>VZTI01004663.1:591763-604258 GCA_013397865.1 Struthidea cinerea | reverse complement strand
TTTTTTTTTTTTTTCCTTTGTACTACTTGGCTTGATTGCACATTTTATCAGGCCAGAAACAATAATGTGTGACTTAACCATCTCAGAACAGAGTTAATGATATTTGCAGAGTGAAATGGCAATTCTTCCCATTGGATTTACTTGGAATGGTGCCAGCAACAGATGTAAACTTACACGAGTAGGTATAAAGACTGATGTTTGAAGAAAATGTACATCTCTTCATCTTTTTACTTAAAAGATATGCTGGTCTTGTAGCTCTCCAGTACCCTTGTAGGTAAATTTAACCATTCCTTTAAGTTGTTAAAATTTTTTAAGTCTTGATCCTATCAGCTCTGTGAGCCCTGAGTGTGGAAGGACCAACCTTATTTCCATTCCTGCTTCTTCAGTCATTCTGGGGAAAAAATGGGCAAAACCCTGAGGGGGAAAAAAAAGAGTATGTTTAAAAAAATTGCGGGGAATTCCTTTCCTGGAATTGGAACGTTCAGCTCATTAATTTTGAATTTTCAGGCAGTAAAGTTTTGTCTTAGAGAGATACTCTCTTTCCCCACTGTGGGTGCAACATGACCCCTTGGTCCAAGTGTTGAGTCTGACACAAGAGGCCCAGAAGGGGTTTGAGTTACTGTACTGAGGGACAGTGTATTTCAAAGGTTGCTTGAAAATATGCTTTTGGAAAAATTCCATTGAGAGAGATGGCAGCTTCCATAAGAGGAACAGTGCTCAAGAAGAGTGTAAAATCATTCAGATGGAGAAATACACTTGGGTTTTGTACTGAAACGCTCCTTAAGGTACAGTTTCCTCAGCAGAGGAGTGAAATGACTATTCTTTGGTGTATTGAACTCACCTCTGCAGTAGAAGAATACTAGGGATTTTTCTTTTGTTTTGTCTGTGTAGACTGGACAGCCATTGTGAAAGGCCAAGCTTAACTGTGTGTTAATAAACTTGTGCTATTACAAGGATGTGCTCACTCTGATAATGTTTCCTTCATCATGCATGCAGTCAGTATGATTATTTGTTAGTATCTGCAGTGTGATTGCATTATGTATTGCCAAAAAAGGCTGTTCCCCATTCTGAAACAATTCCAATATAAATACTGGACAGTTTCAGTTAATAATTCTGATTTGTTTCAGTAAAAGTGTATTCCAAAAGACTTAAAAGGGTTTTCAGACATTTTTGCAGAAGTTTGATATGGATTGCTTTGTAGGCAAAGGTGCAGGGCTGTTTTGGAACAGTAAAATTTTTATGAAAATAGCTGAAGAAAGTGGAAAAAGAGATTGTCTTTCTTTGGAGAGGAAGAACAGTTTATGTGCAGGGCTGGGAGGGGAGGGTTTGGAGACCTGACTGATGGCAATCAGAAGGTCAGAGGGGTGACGTGATCCATCAATCACAGAGCTCTGGAATGGTGTGCTGCACCCAATTGCTCATGGTCTGGGACTTCTCTGTGAATGGATATCAGAGTCAGTTGCCAGACTAGAACTTTTTGCCAAGCTGGAGGCTTTTGCTCTCCTTATTTCATGACCCTTGGTGGCCATAAATAATTCAGGGAGGAAGTGTGCGTGGTAAGGGCTGGATGCCCTCACCGTGAGGCTGTGGATATAGCAGGTTAAAAGAGCTGCTTTGTCATGCTAGATGAAGGTGACTTAGAGCTGGGGTGTTTTAGCTGGAATGTCTCTGAGCTGGCAGTCCCAAGTCGCCAGTTGAGGCCTTAATTTTTGAGGAGGCTCTTTGGGGAGCACTTTGTGGTGATTTTCCTCTCCAAAACCAGTGTGGCCCAGATTCTTAACAAGTGCTCTGGCAAAGAAGCCGATGGACTTAACACTCATTCACAGCCAGAGGACTTCCCCTATCAAGCCTGGTTCTCTAATTTGCTGTTCCTCACCCTTCAGCTCTGCTGAAGTAAAAGCACAGTCCTCTTGGGTGGAAAGAGAAGAGCTGTTCAAAAACTGCTTGGGAAGAACCAAGAGCTGATCATCTGTTGATCCATCTATTCACACTTTGGTGGGACAAACTGCATTCTGTAACTCAACCTGTCCCTGGAGGGCACTGTTCCTAAATGCCCCATGCCTGATCCCTTGCAGCTATCGCCTTCCAGCTCAGGGAATTCCAATGGCTGATCCAAATGCCCGTGTCTTTCCTTTGCCCCATCGTGCATGCCATGTGTTCCAAATCTGTCCTGCATTTGAGAAACTCTCATCCTTGTACAGCAAGGTGGTTGTGAACCTGTATAGGAGCTTTACTGGCCTCTTAAGTGCTCTGCATCCAGCCTGTCCCTTCTGGAGTCCCTCTCTAGCATTGTTTTGCCTTATAAGAGCTCTTCTGCCCCTCTCCCTCCTAGCATGCACCTGCTCCTTTATCTCTTTCTCCAGCTCAGGCATGGCCTCAAATGCCTTTTACGTTTTTTCCTGATTTGGTTGCTTCATTTTGCATCAGGGCCTGTGTAAAAATAAAAATACTTCTTGCAAAAGTATCAGCATTTAAAATGACTGTTGCAGAGGAGGAGGCAGAGGAATTGAGAAGGGGGATTTGTGCAAACAACACTATTTATACTATCTATTCCTCTTGCTAGTGTTACTGTTGGCTATAGATAGGGTTTAATTAAGCTGTGTTAAATGCCTACCTAAGTAATAGACATTGACATTGTTGAAGTCCCGTTGCCTGGAATGTCACATTGATGCCAGCTGAATTAAGTGATGCCATTTGGCTTTATTAGGTACAGAGCTATGATGCAGTGACTATCTAGCTCCACAGTTGTGCCACATCTTTTGGTCTCTGTTTGGTGTCTGCTTAAGGCTGGGGCAGACAGAAGGCAGGGTGGAAATTTACCTGCTTTCTCGAGACTGAAATTTCCTCCTCTTTTACTTTCAGGATACATAGATAGATATTCTCTCCAGTTTCAGCTTTGTTGAATAGCATGAACTCGGGAATGCAGCGTTTTTAGCTGCCTGCTTTGTATAAGAGCAAACCAAGTAGAAAAAAATTGCCCAGAAAGTTATGAATTAGGCATACAACTGCATATGGCTAAGATGGCCTGGTGTCACCAGCACACCCGAGAGCTGAGATGCCAATAGTCTGTCTCTGGAGCAGTTACGTGGCAGAGTGATGGTAGAGTGGTACCTATGTGCAGTTTGTGCACCCTAGGCCTGACAGACTGAGGCTGACCCTGATAGAGCCTGTGTGTCTCCTGGTGAAGCTGTGTTTTCAGCACCTCAGGAATTGGGCCATCTGCTTAAGGTGTCAAGATTAAAGCATTCAAAGTCTGAAAACTCTGGCTTAAGCTGTTAAGATTCTTAATCTCCCGCACTTCTTGAGGCAGGTGCCTGCTTCTGGCATTGGGTTTGTTCTGGTGGGAGAAGTGACCACTTCTGAATGGTTATCTTGCTGCCCTGTCTTCTGCTCTGTGCAGCTGCTGCTGGAGCACTTTGTTTGTGTCTCCATCTGATTGCCTTAGATAAAGTCTTGTCTTTACAGACTGAATTTTAAACTGACCCAGATACTCCTGCCGGGGCAGCTGTTTCACGTCACTCTTAAACCACCTCCACCCCTGGGATGTGTCACCTCTAGCTGCACCTTTTCCTCCTCTATTCTGCATTCTGCTGCTGCATTACCAACCCTCTGGTTGTGTTGTTTTACATGTTTTTCTTTCAAGTCTCTCCTCTCATAGGTACATTTGATGGTAAGTTCTGGATGGGGGACTAGAGGGGCAGAAAAAAGTAATGGGAACAGGGAGAAGACTAGCAAGTCCACAGGACCACAGGGCAGTGGGATGGTGCCTGAGCTAGGGCATTGGCCTCTCAGCTCAACCAGACTTGTAGCTAGCACCCAACTTCTTAATTTTACGTTCTCTTTAGCTTATATTCTGACTCTCTGAAACTCGTGGCTGAAGGCTGTTAAATAGATGAGTAAAAATTGGAAGTGAAGTTTAAATCACATTTGCCAGGATTTGTTTATATTCTCAAAAGCTTTGGTGGTGAAAAGCAGAACATTTTCATGTCCTTAAAGATAAATGGGAGGGATGAAGAGTAAAGGGTAGAAGAGGAAAATATCTATGCTTTCTTTTTAACTGCTAAAAACTGTAAAGAAAAGGAAAAGATAAATAAATAAAACCCTTTTTTTTTTCCTAATAAGCTTTTGTATAGCAAGGCAAGCTCGTGCATTTATAGAAGGGAGAAAAAAAAGTCCACTTAATAACACAGTGAGTTAGATCTGGAGGGAGGATGATGTATCAGTCATCATATTTGGGGGTGGATGAGGGAATCGGAACATAGATATATTTAAGAGAGAACAAAACCAATAAATAATTCTTGTTTCAGTTTGTTATATAATGTGGGTTATAGCTGAGAACCAACCCTTCAATTCATGCTAGAGTACAAACACAGTGCTTAGTCTGTACCTACAGGGCAGGCATAATGCAAAATGACCTAAAGAAATGAGAGAGAGAGAAGAGTAACATAACTAGATAAATCAACTAATGTAGGAGGAGCCTTTAAAAGGAACCTGCTTTTGAAGGTGCCTGGATGGCTTCAGGGTAGGCAGACACTGAACTGCATTGCAAGTGTGTGATTGTAGCACAGTGTGACTGCAGAGACCAAGCATCCTGCCATTGAGAAGGGAAATTGCTTTTCCATGCTGTCACAGTACCACTCCTGCTGTAGCATCACTTAATTTAGACCTGACTGACAACAGGAGCTAAACTGCAAAGACTGTGGGTGAAGAGGGAAGGAGAAACAACCTAAAATGTTGAACACAGTGAAGGGACTAAAATCTTCATATAAAAAAATCCCAGAACATCAGGACTTGGGTCAGTGCTAGATGTACCCCAAGGGCCCCAGCCAGTTCAGCATCTCGAGGCTTGTCTCATGTATAAATGCCCTCTGTGGGAGAGGAGATGCTTGGTTTGAGCCTGTGGTTATGTAGGTAAAAGAACCTTTCCTCTTAACTGATTGGCCATGTGCAAAAGTGGTGAGAGAGTGTGCTTGCAAAACATCCGGAGAACTGGGGATTTGTTTGTGTCTTTCTGTAAACATGCTGCAGATTGCTTTGAGGAGAATAGCTCTTGCATCCTGGAGATGTGTTCTTGTGTTTTCCTAAACTGCCAGTATGGCTGTTTTCTAGAGAAAAGCGATCCTTATAAAGGCTGATATTGGACATATAGAAAGTGCATTAATTTTCTCTTGCAACAGTGCATACAGACTTTTAAGCTAGATCTTTGCTTCTACTCAGATTTCATTTTAGGTCAAACAACTACTATTCACCTATATCCGTGTCTGGCTTTCTGTTGCAGTGCTCTTGGGCCAGTCTCCCACTTGTACTGACCTTTTTGTAGTGAGAGCAGTTTCAGGGGTTAGTGCTACATACCAGTCGTTTCTGAAAGTCACTTGAGGGATTTTTATGTAAGAAGCCACATCCTTAATATTAGTGTCCTAAACTAATTCATTTTGGTTTGTTTTTAATGTTAAGTGGCAGCAAAAATCAGTTGTTACTCTTGGATGAAAAACTTTGTCTTTATCCTTGACTGTTGAATTCACTGCATCTGAGCTCCTCAGGCTGGCAGGAATGGGTGAAAAACCTGCTCTCCTTCCAGCCCGTTCATGTGCATGGTGAGCTGACTCTGCCTTACTGCACAGAAGGGGGAATGAAGGATGAGGATACAGCTGCACAGATTAATGCAATCTAAATGGCTCTTTTCCTGGGACAAAAGAGAGAATTAAATGATGTTACAGTTCCTTGCCACCTTAATTTCAAGGTTTTTGGTAAGTGCTAACAGCAGCTTTCCATTTCTGCTGGTTCATGGTGCACCAGTTTGGTTTTCCCTGCAATGGGTGCCAAAAGCTCCTTTTCAGTTCTTGCTCCAAGGTCAGTGCTACCAGGGAGTCAGAAAAGCAGACTGTTGTGGTGGTGAAGAGTCCCAGTGTTTCCTCCTTCGGTGCTCCAATGAACTGACTTTCAACAACTGCTGCACAGTATGGATGCTAATGACCTGGACAATTTACCAGGAGAGGAGGGGGAAATCGTGCTGCTAGCTCTTCTCATGATGATTTTCTTTCTCACACAGGCAGAAATGATTCATACAAAGTCACTCTTAAATTAGGTGAGGTGTCGTCCAGGGTGGTTGGGGGAGGGAACACACTGATTTAGGACTGCAGTAAGTTGCTGTCTAGCCAGGTGTGGTTGAGTATGGCAGGAGACTCAGCAAAAGTGCCTTTTCTGCAGTAGTCATGTCCTGTTCCGGGGAGCCCTCTCTATAAATGGATTATTTGGAGGCTCTGGAGCATAATATTCCCAATCATGTTACCTGCAGGGTCACCATGCCCTCCAACACAACTTGCAGACAGAGAGTGGCTTTGCCCTGTGTTATGTGTTCAAAGAGCATTACTCTGGTTATCCAGGAGGGTGGATTAATGGGAGTTAATGGATACTTGAGGAAGGAAGGAAGGGAGAGGTGCTCAGGAGGTGAATTTGAGCTGGCAGACTTGTTAGCAGAACAGTGAAGTCTGCTTGTGAAGAAGTCAACCAAAGAAGCAGCTCTGGGGAACTGCTCTGCCCTGAAGAACTTGAGGAGGCAGACAGTAAGGTGCTTGTGTGGGAAGCTGGATCATTAAAACTGTCACTAGTGAGTTGTGGTGATGTTTGAGGCACCCAGTAAAGTCTTCTGGAATAAAACAGGAAAAAAATAAAAGATCCTTCTGTCCTGCCAGATCTTGGAAGCTAAACTGGACTTGCTCTAAAATCTCTGTTTCCTATCTCCAGCCCTCTCCCGTGGTGTAAGGAGCAGAGTCCTGCCTGGCGGGATGCTAGGATCTCAAATGGGAGGCAGCTGGATACTGCACAGCAGCCAGATGGATCTCTGCCATCCATGGGTGGGCAGGGCTGGTGAGGAGCTGCCCATCTCTGTGGTGGACAGTGGAGCCCTGTGGCAGAAGGGGGTGAAGGAGTAACCTGGCCATCAGAAGGGGGTGAAGGAGTGACCTGGCCATCAGAAACCTCTTGGTGTTCAAAGTCTGAGAGTAGCACAGTGTGCTGGGAGTTGCACAGGCTGCTTGAGGAAAGGAATGGAAATGTTCTCCTTGTCACAGGAGAAGATCTGATCATGTAAAAGAAACAAATGTGTTTTAGGGAGCTGAATAGAGAAACAGGGTCCAACTGCACTAGGGGTAATGAAGAACAGGAGAGGGTGAGGGCTGGACTGGGGCTTCCAGAGGAGGAAATGAGGCTTTTTTTCTTTAGGGGAAATGACACTAGTGCCAGCTCTTATCTAAAAAAGAAGGACAGGAAAAACGGATTGCCAAAGAAATCCCTAGAGTGTGATGGTCTGCCTTGTTTTTCTGGAGCAGGTGTTTGTGGGGGCTGAGTTCTGCCCTTGAACAGGTTCTTAACAGCAGTGCTGCCCTTGGCAGAGGCTGCCTGTGCAGTGTTCCCCATGCCCGTCCTCACAGCCCTGCAGACACAGATACTGGGCCCCCCAGTCAGCAAGGAACAGCAACACAACTTGGTTGCCTGGGTGAGTTAAGGTTTCACCATCATGAATGGGGCTGTGAATGAAAACCACGATGGGACAGTGGAGTGGCAGGCCTTGGAAATAAAGCCCTCCTGAGAGCCTGCAGTGTCTACCTGCCAGCCTGCAGTGATGGGCAGTGGAAGGGAAAGGGACAGCTGACCCCTCTGTTGAGGGAGAAACCCTGCAGCACATGCTTCAAGCCCAGGGATGGCGTGGGCCCGAAGCCAGTCATGCTGTAGATATGGAAGGGTATCGAAAGCCTTGATGGATATTTTTAGCCAGAATGAGTAGGGGCAAGGGTTGAAGGGGCCAGAAAAAAATTAACTATTCCTGCATTTTTGGTCTCCTGATGCTGAGGAACCAAGTGTCCTTTTTAAGGGATGACTTAATTCCTTGTTTCATGGAATGGAGAACAGAAAGAAAAGCATTTGTTTTTCTTCATCAGATGAAACAAGTGCTTGTTTTTGGAGGTGAATTTGTCATGTTTGGAACCTGCTGCCTTCAGAGCTTCCTTCTCTGTTCTTCCTTGAGCTGTTGGTGGATCTGTGGCACTAAGACATGTCTTTGTAATGTAAACATCAGCTCCCTCCCACATGGAAAATCAAAAGACTTGAGTGATGTCCCTATATTTTTTAAAAAAAGTAAGGTTGGAGTTGGAGGGAAGGCTGTTCAAGCAGAGAGCATTGTTCAGTTGCTGTGGTCTATTGCTCTGTGGTTGCTTATCAGAGCTGGGTTGTGCATATTTATCTAAGTCCTTCCTGTTCCCTCCCTGACCTGTCCCCCCCCATTCCTCCCTCCCACCCCTAAGATTTTTTCTGTGGTGAAGCTACTGGGGAAGAAGCAAAAAGGGGAGACCTGGGGTCTTAAAGATGTGCAGACTGTTGTGCCATGCTTAAAGCACTCACCCGTAAGGAGTCTCTGCGTGATGGGAGATGAAAAAGTGGAAAAGAGGGTTTGTGTCAAGACAACAAACTCTTCTTTAATTTCTTCCCTCTGCTGCCACCTCCCTTAGTTTTCTGACTATGGTAACCTTTTTATTCACAGGATACTGTCCTCAGTAATCATGGTAGCCCTTCTACTCTAACCCCATGTGCATGTACCAACCCAGACAGATTTTTACTGTGTTACCCTGAAACTGTGGCCAGGATAATCAGGGATGTTAACAAGTGGTTGGAAACATGACGAAAATGAATGAAAACAGAATGTGTTTTCATGGTGACAGGCTGAGAGATGAAAATTCATGTATAGTGCTTTCTGCTGCCTTTGCTGTCTGGCTCTAAGGCTTCCTTTCTAAAACCCATTGATCTGCTTTCTGTTTGTTGCTGTCAATCTCTCTAGTGTTCCTTCTAGTTGTCAGTCATGCTTGGATTGATATTGCCATTTTTATAAAGAAAAAAAAGGTGCAAGTCAGGAAATCCTCTGTTCAATCAACTGTGACTGCTGTGGGAGGGTTTGCAGGGGGGGAGAAGAGGAGGAGATGATGTGAGGTCAGTCAGTTCCCCTGTCCTTGTGCTTTGTCCTTGGGGCATGCTGCACTGATGCAACTCATTTCGTTGGGCTTCAGAACTAGTTCCTGCTAGTAACATGCGGATGCAGGAAAAAAAGAGACAGCTGGAGTAGCTGTGTTTATTTATGTGTGTTAGTATATCTTGGGACCAATATCCGTGCACCCTGGATGCTTCAATCCTGTCTTGCCCAAGCAGTAAATCTCACTTTGGGAATGACCATTTGGGAATGTTCTTTTGAACCCTTAAGGCTGGTTTTCACTTTTTTTACTTGATGTCCTTGGAAGGAAGAAACTCTGTGTGGCTGAGATGTAGCCTATGCAATGCTGACTCAAGGCCGCAAAAGTAAACAGTTTTTCATCCCGCCTTCACCATTACCCAGTATTTAAAACCTGGAGGGCTGAAAGAGAGCCAGGAACATAATCAACATTCTTGTCTCCTTCAGCAGTAGGTGAAGGAGCCAGTTGGACTTGCCTACCTGTCAGAAATCTTGCTTTGCAAGAGTGTAGTGCTACCATGCACAATGGCCCCAGCAGTGGTAAGGGACAATGTTCGGAGCGATTAAATTAAGCGCCTGATTTTTTTATATCATGCTTCCTCAGAGGCTATGTGAGAATAGTCACCCCTCTGTGATAGAAAGGGAAGGTGGCATCATGGTTTGTGCAAAACTAAGCAGTGCATCTGGGACAGAGGCAGGTTTTCAGTGCAGATTTTCCTCGCTTTGAAGGGACCTGTGACAGTTTCTCCATTCCTTCTGTAATAAACATTAATGTTTATTATTGACCTACATGTAATTCAGGGTAGCTTTGTATCACTGTTGCATACTCCTTGTACAGCTCTAGAAGCCTCATTCTAACATCTTTGTTCTCTAGAAGCCTCATTCTAACATCTTCAAATAATGAAGAGGAAGTGGTTCTGTGTTGGGGTGAAAAAAACTCTTTGAACACGTGTGTGCCAAGCCTTTGCACGTAGCCTGCTCTCCTCCTGACAGTGCTGCTGTGATGTGGGGGAGACTGCCCTGTTCTCCATAGCAGAAATGTACTGGGTTTGTTTTGGCTGTGCTGGTGAAGATTGGCAGAGACAGACTGCCTGCTTTCAGCGAGTGTCTTTGGTTTATTTATGTCCCTGCTCTGAAGTCAGAGATGGGAAAGAAAGTGTTTTGTGCTTGCACTGGGGCAGTACCAGTGCTGTTGTGTGATGTGCTTGTTTCTTTTGATACAGAAGAAGGTTCTGTGTTTGTTTCAGAGGAAGATGTCCAAGCATTTCACGCTCACCCACAGGTGCACGTGGAAAAATAGCTGCAGCTGGATACTCCCAATCACAAGAAATGGGTGATCAGCTCTGATTCTGCATTTCTTTCTTTCTTTCATTGGCTTAGCAAAGCACCTAAGGCCTGGATAGCATCAGCTGTGCATCGTTCAAATTCCTACTTCCAATCACATCTTCCTTTTGATCTCACATGGTAATCCCCAGCCATCTCCATGCTTGGCAGAAAGCCAAGTGCTTAAGGCCCGGATACCCTCCTCAGCTATGGAGAAGGGCTTTCCCCAGAGAGATCCAAGGGAAGCCCTGGGAGCCTGGTCCTGCACTGTGCTCCCAGCTCCTTTTTGTTGTCAGAAAGAGTGCCCCTGCTTTGACTGTGTTTTCCTGCTCTTGGAAAACCTGAAGCTGTCACATCAAACAACTCTTCAGAGCTTTCTGTCCTCTAATCATAGACCAGCAGTCAACCCTTCCAAGTTAAGACTTCTTTCTCAGGATCTGTGGTGTTCCACAGTAATATCTATTTAGTTGTTGTTCTAGATCCTCCTTGTTCTATTTTTTTCTTTCTCTTCCCATCATCTTTAACCCTTGCCTGTGGTAGCTGTGCAGTCAAACCAGATGAATCCAGATGAAGCTGCCTCTTTGATCCCTGCCTGCATTTAATAATAGAGCTGTGGTTGTTACTGAGGAAACAACATTACAAGGTGCACTGGCTCTTCCTTCATTCAAAAGTTTCATTAGTGATTTGGGCAATATACGGTCGTTTTAAGCTCTTAACCGCTTTCCAAAGTTCATCCTGACAGTAGCTACCACAATTGCAGAATGGTCTCATCAGTGTGAGAAACTGTCTCAAAAAGCTATGTAATTTTAAAAACAGTTTAGATATAAAAATAATTTTGTGATGGTTTAGATGATACTTCTTTAAAAATCTGATAGTAATGAAGTCTCAGAAACCCAGTGCTCAGTTTCTCGGAAGGTTTGTCCTGAGTGGACAGCAAAACCTATCCCAAAAGTTACATGAGCTGTGAAGATAAGTAGTAAAGTTGGTTTGGAGTTTTGCCATTACAGTTTTATCTCCATAATATTTGGTCATACTCTGTGTGGCTTGGAACAGTAGATTCACACCTTTTTTTTTTTTAAACACTTGAATCTCAGTGAGAACTTCAAGTGTTTTAGAAAGGGTGTAAAAATTGAGGTTTGGAAATTACTCTTGGTGAGCAAAGCCAAAGTTTTCAGTCAATAAACTAGTTCCTAAACCACTGAATTTGAATGGGTTTGTCTGATGTTGTGGCTGTCTTATCTGCATCTCCCTTGTAAAATTAAGAGTTCAAAAAAATTGAAATGCTGAGACTAGAGTTCAGTATCTTATCTTGAAAAAGAAAAAGGCCTGGCAGTGATTTTCCCACTGTAGAAATGGGTGGGAAATTTTTAGTGTTGAAATACAAGTTTATACAAGTTTAGCAAGTCTAAATCTTGGTGTTTTCCAGATTGATAGAAACAGGAGACATTCAGCCCAGCCGCTGAATCTAGTCCTTTAGCCCAAAATTCACCCTTACTCGTGTGACTTATTGAAAACAATGGCCCAGCAATTTACAATAGGGCGTAAGCACAGCAGTGCTGCTTGGAAAATCAATGCACCCCTTGTGAGCCATACTGGGACATCAGAAACCACTGGTTGCTTTCAACCCAACCTGTATTGCTATTTGGAATTGAGGTTTGTTTCTCAATCCTGTTTCAGCATTTAGCCCTCACATTCTTGGTTTAGCACAAGGAGGGACAGTGATACGGAGGCAGGAGAGAGAGTGGGAAATGAGGCTTTTTCAGTGGCCTTCTTGGGAAAGCCTTTAAGTATTCATGAAACTGTGGCCTCTGCAAAGACTCCTCTGTGCTTTGGGAATTTCTCCAGTCCAAGGCAGACTTTCTTTCCATCCTCTGAGCTGGATAGTTCCATTCTGGAAGTGAGGGTGGAGGGGATGCTGTATCCATCTGTGCTGGAGAATGTACTTCAAAGGAAGGGTCCTATTGTTTCTTGCAGGAGATGAATTAAAGCAGAACTTTGGCTCTAGAAACGGCTACCATCAGGTCTCTCTGGAAGTGATTAGGCAGCAGTACTTTTGAATGTTTTGTATATTTAAGCTGTCTACAGAAGATGGATTCCATGTCTCCTATGAAGTACCTGAAGGTTTTTAGGATGGTACTCTTCTTAAAAGCCAGGTCCCTTTGATATGCAGCCCCCCC
>VZTI01004663.1:530725-591653 GCA_013397865.1 Struthidea cinerea | reverse complement strand
ACAACCCAGCCTATTCTTTCCTGCCCCATCCTGTTTCCTAGCGCTGCTGGAATCGATCCCTGTTGATTCTGGCACAGTCGTGTGAAAGCCACCAGGGGACAAAGGCTCCTTTTGTTGGGAGCTGCAGCCCGGGGCATGGACGTGCTTCTCAGCACTTGCCTCTTGCTGGGGCATCACGCAGTGATTCCAGTGTGATTTCAGAGCCTCCTGGGATGCGTGTGTGTCTGGTGTGGCTTGGAGTCGCCACACTGACCAGAGAGTGTTTCCTATTGCCTTATTCTGGGAGAGGGAGAAGAGAAAAGGTATGAGTGAGGTCGAGGTTTGCACAAGAGGAAGCTAAATATTGGGTGACTGTGACCCTTTGTGGCCAGGTGCAGGTAACAGTGAAGCGACAGGGACAGACAAACGTTGTTCCTTGTTCTTTTCTACCTTCACTCTTAAAGATACTTTATGCAGCTTATCTCAGTTGTGTGTTTGTTTTGGGGTTTTGTTTTTTCTAAACCCTGTCTTTGTTCAGTAATTTAACACCTTTGAAACTCTGCAGGCTGCACATCACTGAAACGAAAGTGTGGTGGTTGGTGGGGAGAGGTGTTGGAGGAGCAGGTTGGGAATGAGCAGGGGAACACCCACCTGGTAAAAGAACTTCTCCTCCCTTCTCAGATTTCTGTTCCCCTCCATGGGAGCACTCCAGTTCCTATCCCGGCTTGGCTGCGGTCGCACAGAGCTGTTTAAAGGCGTGGGAAGTGAAACCTGTGGCAGGATAGGATCCAACAGGGAGGTTTTATTCTGTGCCCTTGACTGACGAGGACGAGAGTCAGCAGAGCACCTCTCCTGCCAGTGAGAACTCAAAAGCTCGTGTTTAATCTTTGAAATACCGTGTCCCATGCCCAACAGGTATCTGCAGCATTGTCCAGTGTGGTGGGGAATGGAGCAGCTGCTGACAGCAGCCTCGATGCCTACCTCGTTCTTGCAGGTGATAGCAGAAGTATTTGGGTGATGGCACTTGCCTCATGGGAATGAAGGCACAGAGATGTGTGCACATGCCATTTTTGTTTTCCTGAGATACCAGTGTGGATAGCAGCAGCCATGGAACACTTGCTGGTTGCTGTCATGACTCATTTTTATTAAAACCACGCTGAGCCAAAATTAGTGCGTAGGAGCTGCCCGGGAGGCTGGTGTGACTGTGCTGGAAGGACACCCGTGTGAGCCAGCACGCGGCACACGCTGACGCCTGCAGCACCGAGGACGGAGGTGTGTCCTCGCCCGCTCCCAGCAGTGACCACAGCCATGACACTGGTGTTGCTGAATGTGGCTGAGGTAGGAGCCTTACTGGATACAGAACTTTGGACAGCTGTACTGGCAGGCCTGGCATGGCTCTGTGTTTAAAGACCAAGAAAGAGATGTTACTTAGTTCCCCTTACTTCTGTCTGGGAATTACAGAAAGCAGAGAAGCCTTTATAAGGTTTTTATCAAGAAATCTCATCACTATGGTTCTTTTGTTTTGTACCCCACTCGCTCCAGGTTTAAGTCTTTATTCATAATTGGAGTAGATTGTGTTGTGTTAGTCTTAATGAGGTGCTTGTTCTTTTGTCAGACACACCAGGTACTGGCTCCTGTTGGAGGGGTTAGACCTGGCAGACTGTGAGTTGTGTCTAAGGGGAAGGAGGTTTTTTTCCATTCCCATACCTGAGTTGTATGTGAATGTGTCAGTATTGAAGGAGGTTCCCTTAAAACCATGAAGAGAAATGTACCTCATGAAAAAAAGTCTCATCCATGTTCTAGATGAACTAGAGCAGGGCTTCAAACCTTTTCTTATGTCATGGGGCCTTAATTTTATTTTCCAGGGATTTGGCCTTCTCTGTAAATGCCACATATACAGCACACTTTCCATAGTTGTGCTTCATTGGCCTTGAAGTCTGCAGACCACATGCTGAAAATCATGCAACATTCTTTTGTGTTCATTGCCAGATCTGTAATTTCAACCCAGTGTCTTCTGGCCTTGCTGTCTGTTTAACTCCCCATGCTGTTTACAGTTGGGAGAAAAAAGTTGAACCACCATGCCACCCACAATCTAGCATGACTGTTGCAGACTGAGCTCAAACATTTATTTTTTTCCTAACAGGGTCTCCTGCATCTGGAATCCTGTGCTGATGTAACAGATTTGTTTGTGGTGATGGTCTAAAAACTCAGTGGGGTTTTCTCCCCTTTCTGAAGAAGTTGGATGAATAACTGTGTACCTTTCGTGTGTCCTTTGTATTCTTGGGGTACTTTTTAAGTAAAAACTGGTGACCCCCGACCCCCATCCATGCTGTGTTGAACCACTAGAAGCACAGTATGTTGGTGTGAGCTGGACACTCCCATCCAAACATGGGCGAAGCAAAATTGCCTGCTCAGATCTGGCTGCCAGAGTGGTGAGATGGCTTTGCACCGAGCGCCTTCCTCGCTGATCCCCTTGTCTCTGCTGAGGAGGATGATTTTTGGTAATATGTGGTGGAAGCTGGCTGATGCCTGTGTTTGCCTGGCTGTCACTGTCCATCTTACCTCCTGACTAACAATTGCTTTCATGGATAATCAGAGAAGTAGTAACTTCTACAGCAACTCTCACATGTCATCTGTGGCTGCTTTCTGATGCTTCCTACAGTGCTAGATCATCTGTTGTGGTTTTTCTGCCTTATTTACTGTATTGAACCCCTCCTCTTCCTGTTCCCGTTGAGCATAGATCTGGAGTCTCCTCTGCAGGTTCATTCTCTGGGAATTTCATTTTCTGAGTAGGTGAACAAAACCTTCAATCACTCTAATCCCTGAAATCTTAGTTCCCTTCTTTTGCTGGTTCTGGCTCTTCCCTGACTTCAGCAGCAGCAAGAACAGAAGGCGGCTGGGGAACCACCAGGATAAGGGGGTCTGTGTCAAAACAAAAGTTAAGTTAATTATGGAAAAAATCCACTGCAAGGAACTGGGCAAATGGAGAAGGCCTCTGTTGTATTTCATGTGTGGGATGAAGAAGGGCAAAATCTCTTGCACGTAATTATTTGGAATAAAAATGCTTTAGATGTTGACTTTGTAGTAAAGATTCAAACATGGCTCTGTTCCAGAGACAAGCTTTTCAAAAAGCTGTTTGGGAGACTGATCATTACACAAAGTTATACATGACTGTCTGGAGACAGTTAATGTTTAAATGAGGCAAGTTTTAGAATAGATAACTTGCTCTGTTTGTTGTAACAAAGCATTTAAATGTATCCTGTGGGACAGAAGTACAAAAGCTTGCTTGGTCCCTTTTTGTTATTTGGCTTTCGCAGTAAATTTTGTGCGGCAGAGTGAGATGAATGGAGTGCTGGCACTGAAGTGCTCCTACACTGGTGAATCTACCTGAATGTCACAGTTTGGTGCTTTTGTCACTGCGGTGGTGACCTGTACTGACAGTAAAACTCAGAACACGGCCTGACTGGTTACTGGACATAGTTGTAATGTATGAGTTAGAATAAAGTGTGAGTTAGAAAGTATACTGTGCTGAGTTTGCTCTTGTTCCAGTGTGTGCAATCAGGTCTTTGTGACTTACAGTGCCACTGAGTCTTGCAGCAGCACCGCACAGCCAGCACTGAACAGCAAAGGCGTCTGGCCACCTTCCTCTGAGGGCAAACTTGCTGCAAGGCTGGGACATACGTGCCCATATTGCTGCAGAGTGAGTCCAGGACTAGAGATGTGGTAGGAGGTTCTTTGGTCCAGCTTCTTAAGTGGATTGTGCACTTGAATCCTTGAATCCTTGAATCCAGTGTAGTGCAAGGGTGTCTACGGCTTGTCAGTTTAACATGTTGAATATGAAATGTAATGTAAGAGGCTGTGAATGCTCTTAGATACCAGCAGGGGCTTCTCTGTTCTGTGTGTGTGACTTGAAGTGTGTAAGGTGGGGTTTCAAGGCACTGGCTCTCGGTACTGAAAACGCAATCTAGGAAAAGTTTGTGAAATACAGAAATCTTGGCATAGAAGATTTAGTGACTTTAGACATAAAGATGTCCTGATGGTGTTCTTGCAGCCCATGTCGAATGACAGGGGGGACTTCACAACGCTGTGCAGTTGCAGTTATGGTGGCATAACCAAAGGTGGGCAGCAATGAATGTGCATAAGACCTAAACGGAGTGATGTGGTTAAAGAGGCTTGCTGTGATCCAGAGACAGCTTGAGTTGTATCTGGACTTGCTGCCTCCTGGTAATCCTTTACAAATAAACTCTTGGGCAAGAGGAGAGAAAAGCAACTAGATGCAGTTCTAGCCCTCCTTTTGTGAGTGCTGCTAGCAATGGAATAAGTGTACTTTAACCGCAGAAGGTCAGCAAGGCCTTCGGGCTTCATACAGACATTATGATTTTATTGTTAGCCTGTATAACAAGATTAGCACCAAATGAGTTGCAGAACAAGTCAGGTGGTCTTTAATCTTCTGTATCTGGGTTGGAATGAAGACATTTTCATTAGCATGACAAGTATTGTGAAAACTTTGACAAAATCGGGTCTTCAGTGACAAGTGTTTTCTGTAGGAACTCTCAACTTTAATAAGAACAAAACATTGAAAGAGTGGTTGGTTTATTTTTTGTTGTTATTGTTGTTGTTCTTTCTGTTTTTTTTGTTTTTTTTTTTTTAACAGAAAGATGAAAATTCCCACAGGGAGCACATGAAGTTGTTAAAGTTTTTGGTGGGAGAGAAAGCTTTGTGGTGATTTCAGGGGTGGTGCTGAACTTGCTGACTGAGGGGGCAGTGGATATCACAGCTGAAGCTACAAGTTGTATGAGATTTCCTTCCGGAGTGCAGGTTCCCTTCTGATTCCTGGGATGCTTTCACTTGTGTACTTACAAATTGCGAGCTCCTAGTGATTGCTCCAGCATGAGGATGTAATGTTCATAGTATTAATCTTCATTATAAATGAAGTCTATGCTAAATAAAGTTTGCGCGCCAACGACCCAGATATTCCCCTGTCTATCAACTGCTCCTGTGATCATGGCTGACCTTTATGCCTCAAGGCCACAGGGCACAGCAGAGTTTGCCCCCATGCAGGAGTGAGCTTGGATCCAGACTGGATTATCTTTATTTTGTCTCCATTTCAAGCTTCCTGTAAACAACACAATTGACAAAGTCAAAGCAGTAAATCAGAACCACTCTGAAAATATCAGTTTATATGTCATGTTGAAACTCTTCTGCAGTTTTCCTTATGTTGAAGTGAAGCTAATCCCATTTTTTTTAAAGGAGAAACATTAACCTATGTAAATACCAGGTGGCTTTTGCTTATCAAATGCTGTGATGGGATGGGGAAGGGAGTTGTATTTTAAAATTGGAGGTCCTGGGTTGATAATGAAAATGCAATTTGAGTTAATAATTATTGGCAAGGTAACTTGTCCTCCTTGTAACTTACATCTCTCCCCTTTTGCTTATTATCTGGGCACGGTAAGTTTATGGTTCTTCATTGTAATTGTTTGCAAAGGACTTTGATTTGCACAACTTTTGTAGGAGGGAACAGAGAAGCCCAGACTCTGACCCCTGAATTTCCAAGAGGCCCCTTAAGCCCTTTTTGAAAGTGTGCTGAGGGTGAAGTCAGCTGCACAGGAAGGGTGAGAACTGTGTGTTTGACTCTCCTTGCAGGAGCTGGGACCATTTAGAACTGTGGCACTGCGTCTATGTACCAGATGTATAATAAAAGCATGTGAAGATGGGGAACAGAAGAACATCAGCAAGAGAGAGGCCAGGACAGAGTAGCAGGGGAGTATCACTGAGTACGTGGGTGTCTTAGCCATTATGCTTCTGATATTTGTGTCATTTTAATGATGGCAGAGGATTGAAGGAATGATGATGAAGTCTGTAGACATACAAGTGCTTTTTAGTGGATAAACAGATAAGTAATGTGGTGGGCAAGGAGTGCTCAGGCACTGGTGGCTGTAGTTCCAGTGATATACATGCCTAGGGACTAAGGTGAGGGATGTAACTCCCCTCCTTTAGGTACTGCCCAGCTTTGCTCCATGCAGAAAGCCACGAATCATGTCTTCCTCTGGTTACTCTACTTTTTTATAGGTGCTGTCTCTGCTCTGCTTTAAAAGGTCTGTACTGGAAATTTAAAGTCTGTAGTGTGTAACCAGACATCCCCTTCTTTACACCCTTTCATATCTGGGATTCAAAACAAAATGAGTAGGCTTGGTTTTGTCCACAAGCACTGCCACAAAGCTGGAATCCTTCAAATAAAAGCAATGGGGTTTGCTCCCAGGTTACTGAGTATCCACCGGTTTCCCAGAGAACCTTACATTCTCAGTGAGCCCTTTTTCAGAGATGAGAGATTCCAAGTGCCAGGCTGCCTCCCTCTCACTCTGTAACAGGATGTGACTGGGATGGTGCAAAGCAAATGCTGGTTCTTTGTGACACACCCCTGAGGGATGATGTGGGTGAGCTGAGCCTGTGCTCAGCTCAGTCCACTCATGTCTGCTGCTCTGCAAACCAGGGGCAGCTGCATTGATTCATATATAAAATGTTCTTGTTTCCTATGAATCCAGTTGAAATTTCAGGCCTTTCCAAGTGAGGCTGTAACATCAAGCAGTGGCATGTGGAGCTGGGCCTCGGGAGAGCTGCAGGTTGTTGACTGTTCCCCTGGTTATTAATGGCCACAGCAAGGGCTCGCAGATTCTGAGAATAGACCCTGCGTTTGCTTTGGGGGAGACAGCTGGCAATGGTGTTTGATACAGCAATATGTCTCTGCCTGGCTTTTGATTGACAATGACACAAACTTGTTCTCCTCCCAGCTATGGCTTAAACCTGCTGACATTTACAGCAGAGTTAACTTCTCTGGTCTAAGTTTAGATGGTGATTTTGTGTTTGTCTGCATGTGCGTGCTTAATAAGATACAAAAACAGGAGAGGCCTTCTGCAAATGAAAATGTAACAGGAACTTCAAACCATGGCTGAATGTGAAAGAGGGAGGTGTTAAACCTTCATAGATTTTCATGGACTAGTTGCTGTAGATTCTCATTTAAGATACCAGCGTGTTGAGGTTATTACCTATTTTGGCACTTTGGGTTTGCTCTCATTAAATGTGTGGCAAATATTCATAACTATGGGGCTGTCAGTATGACTGGGCAGTTTTGGGTTTTCTGGGCAAGCTGAATTTAGAATTGGCTGGTAGCCTTACCCCCACCTGTGCACAGCTAATGACATGTTTTGTGGGTGGATGTCCGTAAGCCATCTGGAAATAGCATGTGGTCTTAGCTGACTGCTGAGATTTCATTTCTTGCCTTGCATCCCTGTTACTCTTTCAGAAGAGTCTCCTGTTAATGAACCTTGTTGCAAGAGAAAAATCCTCCTGCCTCCCACAGCAGCTAGAGAACAGAGCTAGCAACATGCTTCCCAGCCTTGTCTTGAAGGATAAGGACTGTCAGGGGAAGCCTGTTCCATTTAATCGTCAAGCAAATGGTGCTGAAGCACAGTGAGAGACAGAGAGAGGAGCAGATCCTTGTCCAATGATGGCTGAGCCAGAAATATCCCGAGCTTATGCATAACTTGACACCATTAAATGGTGCTTGAGTGAGAGCACTTTTTGGTCACTATTGCTTAGAAGGCTATTTCAGATTAATTACCCAAACAGGAATGGTTTTGTCTCCCGTTACAGACCTTTGGTAAGCTTACATTCTTTCAGGAATATTACTTTCTTCTGATGCTGTATTTTCCAAGGCCTGGTCTGGCAGCAGATTTTTAACCCAAACAGAAGTATCTGCCTCTTTGACTAGGCCCTGACACTCCATATCCTCTACTAGGTGCATGAAGGATTTGCACCAATGTTCCTCTGATATTATGATGAAAAATGTACTATGAAGGCTGGTGGAACTCCTCAACCCTTTGTGAACATCATGAACAACTTCCTTGCCTCATGTTTCTGGAGAGTTGACACGTCACTTTGGACAGTGCTAACAGAGTTACTTGGGCAGAAAGGTGTGGTTTCAAGTGGTGCCAGAGAAGCCATATGCATAAACCAGAAGAACTGAGAACAACACCGGCATTTAGAAGAGTGGTTTCATCCGTTCTTTATAAGACAGGACGGCTCCTGGGTTTGGCTCCTTTTTTGTCTGAAATGAAGGTGCAAATGTACAATCAAGGTAGAGGTACTGGGTTCCATCAATACCCTCAGAACTGCTCTGTCATGTCAGCAGTCCCCATGTCTTTGTATCCATCCTACCTTGCTTCTGTGTTCCTTGTCAGAAACAACTGGACGCTTATGACAGGTGGGAAAAATTTGCTGGAAAGGACTTTTTATCATTCCTTTTCCCCTCTGCTTCCACTTCTTTCAGTCCTTGCTCTTCAAGTTTGCAAAACTACACTTATGTAAGCTTCTCACTGTCACTTGATATTTGTGGAGTGAGCTGCATCTTTTTTCTGTAGGAGACGTGAGGATTTTCAGTTAAGTGTGCTTTGCAACCTTTCTGCCCTTTGCTAAGCCGGACACATGGTCCAGTTTCATTCTCGTTAGTGTGATAGTGCATGAGTACTGCAGCACTTCTGAAGAGTAAAACTCCAGGGTCGGGATCCCACTGTAATCAAACAAATCTGGAACAAGAAAGGCCTCTTGCCTTGAGGTCACATACAATGAATGATGATACAAAGCAGACCAGGCTTTTGCAGCTGCACTGATGCTGTAATCAGCAATCCTGGTTGCCTGGATTTGGGATTTTCTGGGGCGTGGAGTACCAGGGTGAGAGAGAAGAGTTGGCCCATTAGCACTCTTTGTGAATGAAGGGTACTGAGTTCTGCTGGTTGATGAATCTGATTATTTCAGTAACTGTGTATGGGATAGAACCGAAATCCCTAGGCATTCCATGTGACATCTGTAAAGATACAAGTGGTAGATTGGTACTGCCTTTCTTGGAGGAAAATAGAATAGGAAATACTTTTTCTTTCCACACTTCATCAAATAAAGAGATGTTTTGAGCCATTTCTAGCTGCCTAGTGCTCTCCATGAAATACTTTGCGGCAGTTTTAAGTTATTGTTCCAACAATGTTATTGTTGTTTCATGGACCTGTTTTAATGTTGATGAATGAATGGTGCACAGCAGGAATAAAAACAATCTGAAGATCTTTTAACAGACCCCCTTCTAACTGATTTATAGTGACCAAATTTCCTCAGTGTGCCTTGTTCTTCTCCTTAGGGAGTGACAGCTCATGTCCACTTGTTCGTAATATATTCAGCATCTGTCGACACCCTTCCAGCATGAAGCTGAGCAGAGCCATCTTGTCCAAGGCTGGTAACTGAGCTCTGAGACTACTGTCAAAAATAAAAGCTGCTGAGCTTGAACCAGATCTGGATATCTGAGAACTGGAAACTGTGAAGGACAGAATCGACTGAGTTGATAACTAGGAGCACTGCATGCTTTGCCATATACCGTGTTTAAGGATTTAGCAAACAATGCTGCTGCTTTAGCGTATGAAGGAGCCCTCTCTTCAAAGTAAATCAAAACAAAAAAAGGAAAAGCACCCTGAAGTGCCTCTCCCCCTCTGGCTTTGTCTGCCAAACTCACAAGATACAGATACTCAGCAGTCCCTGCTGTCTGGTGCAGGTGTGGCAGAACCTGAGCACAGCACCCTTGCTGCCCTGTGCTAATGTCAGCTGAGCTGTGCTCTCTCAGCTGCCCTTGGCATCTTCTTCCACATAAGAAAAAGACACTTGAGAAGTCTGCACAGCTCTATGTTGAGGACATAGTTGTGATCCTTTGGGAGGAGGGGGCATCTGAACTCCTCATGTCATTGCCTGCTGTGGGAACATACGTGACTGGTAACATGGGGACAGCATCCCCTTTCACACTGCGGGTAAATCCGTGCCTGATGTAGGCAGTGAAATGTGGAAGGGCCCTGTTCTCCCCAAATGGTGCAATCAAGAAATATCATTTGTATTGTACCTGATACAGGTGTGGTGAGTGTCCTTGTGTCCTTCACCTTGGTTTGTGCTTTTGGGAGAAAACAGTGAAGCATTCTGGATTGACCTTTGCAGAGATGAAAGCATTTGCTGCCAGGCCAACCAGATGGTCTTGGCTTAGTCTCTTCATGGTATCTTCCCTCTAAAGATCTCCAAGTTCAGGGTCCATCTTGCTGGTATCTAATAGAGCAAATCTGCTTGATGCAAATATGTTCACAGTAGTTGTTGTTGGAAGGAGAGAGCTTGTGCTTGGCAACCTGTTCTTAGATGGATGAAAAACTAGGGACTGGTGATATGACTTAAAAAACCTGCTGATTTGTTCAGAAATGTCTTTTCTCTGTCAACCACTGAGAGGGTGTTACTGTAGGGTCTTGAATAAAAGAAGGCTTCTACATTGCCAGTTTTAGAAATCCTTGCAAGCATATTTTGAGCTTTTCCTAGGACAACTAATAAAAAATACTGGACATACTGCTGTTAAGGGAGCAATTCTATTCCTGATTTTTTTCTTTTCCGTTTTTTAAAATTTGCTTTGAGTAACATTTTAGGTGGAACAATGAGCTTGGGGTGTAGCTTTTAAATATTTCCCAGTGATATTGGGTAGCTCTTGAGTTTGGGGTTTTGGAGGCTTTAAGCTTGTACTTTTTTCTTTAGAACTCAACTGGAGCTATTCAAGAGTAATATGAACAATTTTTTTTTCCCACTGAAAGTGCTTATCTGAAGTAAAATCAAGGGAGTGCATATGGAGCTTGCCCATTTCTTCAAAGAGCTTGTTATTTATAGGCTTTTTGCCAAAGCTGATGCCACAAAAAATTGACTGAGCCCCTGGGCTCTGTGTACACTTGAATGTCATCTTTATCTTTTTCCTTAATGAGTCTGTGTGAGGCTGGAATCAGCACAGCTTAGCTGCACAGTACTTACTGTGCCTTTTGGTTTAGAATTCTGACTTGCAGAGCAAGTCCCACTGCTGTGTTCTGGGAAGCCAAGAATCAACCCATCCCACTTAGATGCTGTAGCCCAGTTCTGTGGGAAGTAGCAGTGAGCCTTGCAAGAATGTAAAGGACTGTGAACATTTTTTTAAAGCATTGCTTGATGACAATATACAATAGTTAGAGACAGTGTTAACAGGTCCTGATAGTGAAGGCTTCCCAGAGTGGGAGTGGCATTAAGGCAGGGAAATGTCAAAGCCCATTTTAGATAAGTGATTTGATCACAGCATGGAAATTGAAGGCAAAGTGTTAGGTACCTTCTTCAGAAAGAATTGAGTATTGTCAGTAGGGTGGGAATGGGCTGGGGAGGAACTGTTGTAGGTTCTGCTTCAAAAAACAAAGATGCTTTTAATGTTGGTCCTCAGGGACGTTGGTCTTGCTGAGACAGAGAGCGGGGTCAGCAGATGATATTGCAGAAAGAGAAGAAGAGGTAACCAGGGAAATGAAAATCATCCTGGCCTTTTTCCCAGTGCAGAAGATTAACTGGGCTTCTGGCCCCATGTCCAAGAGGGCTTTTATCTTGGGCACAGGGTTCTACCTGTGGGTATAGCAATTTTGACCAGCCAGGCAAGACAGGAGTTCTCCAACAACAGCATGCAGGACAGCTTCTTGAGCTCCAGGTGCAGGAACAGCCTGAGATCCACCAAACCCGTGGAGGTAGTTGTGGGAGAAAGGTCCAGAAACTGGGGTTAGACCTGATTCTTCTCCTTGTGGTCACCTGTGGTCTTAGGACACTTGATGTCCTGTGTATTTTAAGATGCTGACTTTAGCCTGGTGAAACTTGTTGCCGTGAACTGTCTCTTGAGCCCATTACAGGGAAGCAGGTTTTCCAGGAAATAAGTCTGAGTGAGAAAACTGGAACTTTATTTTTTTCTATATTGGCTACAGAGTGAGAGAGAAGGATGAAACATGAAATGCAATGCAATGTGACCACACTGAGTCCTGTTAAACTTGAGAGGTGTGTCCTGAAGGTGCAGGTCATGGTGAGGCTGCTGTTTAACAGCTGTCAGAGGAAAATACTTGCGATGAGCCTTCAAGGCAATGCAGCATGACTGGCTCCTACAGAAATTTTTTAATACAGTAGTATTTAGGGAAAGGTGGTGGTTCTTTGACACGTACATGGTGTTCCTTTGGCTGTGCATGCTGTTATTATCTAGTCACCCTTGGGTTTATGTTATACTTCGTGTTGTATGGAGGAAGGAATGAGGTCTTTTTGAGTAGGATACTTGTTTGGAGGCAGAGTGATTGACCTTAACTGAAGCTGTCATCTTCTGGATTTGGGAAGAATAGCTTTGGAAGGGCCTTACAGGGTCTGTCCCTTATGTAGAGTGAGATCAATCTGGCTTAAATCACACTTGAGATGCTTTTTTTAAAGTCTTTCATTAGCAAAGGACCTTCATGCAGTCTATCCTAATGATTTAAATTCTTCACTGCTAACATATTTTTTGGGGATGTGAACCGAAAATAGTATTTTCAGTTGTTTGTGTTTTAGAATATGGCTCTAAGCATGCAAATTCTCACATAGTTTAGCTATAGGGACACCTGTGAAAATCAAACTCAGTGTGTCTTGAGCTGAGCACTGAAAACTGGTCATCTCATCTCTCTCTTCCTCTCTTATTTGCCAGCTGGAAATGCCAGAGATAAATTTGGTGACTCTGTGACATGCTGACCAAACACTTCTCCTTACAGCTGGATGGATGTGACATTAGAATAGCTTTTCCAGGTCATTCAGGAAGTCTCTAACAAAATGCAGTATTGAACCCTCATTTCCCAACACTTAGTTCTGTAACAGAGGCAATGTCCTGTCTTTGTGGCATCTATTGAACCTTGTTAGCAAGTAACAAGCAAACAAGAACTGCTCTGTGTGTGCCAAGTTTGACATTGCCCTTTCCCATCTTCCGGTGATCCAAGGGTCTTGGTGATTGCTCAGCTATGGGAATAATTTCCTCAATTTAAAATGAAACGTTAATATGTTTGGTGTTTCTTCCTCTCCACCCCCATCTTCCTTTGTCCAGTTGTTCGAAAGAAAGACTTAATTGTGTCAGGCTTGCATGAGGAAAGCCAGGCTGTCCCCGAAACCAGCCTGGAGTCAGGCATAGAGGGCAGGAGGACATGCCCTGCTCCTGGGGAGGGCTGGAGGGGGAGCAGATTCCCACTGCCGCTCATGCTTTTCTCCCCAAATCTGAATGCAATAACTTAAGTATTCCATGAGCACAAATCTGCTTCATTGAACAAGTCACATTGCATCTGGGCACAGAAGAAATGAGGCTTAAAAAAGCTTATGAAACTTCCTTTGTTTATACCTTATTAAGTTACGTGGCTTTGTGCTTTCCATCTGACTTGGACACTGTTTTCTTCTCCTCCTCTTCCAAGTAGAATGTCTTCCATGGAATAACAGGCAGCAGCCTGAGATCAAGGACTTACTTGTTCTGTTGCTAGTTGACCCATTGGCACATGCCAATTTACTGCAATTCAAAATTAGCCACAGTAGTTACTGGCTCAGTGCCCAGTTGGTACTTGGAGATTATGCACTGGAGTTGGCAGACACAGCAAAAGTCAGAGGTGTTGTTGGTGAGGGGTGGAGAGGTCAGGAGATGGAGTGATTTAGGGGCAGTGGGCCCATGTCAGATATAAGTGCAGCCCCTCTCTCATACAGTGGGGAGTAAGATGTGGACTTGCAGGGCTAAAGTTCCCTGGCTGTGGGCTTAATGACTTCCCCTTCATCAGGGCTGCACCACTCTAAATTCAGACGTTTCAGAGGCAGATTTAGCTTTGTTTGACACAAAAGAAATGCTTTTATTTTATTGCCTTCCTGCCCATCGGTTGCATTCCCTAAACTGGTCCTTGGCCTGGGTGACCCATATGCTGTGCAAAGTAGAGTTTTACTAGGTTATTGGTTCACATAATGAGTCTGCATGGGGTTTGTTGAGAATATTTGTGGTTTCAGGGCTTTTGTTGTGTTGTGGCACTGATATTTCAAAAGGGAGCGAGGGAAGGTGCTGACTGAGAACTGTGGCTGCATTAAGCAGCTGGCATATATTTCTTTATTAGAATGCATAAATGTGAATCTGTTGCAGTTGCTTTTTTGAGCAAAGCAGAACTGCATTTTAGTTGGTCTGATACTGCTTCTTGATGCTGACAGCCGCTGCACTGCCAGCAAGTGTTTGTCCTTAATGGGGATTGCTGTTCTATGTCCGACAGTTTGGTGGTCACAGGGCTCATGTCCAGATCTCCATTCCCTTCCTGCCAAGTGCTTGAAGCAGAGCTGGAGACCCTATGCTAATCAGTGTGGGGGCTTGCCTTTCAGGAATGTTTCCACCTGTAACAAACCTGGGAAAAAAAGGGTAAACTGCAGCCAGATAAGATGCTTCCTTTTGAGTCCTACAAAGCTGTGGTATTTAGGTAATGCTCAGTCATCCTGTGAATCTAATGGTCTTTGAGGAGAACCCGCAACTTGGATATCCCAAAGGACATTTTCAAATTTGATAAGAAAAAATGCTGTTTTTAAAGGCTATTTCATGCCTTTACTTCTCTGACCATTGCTAGCAAATGCCACATCTCTGATATTAGGATTTCTGTATTTCCCTTTTGCTGCTTCCGTGTTACCTCACTTCTCAAAGTGTAGCAATTCCAAGCTTACTGCAGGTAGTTTTGCCCACAACAGCAGATTACAAACACATCAGTGATATGAGAGGAATGTGATTATTTACTGATTTGTTAATAGCATCTTGCCTTCTAGGTTCTTAAAGTGCTTTTAAAACTTCGGTCAAACTTTGAGTCTCCTTGTTTTGCTTGTTGCTTTTATTCAAATGCAGGAAAAACTGAGGCTCTGTGGTGTTGCTGTGCTTCAGCCCATGTTTGGAGCGAGGGGGCCGGAGTGGGTCGACTTCTCCTCGTCCGACTCTATCCCAGAGGACGAATCAAAAGACAGCTCTGGACCACAGCAACATCCACACCTGGTGTGCCACGTCACAGAGCCTCTGACCCTGTGGCTGGCTCGCATGGTCTGAAATCTTTTTTAGATATAATTTTTATAAGTTAGTATAACTTTGTTTCTCACCTGAGATGTCTGTTGGTCTCCTGTCATGTGTCAGCAACCTCCTGATTGGTTGACCCTGCTGTATCCTCCTCTCACTGCACCCCCATAAATCCCAGAGCCGAGACAAAGAAACCTGAGATTCTCTCGGCATCAGCTCCCCTTCAAGATCTATCTCCCTGTCCTTAGGGACAGAGAAATAAACTTGGAAAAGTAGCACCGAGACTCCACTCTTTCATCTTTGTCCTCGCTGCGGTTTATGAACTGCTTGGGGCGGACGGCCGCCGGCCGGGGAAACTGAGGCACGCAGTTCCCCAAACAGGCACGCCGTACCGTACCGTGCGGGCAACAAACCCCACTAGCCGCAGGCCGAGCCCTCAGGGGGAGGCAGCGTGGCACCGTGGGTGGGATTTGGCTCTCTTTGGAGATGCTGCAGTAGCTGGTCTCTGCCTGTTGGTCTTGGTGTGTGAGAAATGCAGAGCATTTGCAGGTCTAGGTATAATTATTAGAAGAGAACTGGTTTCTGAGAAACGCTGGAAAAGATGTCTGGTGCCTGAGGCCAAAAACACTGGCTGGGATGACAGCCCCATCCTGTCCTAGTGAACTGTAGTAAATCAAGGCTGAAACCCACAGCAACACTAGAGCCTCCTCTGAAATCCATTTCACAAGGTGTTTTGTGGGATTCATACAAAGAATTCCCTTCTTCACCCTAGCTTTCACCATCTTGAAATGGGCCCTATCCTAATGCAGGGCCAGGACTCCTGAGGTCAAGGGCAGACCAAGGACCCTAGCCATGGTTGCTGCTTAATCTTTTAAATGCCAGATCCATGCCCGCTTCTGGTGTGGTTTGCTGCCAAACAGCAGCTGACGCATCACACCATCTCTGATCTGCCCTGAGATTTGGGAGCTGTGGTGGAGTCCTGTCTCCTGCCCTGGTAAATCTGCTCCATTAATAGCTATCAAAGAGCCTGAAGTTTCCATCCGAACTTTATCTGGCTTTGCAGTGAGCTGGAGGATTAAAAACTGTCACAGGGGAAGGGAGGGAGCAGCCGTGGCTCACCCGGAATAGCCTGACCTATGACGGCACATACCAGCCTGGGGAGGGGAGTTGTCCTGTGAGCTCACGGGTTATTAGCAGTGAGCACAGACATGTCTGCGGTCAGCAGCACACCCAGGGCCATCTGCTCCATCCCAGCCTGGTTCAGGGAGTCCAGAGGGATTTGTTAGTAGAACTTGCCAGCGCTGCTCTTTGATGGGGGAGCTGGGAGTAGGCTTGAGGGCCAGCATTGTGGCGCCATCCTTCTATGCTGCTCAGATGACTTGGGGTTTGACCTCTGGGCTGTTCTTGTGGGGCAGATCTGGATATGAGGGAGAGCATTACGAGAAGATAACCCCTGTCCTGCTGCAGGACTGTTGTCTCTCTGCTGTGTCATAGCAGGTAAAAAAGGGGGTCATTATAAGGCTGGGACTTCCCTATAGGGCCAGCAGACATGGGGTACAAGTCTTCTTCTCCCAGATGGGCAATAGCGTAGGAAGCAAGAGCCGGGGTTTTTGTGTAGCCAGGGATTCACTTCTCACAGCCTCTCTTTTGTAACTAGTTTTGTTTTCCTTGCTTTGTTCCTCTGCTGACATCCCCAAGTCACCTGTTTCACCCACCCCTTGTCACCACTGGGGAATCATGCAGGGTTTCTCCTTGCTTCCTCCTGCCTCATTCAGAGCTGCTCCTCACCTGAGCTTCCCTGTTACAGCGGGAGATTTTTCCTTAGAGATAGGCTGGGAGTTAGAGCCCTTTCCAGTGCCCAGTGTTCAGCAGGAATTGTGCAGAGCACATCAGCACAGTGGAACAAGATTTTCCCAGCTGGCCAGATGATCCCAGACTAAGTGTGCATGTTCCCCAAGGGGCAATGGAACGGGAAATTAACTCCTTGGATGTGTTGGAAGCAGACATGTGGCTCCATAATGAATAGTCTGTGAGTGCTGCTCAGTGTTTTACACCAGGAAGCACTGAGGCTGTTCTAAACCTTTGACCCTGGTGACATACTCCAGATTCCTCCCAGTTAATTGCTCTCCTTCCCTCTCCTCCAGGCCTGAAGGCATCGCATTTCCTGTCTGGCCAGACAGATGCATTGCCCTGTAAAAATCTCCTTTATCTCCCGGTAATTCTATTGATCTGCACATTGACAACATCATTCTGCTTTGGAATTTACAGCTTGCATGCTTTGTTGTTATCAGTGATGGGTGCTATTGGTGTGCCTGCTCTTTGAACACCTAGAAAGTCACCCAGCAGGTGGGAGCTCTCTGCTCCATAGATCCGGCAGCCTGGGGGAGGGCAGCTAAACAATATCTGGAGGAGGTTCCCCACACCACCTGATGAGAAAGATGGGGCTATACTGAATCCTTCTCTCCAGCTGGCATGGCAGAGGAATGTGTAACCTCAGCAGCAGTGTTGCTATGGGATGTGCTCCCCTTTGCTGGAGTGGATGAGCACAGGAGTGGATGAGCACAGGAGACACCAGTGTCTGGTCTACAGGACTCTGCCAGTACAATCAACATTGCTTCTGCTCTCTCCAACAAGCTCTTATGTGCCAAGGGTTTGTGAGGAAGAAGGGAATATTCATACTGTCTATGTCCTACTGTGTAGACAGATTTACCAAGCACATTAGGCATTTGTAGGTGCAGTGTTTGTTGCTGGCACTTGAGCTGTAGAAAGTTGTGCTTGTAATTCTGGAGGTTCTTGATTCAGCTCTTGGTGACAAAGAGAGCACTCTTTGTGTGTGTGTCCTTTTCCCTCCTTTTGCTGACATTGGAATACCTCAGCAATTTCTGGAGGTGAAGAGAAGCTGTTGAACAGAGGGAGAATGAAAAGCAGTGATTCCCTCCTAGACATTTAATCCCAGCTGAAATAAGGGGATTTAGGAGCTGGATGCTGAATGACTGCACTGATTTATCACGCCTACCACTACATTCAGTTACTGTGGTCAGGGGTGAGATGGGAATATCCGTTCATGTATGGGGGAGAGAGGAACTGAGATTAGCCAAATAGGCATAACAGGTGTCCTCCACCTCGACAGTATAAAAAAAATGAGAGTGGGCCAGTAGGTGCATAGCCAGTTGATTGTTGTAGGTCACTTCAAATTGAAAATATTCTATTGTACATCCCGTTGCATGATCCTTTTCAATTCCATTTTGGGGACTAATCATGAAAGACTGGTCCCTGCCTTGCAGAGGAGAAATTCTCCGTGTGCTCTCTGAGGAGATTCATACATAGCAAAGGCAGCTGGAGGAAACTGGTTTGGGTGACTGTCACGGCTCTCTGGTAGTCCCTCAGAGTCTGGGAACACTTACTAATGGTCTGCCTGAAGACCTGATGTCAGTAATAGGCACTTGCTTTTTTCATCTTAATCCCCTTCTCCCCAAAAGGGGCTGAACATGATAGCTGGGATCTGTGGGTAAAGGTCTGCTCTGCAGTGCTCAGCAGAGCAAGGGAGATTCCATCTTTCCAGTGCTTTCTGCCTCTTGGGCAGTCATGCCCTTTTCAGACAGGGCTGCCTCGCTTGTTAAGGTGCTCCCTCAGCCCCCTTTGGAGCTCACCTCTGACTCACCAAAACCTCCTGTGACTGAGGATTGGGTGGGCTTTTCTCTGGTTTTACTGTCCCTGTGAGACAAGGCTTTTTTTGCCCCTTTTTTTTTTTTTTTGGGCATGGTTAGGTTTTAGTTTTGATTAAGAGAGCTGATGTAATCGACAGTGTATATTATATCCCAGTCTCCCTGCAGCTGGAGTTGCCTCGGGTGTGACAAATAGCTGCTGTCCTCCTCCACAGGTTTGCCCAGACTTCTTGTGATGAAAGCACCTGCCAGCCCAGAACATGAAATGCTTTTTTGTTCTAAGCCTGGGAGCAATCCACTTAGCTGCATGGAGAGGGAACTAAGAGAGAGAAGTGATAAGAGAAGTAGTCTGATAAGGACTTTTTTACAGGCTGTGGGGAGCTGTGCTGTGCAGGGAGGTGGCTGCTGACACTCTCAGAAGTGACACTTGGAGTGAGTGTCACACAGATTAATGGTGTAAGGTCCCCAGTTGCTCTCAGCAGCCAGCCCTTGCCAAGTGTGTGCACAGTGAGAAAAGGTGGAAAGAAGGTGGCACTTGCACTGCTCCAGCCACCAGCTCTCCCTGAGATCTCTGCACAGCTTTCTGTGTTTGAGGACTGTCCAGCTGTTCTGGGAGCAGAACCCCACCCTGTGTGGACTAGAGACTAGTGTTAAATCGGGATAAGTGTAACTGCACAGCACAAGGCATATTAGGGGTATGGTTTGTGTCTTGCTGGTTCAGGAGATAAACAACTGGATTGCTATTGCCTTGTCTGCAAAAAGGATTAGACCAATGAAAGACAAGCCTCAGTCATGCTCTTCAGTACAGCAGCATGTAATAGGTCTGAGTTCTTCCTGACTCATGTGCAAATCTGTTTGACAAGCTATGACTGTGTGGAAAAATATTCCAAAAATTCTGAGTGCAAGAATAAGGGTGACTTTTTAACTTCTCTCAGCCTCAGGACTAAAAATGTGCAACTGTTTCTTTGTCTCTGCTGTGCTGTATCTGTGTTTGAAGTCTCCTTTCTTCTCACTCTCTGCAGGTCCTTCAGAAGCTTGGTAAAGCAGATGAAACAAAAGATGAGCAGTTTGAACAGTGTGTGCAGAACTTCAACAAACAGCTGGTAAGATAATTGGTGATATGTAATTGCACCCTGGGTTTCAGTATTAGCTTCCAGCCATCTGCTGCAATATGCAGTTAAAGGCCATTAAATTGAACAATGATATAGGCCTGTTGAAGCGACCCATAACTCATAAGTTTTCACTTACGAGAAATGACACTGTGCCTTCCAGGGTCCCTTTCATGGAATTGGTGAGAGAATCATAGAGTATGCTGAGTTGGAAGGGGCCCATCAGGATCATCAAGTCCAACTCCTGGTCCTGTGCAGGACACCCCAGGAGTCACACCATGTGCCCCAGAGCATTCTCCAAACTCTTCCTGAACTCGGTCAGGCTTGGTGCTGTGACCACTGCCCTGAGGAACCTGTCCCAATGCCCAACCACTCTCAGGGTGAAACACCTTTTCTTGATACCCAACCTAAATCTCCCCTGCCTCAGCTTCATCCTGTTTCCTCAGTCCTGTCACTCGTCACGAGAGTGAAGAGATTGGTAGAAATAATACTTGTTCTACACCCAATTTTAGAAAAAGAAACAGCTCAACCAGAACACTTTCTTCAGTTAGCAGTTGCTTTGTAATGTAATTTTTGCTGCTCGGCTGGAAGCGGAGATATAAGGGCAACATTGTGTCCCTGAAAGACGGATAGGGTGGGAAACAGATTAGAAATAAAAAAATAAAATGGAACAAGGCAATTTTGGTTTCCTAAGCATAGTGAAGGGCAGAAGAGACAAAGAAAGCAAATGGTGAAAAGGGATGGTCCTTCCATGGCTAAGACCTAAGTCTGACTTCCTCCCCATACTTGCACAATCACTGTGTCAGGCCTGAGTCATTCTTCTTCTGCGTGTCTGCCTCATCCCCAATATTTTAGTGCACAGAAATATTTTAACAGTGTAGCAATTTTCCCCACCCTCGCATTTCAACAGCAGGAGGTTTCTATCTTCGACTGGGTGTGTTTTGCTTTATTTTTTATTTTTTATCCATAGCCTTCAGCCTCCCAAAAGGGAAAACACCAGTTACCTTGTGGGTTTTGCATGCTGGTGCTTGTTAGGGGAAGCATTGCTTCTGTTTCGTGGCAGGAAATGTGTGCCACAGCATAGCTCAGGTGGCGCTGAAGAAATCTGTTACCCTTTTGTGGCCTGACACATTTAGGACCTTTTTCTAGAGCTGTTAGTGGCAGCTGCATCATGTCTGTTGAGACTCAGCAGATGTGGTTATGTGTTGCAAAACCAGCTGAGTAGGGATTTGCCACAGCTGAATGTAATGAAAATCCTTCAGCCTGGCTTTGACTTATGTCTAACCAGAGCTGACTGCAGATTCCTGGACACTAATGCTTGTTCTCTTGGCAGCAATAGTAGCTGTTGCTCCACAAGTTCATGCAGCATGTCTGTAGCATGTCCAGCAATGATATTCTCTTGTACACAGCAGAATACATTTTAGCTGCTTTCTGACAACATGACATTACTAGATGTGACCTTTTTGGTATAATTTTTAAGCAGTTAAGAAATAACCTTTTTAAAGCAGAAATACCAAAAAACTCAAATACAAATTTCGAGATGTGACTGTCTGGGATGGCTTTTTCAACTTCCAAAGTCATGAGTTCCAGTGGTGCAGTGAGAAGCCTGTTAAAGAAACACTGCCTCTTGTATCCCTTACATCTGAATTTCTTTTCCTGTCTTGTGGAGCAGACCATGAACTAAATTCCCCAAATAATTAATCAAAGAAGCTGGAGGCTGCTGTGCATTTGCTGCTTGGGGTCTGCTGGTTTGGCTTAGGCCCTCGGTTTTCCTATTACTAAAATAAATGCAGACAATGCCTGTTTTACAGGGCAAACTCTGAGTGTGAGTTAGCTGGATTCTTAGGATATCCAGAGCTGAGGAGTTATCATGCCAGGTAGACTAGTGATGCCTTTTCCTGGTCTTAAAATCAAGAGTCAAACACGGTTAGAAGGGAAAAAGGGATTTTACCTTGTTATTTATTTTAAGGATCCTTAGGTGCACTATGCCCAGGTCGAATGCACCTCAATGCCCACTGCAATGCACACCCCCAAAAGATCTGGTATAACATTATAGGTCTTACTAATTAGCATATCTATGAAAAATTCCCCAATGGGAGGCTTGAGTGAGCTCACTTCCCCAAGGAACCTTCCCCTCGATGGTTCTATCTTAGTTTACAGAATGTGTTCTGGAGAGGACCTTGGGGTCTGGGGCACACTAACCCCTACCTACGAAGCTTCTGAAATGTTTAGTCTCCTATCTGAGCAAGCAAGTCCAAGAATGTAGGCAAAAAGCACTAAGAATACAGAAGTTGTAAAAAGGTATAACGGGTATAAAAGAAAAGGCAAAAAATCACCATGGCATCACTAGGGGAATAAAAAGGCAGCTATAGATGCATATATACACACTTGTTTTTATTTTTATATGTATGAGATGTGTGTGTAGTAGTTATCTTTGAGATTTCTATGATCTTTCATTATAAAGTCTGTTCCAGTGGGAAATGGAAGTCTGGAGGAAAGCTGATCTTTTGCTACAGGCTGGTGACAGAACAGCTCTGCTCTCTTGTGGAACTGGCTGGGGTGTGAGCAGGCAGTGGCCTTGTTCACTGTCTGATTAGAGGCTCCTCTGACTGTAATGACTGTGTTGGACCACTTTGACACATGTTTCTGTGTGGGCTGTCACCAATTGGAATGCAGGTCTAAAAATCACTTAATCATTTTCAACCAAGGTATTTGTGGTTCTCTCAAATAGTGGTTGAGTGGACATAAGGGAAGGCATTGCACTTCCCAACTCTCTGTCCGTCAGGTTCATGTAAGAGCACCACTCTGAGGTCCCTCAATGGTCGGAACTTTTTAGCTCAGATGGGTTTGCTTTGTGATGAAAGAGCTGGACATAACCATGCAGCTGCAGGTCTTGCCTGTGTTTCTTGAAAGCTTGACAAGCAGCAGACATGCCCCACATTATTCCCTCATGGGAGATTATCTTTGGCAACTAACCTGCCCAAACATCCATTTGAAGGCTCCCCCCTCCTTCCGTTTCCCAGTGTCACTTTTGTTCAGTCACTGGCACAAGGATCTGTCCCAGATATTGTCCTTGCTGACCTGGGAGCAAGAGTCCTGCTGTAAAGGTGCAGCTCAGCCCCTGCCCGAGGTGTGCCAGGCTTTGGCTTCTCTTGCCCTGTGTTGAAGTACTCAGTGGAGGGACAGTGCGAGGCTGGTGGCAGCCCTTACACCTGGCACCGTGTGTGTTTCTGCCTGGCAGAGCAGCTGGGTTTCCGTACCCTTCAAGAGCTGCCACTTGTGTGGAAGTTCTGGGCTGGTTTACAGCCTTTCACACCAAGCACATGAGAGGGAAGCTGCTGCTGGCACAGGCTGCTGCCACCTCTGCCTGCTGCCATCCACAGGCTGCATCCACCTCTGCCTGCACCCCGCGGTGTTCGGCACAGCCCCAGTTGCAGGGCAGGCAGTGGGGATTGCGTCTTCCCTCTTGCAGAGTAGGTTCCCATTACAGTCAGTAACCCCTCAGAGAGAAGGTTTTTTCCCAGACAAACACCCTTCACGCCCTGCAGTTTCCATTTCAGCCCTGTGTGGCAAAATGAGCTTAACAACCTCCCTGGGGCCCCAGGGTGGAGCTTCTCACCAGTTGTTCATGCTCTGTCTTAACAGTTCTGAAGTTTTGCTGAGTAGGGGCTTACCTGGAGCTGTAGTTTCAGTGCTTCCCCCCCCCCCCGTTTGTTCTTCCAGCCTTGTGTTAATCTAATCTGGAACAGGACATTACCTCCTGCCCCTCTCAGATGTCAAACATCCCTGCTGATAATAAAATCCTTCCCACTAGATCTGCAAAACCAGAGGAGTTATGTGAAAAGGTTGCAGTCTAATATTAGGATGAAATAATTTCTTTTTAAGATTGGGGTAAAAGAGTTTTAGGAAACCTGTCTACTACCAAGAAGCAGCTCTACAGAAAATCACATAGCTACAGTTTGGTTTCAAGATAAGAAAGCACAAAAGGATAGCAAACCACTTTTGTGTTTTTCTTTCACAGAGCTGTGAGTAATAGGTGGCTCATCAGGCCTTTGAGGAGAGAGAGAGGTCTTCCAGCCTTCCAGGCATAGCACTTTTATTTTTACATGTCCATCTGTACACTGTCCTTCATGTTATACCTGGTTGTGTTATAGGCTCACGGGCTTGAATTACACTGTGATTGCAAGTATGGCAGTATCTGCTCAAACAAGATGACACTTGAGTGTTTAAACATCTTCATATGGAGACATACCTCTGTAACTTCCCTCTGCACACTCTTAAACTGTTTAATAACTGGGAAGTGGATTTGTTTTTCGGAGTCCAGTTTGACTCTTTTCCCTACCTTTTTTACCGTTCAGTTTAAGAAGCATCTTTTAAATGTGCACTCGAGTGTTGAAAGTTTCTGTTTTGTTTAGGATTTGACAATGTCTTAACTGCATTGTGAGAGGTATTTTGGAGAGAGCATTGGAACAGGCTCCCCAGAGAAGCCATCCCTGGAAGTGTTCAGAAAACACATAGACATGGCACTGGTTTAGTGGGCATGGTGGGATTCAGTCAAAGTTTGGACTTGGTGTCTTGGAGGTCTTTTCCAGCCTTACTGTTTCTGTGATTTATGCAGAATTGTGGCAGTGCTTGACAGCTCACTATGGGCTGCTTGAAGAAAGCAGGTGCTGCATGCACAGAGAGAGCGCAATGGTCTTAAAGTTACCCCAAAGTTTTATGGGAAAGCATTAATACTTAAAATGATTTTTAAAAAAGCCTTTGTAGCGAGGGAGCTGCTTTACTGGTGGACAAGAGAAAAACAACAGAAATGCCAGAGAGGGAACTGAACAGGAACCACAGGTGCCTGGGTAAGCTGGGAAAATGGGATTCAGGGCAAAACTCTGAACATGGGTCTCACTTTGAAAATCTTTCTGCTTGCAGATCTTACAGGCTGTAAAGTCTGTTCACTCTCTCTGGCAGGTTCAGTACTTTTAAGACTTAGGTAACCCCATAATGGCAGAGATCAGCTGTAACTGAGTTTAAACATTAGCAAGAGGTAACTGAGACCACTCCAGTTGCAGGATGCAGCACCACATACTGGTGAGGATGCCTGGAGAACACAGAAGGCTGGTTCTGCATTGCTGCAATTGCATGCTCCAGTTTTCAGGCCCTGACTTGTAGGTTTTTCAGGTGCTCTATCTAAAAATATTGATTAGATATTTAATTGTGGTGCTGGTTTTCTGCTCAGAGGATACTTTTGTCCCTATGGCTTTGGAACTGGCTACTAAGACTTGAAGAGTTCTGGGTTTGGCTTGTGTCATTTGCTGCTGTGGCAGGATTTGGGCAAGCATGGACACAATTTTAGAGGTGGCTTGTGCTTTTAGATGCTACAATTTTGAATGTTACTGCTCTAGACATTGCAGTGCCCAAGTGGGTGAGCTCTGCAGAGGACCTTCCCTGCTGATAGTTTTTGATAATCTCAAAGTTGTGAGTTCAAATTTAGTCATTCTTAAAAATGATACAGCTGCAGGATAATAATGTGTCCATTGGTGAGACTTTGCATATCTTTTGCAAAACAGGAATGTAGAAAAGCGACCACTGCACCTCACAGCCTACTGTCATTCCTCCTCCTCCCCGGTTTGTGCCCCACTGAGGGGGTACCCCAGCAATAATGAATTTTGACAGCTGAAGACAACTCCAGAGACAGGGAGCTCACAGGACATCTCCAACAGCTGCCTCAGAGCTACTGACTTCAAAAGCAGATGTTTCCCATCAGCCCTCCCCACCACTCAGGCACCTCTTGTCTCAACTGAGCTCATGCTGAGATCCTTTGTGCTCCCAGTGCAGCTGTGCTCTCTAAGCCGAGGCTAAACCTGCCCAGCTGTTGAAGTGGCAGTGATAGCATAGCTTTGTGAGAAATCCATCTGCTTCCAACAGCGTGGCCCAAATTGTTTTCCATGCCTCGAAAGTTCTGGATGAGTTCACATTTGTTCTTTTCCTACTGCCATCAGCAAAGGAAATGAGGGATCGGAAAGAGCTGGCCAGTTTTACAAAGTCTCCTAGCCTGGGGAAGCATTGGGAACTCACCCAAAGAGAGTACAAGAGGAGAGGAATTATGATTACATTTGCTGCAAAAGTCCTAGAATTTCATAGAACACAAGTTTCATGTGATCATAGGACAGATGTGTAGCCCATCTGCAAGACCACTTTTCTTTAATTAGAAATGCTTGAGTGCTTCTTACACGCTTTAGCTGAGAGAATAACTGATGATGTCCTTACGTTCACAGTCCGAAGGCACGAGGCTGCAGAAGGACCTCCGAACTTACTTGGCTTCTGTAAAAGGTAAGGTCTGCATGAGCAGAGGTTTGTTCCCCTCTAATGCTTACCTACGCAGTGAGGTTTCTGCAGCCTTCCCCTTCCTGGTGTTTCCCCAGGCATGAGTTGCAGGAAAGGTCAGCTTTGTCTGGGGGGAATCTTTCAGAATCCTTCGGGACCAGCTGGGATGGAATGGGGTTGCACTTTGGGGATGCCAAACATGTGGTGCTGACTTAGCAGATGGACCTTTGCATCTTCTGCTAGGGAGGACAAACACAAAGGGTTTGATGCAACTGCATCCTTGGTTCCTTTCTCCCTCTGGTTACCTTCCATCCCTGTGCCATCAAGGGTCAGACATTTAGTAAGGAAGAGCTCAGCATCTGCTGTAACGCTCCTGTGCCTCCATTCCTCAGGATAAGGGTTAAACTGCGAGGAACACATTATTTTCTTCTTTTTCTGAACAGTTTCCTCTTCTTTCCTAGCTATGCACGAGGCCTCCAAGAAGCTGACAGAGTGTTTGCAGGAAGTTTATGAGCCAGACTGGCCTGGGAGAGATGACACAAATAAAATAGCAGAGGTAAGACCTTGTCCAGGATATGGGGATGTCCAGACTTGCTCTGTTAGCAGAGATGAGCTTTGGAAGCTATGTCTGTGCACCACATTTCTGCAGGTGTATGACTTTGCAGAAGAATTGGAGACAAACTCAGCACTGTGAAGAAGGGAAGGCTGAAAGGATGTGGCCTGTATTTTTGTAGGACATTGTTGCCAGATGCTTGTATGCTCACAGAACCACACACTTATGCCCAGAAGCTATTTGTTCCCCCCCAAAGTGGCTAAATGGGGACAGAGGATGCCAAAAGAAACTCAGTAGGGTCAACTGCGTGTACTGCTTGTGTTCTGTGTAAGAGAAAGGGGCAGATAAAGCTGTGGCTAAAGCAGCCAGTTGTGTAGCTGCATCAAACCCTCATGGCAGTACCACCAGCTGCCTTGTTTCAGTTGCTCTCTTGTTTGGCTGAGCCGTGTGTCACCCCAAACTGCTGTTGTTCTCATCCCTTGGCGAGGGGGGTGATGCCTGTCCAACTTGCCCAGGTGTTTTCTGTGGGGCTTAGGGCACAGCCTGTCATTTGGCAGCATAGATCCACCCTGGCATGTGCCTGTGATGGGTCCAGCTGGAGGCAGCGCCCTCTGCTCTGTTGCTCAGCTGTTCTGCTGAGCAGCAGCTGTGGCAGTTCAGCTCTCTGGATTCATTTGCCATGAGGCTTATCTGCAGCTGTCTGTGGCATTGGAGAAGTGGTGAAGGAGTATACAGGAGAAGCAGAAGGAGGTTTCTTTCCTTCCCGTTCTTTCCCCTGCAGAAAATCTCACCTGAAATAACATCTGTATCTTGCCCAGGAAATAATGACTTCAAAGCAGACAATTCAAACAAAACCTGAATGTTTCCAGGTCATTTTTTTCATTAACATGGAAACTTTGCATTAGGAAGTGCTGTTGCAGTAAATAATCGAGTTGCATTTCAGCTGGTTTGGCTGTAGCCTTGTTTCTTCCTGAGCCACTGTGGTGCCTCCTGAGAGACTGACCCTTCAGAAATTTGAGCCAGAGAGGTCAAAGGGAGCATGAATCCTGAGAACTAACTGTAGCTACCCTTTGGGTCTGCAAGCATATTTCCAGCTCTCCACCTCCCCCTCTAATGCCTTGTTTATATTTTGCTTGTGAACAGACAGGTGAGAGAAAAGAGTTATTCCTGCCAAATAAAAAGCATAAAGTGGGAATTTTTCCTGAATGTTTTAGCCAAAACCCTTTGTTCAAGTGGAAAAACAGGAGAGAAGGGTAATTTCCACCTAATCCGAAGTTGATAGGAAATTACCGTGCATGAGCTAAGGTCAGGGATAAAGTGGGCACAGCTCGGGGTGCAAGCCTTGGCTGTGGCCTCCATTGGGCTGTGGAGGCAGGTGGTGTGGGGGCTGAAGACTGCTAGAGTAGCTTTCTATTGTTGTTCATGATCCTCCAGAAAGCTGTATTGGAAAGAAAAGCAGAAAATGGTGCCTTGTGGTGTCAGGTGTCCCTTTTTTTGTGGTTGCTGGGAGGAGGTAAAACTAGCCTGACATTCATCTTCCATTGTACAGACTTGAGTTTAACATTGCAGGGGAAGGATAGGCCTTCAAAGACATTTTTGTCCTTGGAGAGGTCACCTGAATTAGCAGCATCAGGCTTTCTCATTTCTGCCAGGATCTCTGTTTTCAACTGACTTCTCTGATCATTAGTTTTCCAAAGAAATTACTGTTTCTTAAGAGCTCTGAGGGCCTGAGATTGTTGACTGTAGCACTCACAGAGAAAACCAGAAATGTGGAGCTCTGTGTTTAATAGTTAACTCATTACTTTTGTTTTTCAGAACAATGATCTCCTATGGACGGATTTCCATCAGAAGCTGGTGGATCAAGCACTTCTGACCATGGATACATACCTTGGCCAATTTCCAGATATTAAAGTAAGATTCTCTTTAAACCTTTTGATCTAGAGAGTCACAGCAGATAAAAGCTCTGAAGGTCAATTTCTTACATCCCCATCTTCTTTAGGAGAATGTGTGTGCTGTGCTGCTCCAAGGTCTTCTTTGAGAGCAGCCAAGATATCTGCAGCTCTGGGTTAATTGAAAATGTTTTGTTCTATTTTTGGGCTTCAAACAAGAGTGAAGAATCCAGGGGAAAGACGTTGAAGAGAAAATATAAGTGTGAAACAGGAGGATCCCTGAAATTCCCTGTTGCGTCAGAGTGCAGGGGGGCAGTGTCAGGAATACCTCAGAAGGTCTCAGTCTCCCCTTTTGGTCCTTTTGTCTTTTAACTTCATTGTAAGCAGAAAACATTGAGGAAGCAGTTAGTGGCAAATGTACTTCACAAGTAGAGGCTGGTGTGGAAGGCAGATTTCTGTCAGTCCTTGAAGTGCTCCTGTGTGTGTAACCAGCTTTTTTCAGGGAATGGGGAATGCTGGGTAGGTGTCTTTTTGGGAGAGATCGTATCCAAAGACCTGGGTTCGAATGGTGTCCTGTGACCTTCCCTTCCCCCACCATTATCTCCTCTCCATTCATTTCGAGGTTATGCAGGAAATGTCTTCACCATATGGAAGCACTAGTAATGATATCACCATATGGGAAGTATCAGCTTGGCTACTTTCCAGTGAAAACAACCCTTTCCCCACCACATGTCTCTTAAAACATTTGTCAATATTTATTGGTTCAGGAGGATTGTGCTCTACCAAATAGGGGCAGGTCACAGGCTTGTAAAATGAGCCCTGAACAGCAATGGCCTTGTCTCATGGGACTCCCTGTTTTTGTTTCATTTTTCCAGCTTCTTCTGGCCCTGGAAGTCTGAAATGGGGAAGGGCTGTGGCTTTCCACCCACTGGAGACTGTAGGGCTGATCTCTCTGGGGTGTGATGCCACGTGCCTCAGTCAGCAGTGCAGCCTCTGCACTTCTTCCTGAGCAGGAGGGCTTACTTTGGGCTTGCTGTATACTCAGACTTTGGCACTGCTTTGGTCCAAATCACATTTTACCAGCCTCTTTGGCTGTGCACTGGGTCACCTCAGAGTGTCACTTTTTTCCATGTTGAGTATCTTCAGGATTTTTAAATTCTGCTGGAATCCTGCTGAGGTTTTACAGTGGGATTTTAACAGGAGCGCAAGAGTGGGAGCACCCAAATTCTAGCAAAACTCAAAGTGTTAGGTACTGAGCACCTTCAAATGCAGTAAGATTTATCATGCTGAGAAAGAGTAATGGGCTCCTGTTGGCATTAATATTACAAAGCCTTGGTGCACAAATTTAAAGGTATGCATCACACATACCTGAAAATCCTGGCCTTTTCTCTCCGAATTCAACAATCGTGTTTGTTTACATTAGAAGAAAAAGTTATGACTTTTGTACTGAAGTTGTAGTTATGGCTGCAAACTTAGATTCTTGCTACACCATTTTGTGACACTGATGGTTTCACTCTGTTGGCATTACTACAGTTGACCTCAACAGCCTGAATTTCACCCACAGGTCTGAAAAGTATGGGGAACAAATAGGTATGCAAAGATGAATAAATACTAAAATACTGCTAGAGGCAGCTGACTTCTGAATGGGTCACTAAGGTGTTTATTACTAATGTTTCTTCTCAGTCATCAGATGATGCCCTAGAAAATGTGAATTTTGTATTATTGCATAAAAGCAATTTCACGTGCAATTCAAGTAACGTTTTAGAGAGCACTACTCGCCTCTGCTTCCCTTCCTAGAACGAGTGGCTTTATGTTGGTTCTAACAATAAGATATCGATGTGTTTCACAAGAGTTTGACTGTTCCTTTGAAATGGACTATCAGTGGTAGGAACTTAAAAAGGTCAGTATGTTTTTATGGGTAATTCAGCTGGATGCATCATCCTCCTTACCCCAGAGCAGTGAGAAGTGCTCAAATCGAGCATATTTTTGTCAGTTGGTAGAAACTCCTAGAAATGCAGTGGTTGAACACTGCTACGCCTGTACTGAAGTATTGTTTGGCCTCACATAAGGAATTAGAGTTCTTGAGATTGGCAGGCAAAAAAAGCACCAGTCATATGTAATTTACAGAACATTTGAGTTGTTTTTTGTTGTTGTGGTAATAGTTTTCTGGTTTTTGTTTTCCACAAAATAAAAATTTCTGCTTTTCCTGAAATTCTGGCATTACTGTGATAAAAAAAGTTGATTTATGGAGAGAAGATGATTTTAATTTAGTTGTTTAAAGGCCTGCTTTTTATTAGTGGCCCAGTAATTAAAATGTGGGATGACTTAGATCATGCATGCATTATTTTTTTGTTAAATTCTAATATGTACTGAATCCATCTTCACTTGAGGGGCTGGAAAAATTCCCTTGGATTTTTTGGACTTCAAAAGGGATCCACAGCAGGAATGTGAAAACAGAGCATGCCCTTAGTAAGGAATTTTTGTGTGTTAAAGAAAATAATTTATTCAATGGTGGATGTTCACCCCTGAACAAGGCCTCTCTGTCTTCTCTAACGTGACAAATGGGAATGCAAAAAGTACTTTAAACTTTCTTTGCAAGTCAGTGCCTGCGCTTCTTGGAGTAGGACTCCTCTTGCATAATCTTTAATATTTGTGAGTGAGTTCTTGGTTGGTTTTGCAGAACATGCAATAAAAGTACAGGTCTCTGCAGTGAGCCCATAGAAGATAAACTACAACCCAAGTTCTGAATAGCTGTGGAATTGGGAATTTTCTGTCTAGTAGTGAAACTGGTGCTCTACTAGCTGTAAAACCAAATATCAGTAAAGGAGGGAGTGGTGGGGAAAAGGTTTTTGTGATGGCTTGGCTTTGGTTTGGTTTTGTTTGTTTTTTTTAAGGAGGCTCAAATTAAGGTGGATTTGTTGCAAAGTAATGAAGTCTGTTGGAGTTCAGCTGTTGCATTGAGGTGGTGTTGGGTACCTGCAGCTGTCCTGGAGTCATACAAGGGAGCCCTGCAGCCTTCCAGGACTGGGCTAAATCCCATTAGTGCCATCACAGGCAACGGTGTGATCAGTGGTTACTCTGGAGGGCTCACACCCTGCGTGTCTGTAGCTTGCAGCATTTCCATGTACTCCTGTAGGAACATGGGGGTGGGCATTAGAAGTCTGGCAGCTGCATGAACATGGAGGAGTTACTTTGAGAGATGGGTGACATTGAATCAAACTCCGTGGTGGAGTAGCAGGAAAAACCTGGAAGTGGCTGTTTGCCATGTCAGAGGTGGGGAAAACTCCATCTGTCTGTACCAGACTGACCTGGGGGAAAACAGTATCTCTTAAATCCCAGATGGGGCCATGTGTTTGTGAGATGCATTAAGATGCATCTCAGATTGTTGTGCTGCTGGAAGCCTGCTCCAATAACTTGTCTCCTGACTGGCAAAGTGATGTTTGGGAGGTGTCTTCTAGTGACCTCGACTGTGGGGTGACTGAGCTAATGCGTGACTCCTCTCTTGGAGTGAGCTGAGCATTTAGAAGTGAGTTTGGGTGTGCGTGTGGCTGAGATCCTGCAGATCTGCCGTGACTCACATGGAGCTGCACCAGCGTTTGCTGGAAGTGCAGAGGAGCCTGTGTGGGAGATGTGTGAGTTGCTCCCAGCTGGTCTGGCTGAGAGATCAGCCCTGAGTGTGGTTTTGCAGCTTATCTGCAGGAGCCTGGGGAGAGGAATCACAGCTCCCTGCCAAGCTCAGGAGAGGAGGAGATTCTGCTTTTGCAAGTAAATCCCAGTCCTGATTCCTCATTCTGCACTTTCTGTGTCTCTGGGTTTTGTGGTTAATCAGAAATCCTCCTGGCTCCTTGCCATGCCTTTTCACTCTTATCCAGCCTGTCTCTGGACTGCTGATTACTGACGCTGGTCCAGGCTCTCTGAGCTGGAGGGGGGTGTTATGGTCAGGCTGGGAAGACCTATGCTCCAGCCCAGATAGTCTGGGGTGTTTGCAGGGGGTGGAGGGGGATGGATCGTTCCTAAAACAGGGCAGCCCAGTGGGCCAGAGCCTCACTAAAGTGTGACTCTGCTGAGAGAGAGAGAGCCTGAGGTTCCTCAGCTCAAGAAGGGTAACAGAGGATCAGGCCACAGGCCTGACTGTCTGTCCTGGATTCTCAGCCATGGCTTTGTCAGGACTCCATTCCTGAATCTGAGCCTAGTACACAGTCAGCTCCCTCCTTGTATTTGTTATGGCTTCAGTGTTGCCCATTGGGGACCCAGTGCTGCAGGTTTTCCCTTGCACTTCCCCTGCTGAAATGCTGGTGACGGCAGACCCCTGCCTGTGGCTGCAGTCGCTGCTGTCTGCAGCTCCTGTTGCAGGGTCAAAATGCTGTGCTAGGCATATCCTGAGCATGTGGACGAGTGCTTTTGCTGTGCTGGCAACAGAAATGCTTTCTTTTGTTGAACTTAATCTCTCAGGCTTCCTCACAAACTGGTGAGCTGGTTAGTTAGAGACTCGCTGCAGCCCTCAGGAAGCCCTGAAAACGATGAAGCAGTGCCTGTAGGATGCAGGCACATTCTGGGGCTTAGGAAGCAGTGGAACTACAGTTCTGAAAACACTCATGTCACCCAGAGGTGGGGCCTGTTGGCTGGACCCCTTTGCCTTCCTTTGATGGGTCTTCTCTCCTCCTGAGGAGCTCCCTCTATAATGCTGCTTGTCACAGGTGGCTCCCAGGGCCGTCTCTCTGGGCAGCCTGTGTGGAGGATCCAGAGAGAGTCCTTGTGTGGGCAGAGTGTTGGGTGCTTTGGAAACTGGGTGAAGAGGAGGGTTTTTTCCTGGGAGGTTTTGCAGTTTTGGCTGCTGGGGAAGACTGGAGTGACTCTTTTCTCCATCTTTCTTAGTCTCGTATTGCGAAGCGAGGAAGGAAGCTTGTGGATTACGACAGTGCCAGACACCACTTTGAAGCCCTGCAAACTGCAAAGAAGAAGGATGAAACCAAAATCGCAAAGGTAAAGCAAACAAGAGGATGTGCAGCCTTCCTGTGTTTTTGGGAGGTCTGCATTTGCCTACTGAGCAGCTTTTAAGTTCATCTGTACCTCTTCATTGTGTTTTCATAGAATTCATTCATATTGGAAAGGACCTTTAAGATCATTGAGGTGGTGTGAACTGGTGAGGTTTTGCTAGGTATTTCCTTCTCATTTGTTTAGCTTTTCCTGGAAGGCAGGATGGCCTCTGTTGGGTTGGTTCAGACCCACCATCATCAGTCTGCATGTCTTGGTGGCCAAATGCTTGGGTGTGGGTTTAGTCACATGCACAGGACCAGGAACCTCTGGCAGAAAAGCCTGTGTGCCCCTTGGGGAAGCACAGTCTTGTAGTGCTCCAGAAAAATGTTGCAGTTTGTCTGCTTCCTGGGACTCTGTCTCCCCATCCTAGAGCAGTGGTAAGTGTTTGAGTGTTACTTGAGGTTGGTTGTGTTTGTGAAGTCCTCTGATATCCTAGGAGAGAGACCCTTGGGAGTGTGAGTGACAAGTACATTGATGGAAATGCGCTCTATGCACACTTGATTAATGCGTTCTGTTGGCTGTTGGCCACAATTACTGGTTAATAAATATGGCTGAATGCAGAAAAAGAAGAGTTTCCTCTTGTCAGGCTTCTTTCCTGCCTGTGAATAGTTTGATCCAGGGCTCGCCCAACACTCAAATGAAGGATTTTATTTTTAATGAGATTTTTTTAAAATTAAAAATAAAGTTTACATTTTTAAAATGTAGCTGAAGAAAGATAATAGTGCCAATTTTGTTCTAGAGTAGGTTCCTGGATTGAATACTGCCCCTAAAATGAGCTATGGATCCCTCTTGTGCCCTAAGTCTGTTTGAACCCGTGTACTTCCCTTCATAGGACGCTTCTTGACACAACAGAATAGTCCAGGGCTGGGGAGACATCCTTAATTCTCTACAGAGTGGGCCATGGTAAATTGAGACTCTTCAGGGTAGAAGCAGTATAGGAAAGACAGACCCTGGATCTGTATCTTTTAACCAGGCTTGTAAGAGTTGGCATCCTTTGCTTAGGGTTATTTCTGGTAGGGGGAAATAAGAGCTGTGTGCGAGATGCTGGTGTTTCTCCTGCATGGAAGAAATTAAGGTGCATCTCCACCCCGAGTGAAAGATGTGCATTTAGTGGCCACAGCACTTCTATTGTTAAACCGAAAGTCATCAGTCATCTACACTGCACTGCATGCACTGTGATTAACCTTGACAGACAAAAGGGGAGAGAGATTGATGGCCCCAGTGTCATTGCATCATTCGTGTGGCAAAGCAAGTCTTGATTCTGTATGCAAGGCATGAGGCCCAGCTGGTTGTGCCTTCAGTTCAAAGCAGTAATTCATTGTGTTTGGGATAAGAGCAGATTTCCCTGGAGCCTGTTATTTTTATTGGTGCATGCCAGTGGGATCTTTGCTGCAGTGGAAATGGTTTTTGTAGGAATTGATCTACTCAGGTTGGTGCCTGGTGCCTCTGCAGCAGGGGTTGGCTGCCTTTATCACTGCTGCACTCACTGTTCCCCCAAATGCTCAGCTAAGATGATACAACAGGTATGCAAAAAAGTGCAGTTCGAAGAGTGAAATATTGAGAGTTAGGAGGTGGTGCTCTATTCCTGATTTAGCCTGTGCAAGAGTCTCTTAGTACTTGATCAGACTCTTCCCATTAGCCAAAATGTGCACTGGATCAGATCTTTCCACCCCCAGTAGTTTAGGCCATGAGCTCATGCACAGGATAATCTGTGACACGTTGTACTGTCCTGATCCTGCAAAGATGGGAGCAGCAAGTCCCAGGGAGTTATGTAGGTATGGTCTTCCCAAGTGGGCAGTTTTCACTGCTCTGCCTGTGATCTGACATTTGCAGTCATGCAGCTCTGCAGGGCTGTGGGCAGCAGCCAGGGCTCAGCGTGTACTCAGCTGCCGTAGGTAGTTCACCTCTCTGTTCCTGTGCCTGGAGTTTTGCTCCTCCGACTTTTGAAGTAGGGTTGTTCCAGTGTAAATTACTTTGGAATGTGATGACAGACCCCTGGGAAAGAGAAATCATGTTTCTGACACAGGATGCAAGTGGGAACTGACTTGATTAAGGTTCATGGTATAGTAACAGCAACAGCAGTGCAAATACTTTTTGGCACTACACATGGTCTCTTTTTTCCTTCTCTAATATATGGATGTTCTTTTCCCACCCAGGACCCCTGCCACTTATTGCTAAACTTACATCATGCTATTAAAATAAATCACTGTGGACTTTCAGCTGTTGCATGCAAATAATTATGATGGTTAAATAATCCTGACCTCTCTTTAAGGAGCTCCAACTTCACAGCCATGCCTTGGAGTAGGGTTGTCTGTGTGCTAGGTCACTAACAACTGTATCTGTTGCTCTTACAGCTGCCTGGCTGGTCTGCAGTATCCAGCCCACACGAGAGCATTAATTACTGCTAAACTTGGCATGCTTCAAAGGAGTCATAACTGATCAGTCCCAGGACGTTTGGTTTTTTCTCTCGCCTTGGTGATACTGGTTTGGCCCAGCCTCTAAATACACTCTCTGTTGTGATTTTAATTTTTTTATCCTAAAAGATATATGTTTGTGTCTCTCTTGTTCTCTGTTTATTTTTTTTTTTTTTTTTTTTTTTTCTTTTTCTTCCACTCAAACATGCTCCCTCCCCCAGCCTGTTTCGCTGCTTGAGAAAGCTGCGCCTCAGTGGTGTCAAGGGAAGCTACAAGCTCACCTCGTTGCACAAACTAATCTGCTCCGAAATCAGGTGACTGCTGATCTACCTGGCTCTAACCCTGCATGCGCTATTTTGGGCTCTAGATTGTACCATGCGAGTAATCTCTAGGCAACGTTCACTCTAGACCTCTCTGCTAAGTGTGTCCTTGACACTCCTAAGCCACAGCGGGCACATGGAAGTTGCTGACCACAATGAATCTGTGCCTGCCTGATTGATTTCTAGTCAGGTGTGTTAATACTGCACTGTTGTTTTCTCCCGCTGGAATGAAATGTGGGTGAAGAAAGGCTGTGGAATAACTCCAAGACAGAGGGTGATGTAGTACAGTTCCTCCAGTTAACTGCTTTCATTTACAGTTCCTCCAGTTACTGCTTTCATTTTGCTCTAAGAGAAGCAGTCAACTTTTATTGTTGCTGTTTCAAAAAAAGAAACAAAAGGAAATGCTGAAAAATTGGCTTATGGATTCATGTCATTGGGTAAAGTCAGAAAACAATAACATGCGATTTCTATGACTGCTGAGTTAGGTTGCAACATTCTCCTGTGGTAAAGTCTGAGTTTCCCAAATGGGCACTGTCCTGGCTGTTGTGGTTTAAAAGAGCCATTTTTAGATACAATTTTGATCTGCACAGGAGACGGGATCAGGCACTTTACACCCTGTGTGATGTATTCAAACAGTTCCAGGCTGAGGTCATGGTGGTGTCATCTGGCAGAATTTAGGTTATAGCACCTTGAGGGACATGAGCAGCTCAGAAGAACTGCAGGGAACAAAAACTTCAATCCTACTTGCATAGAAGTGTGATTTTCTGATGAAATCTCCATCAATGTTTCTGTTGGAACACCGTAAGGGGTAAGAGGGAGTTGCCAGAAGACATCAGTGAGAAGGGATAATAATAAATCCTTATCCAGACCGGTGGAGCACCAGTTACCTGCTCACAAGGTCCTGGTGAGCTCATCTGTTCTCATTCAAATGCTCCTAGGAATGCCTACATTCCTTGTCCGTGGATGAATTGCAGTTTAGAAACACCGACTGGATCTCACCTTATGAAGCCCCTGGGTTTTTCACAGTCACTTTATGACCGTGGATCAGGGAAAAGACTCCATTACCACATCAGTAAAGCCTGGGGAAAGAACAGCTATTAGCAGCCCTGCTTATGACGCAGAGCAAAGGGAGGAAATACATATTCACTCTTGATTGAAGGGAGAAGGACACATGGCAGGCTGTCGGGGGCTTTTCCTGTGCCTCTGCTGGCCCAGCTGGGAACTACCTGCACAGACAGTTGTGGTTCTTGACTGGTCCGTTTGACTGGTGGTATTTCTGGAGCACTAGAAAACAGGTATGGGAAGTTTATGAAGTCACAAATAAATATATAAATCAATCAGCTCTTGGGCATTTTTCCTCTTCTCAGACTTGGCTGTGGTGACTGGTATAAAAGCAGCATGCACAGGCTGCCCAGAGAAGCAGCACCTACAACTGCCCTCATCCACTGCCCAAGGATCTTAGACAGACAGGCTGCCAAGAGTCACTCTGTAATTTCACTGTACTGGGTGACTTTGCCCTAAAACATGTTCAAGGGACTGTGTAATCTTTCCACCCACTGTGGTGTGGGGGTGTTAATCTCCTAATACACGGCATTAATATTTTTGGTGACCACAGATATTTTCAAAACAGTCCCTTTTATTCCTCAGCTAAGTAGTGCTATTGCCTACCCTATTTTTTTTGTTTCTATTTGTGTAAATATTTGGCATTTTTTAATTTGCTTTTTTCTTTATTTTAATTTTACTTTTGGTTGGAAACTAACAAAAAAACCCCCCTCAATAAAGAACATAAGCTGTATTCTGAGCCTGTTGGTTTTCCAGCTTGCCTTCACAAACATTAGCAGGTAGGCAAAAAAAGGCTTCAGTTTCTACATTTGTGTGATTTCAAGACTGAAGGTGTTAATGAGAGCCCTAAATCTCATTAACCTCTTGATAAAACCGGGAGGGCTGATGACGCTGGATTTATTGAGAAGCTTCAGAATGTTAAGCCTAAAAAAAAGTCTCCTTTTACCAGCAGCTGTGTTGCTGTCTCTTCTTGCCTGATAATTTTACAACCTCCATGCAAAAATGGGGTCAGTGAGGTCTGGTGTTTCTACTGTAAAGCAAAGTCCCTCCCTCCAGTGTGCAAACTGCTGGCTCTTTAGGCCTTTAGCAGATAATAACAAAACCAACACAGTGGGGTTTTTTTGCAAAGTCTCCTGTGGGAGTTGCTATTGCACACTCCCAGTTCGAAATGTTAGTGACTGCTTTTTGAAACAAAGAGGAAAATGGCTTAGAACAGCAAATTCTTGCCTTTTGACTAAGCTCTGCTGACATGTTTAATACAGACTAAAAAGCACCATCCTTGGTGCTGCAGTGATAACTTATGAACAATGTCTATAGGAGAAAGTCAGCAAGTTGAGTCCTGAGAGGCAGGTCTGGCTGGGACTGGTGGGGCTTGGGCCTGGAGGGAGTCTGCCTGCTCTCTTCCTTATCCCTGCCTCTTGGGTATCTTAACTATTTACTGATCGGTGCCTAATTACCACAGTTCACAACACAGTCTTTCACCAGACTGCCTGAAAGCACCAGGCTGGACATAACCAGGCACTCAGGAGGCCTGAGATGTATGGTAGTAGGAGAAACAGTGTGGAAAAATTGCCCCCCCACCACAAGTGAACGGGTTGTGCTTGGCACTCTGAGCCTTGGTTAGGTGGAAGGTCAGGAAAGCATTTATGTTGTCCAGCTCCTGTTCAAACCTTCCCCCTTTCAGGCAAGGAGAGGAGAGAAAGATTTTCTGAGATCATATTTCATGGACATGGGCATTATGTCCTTCTGCCTCAGTTTCCCCTCAGGGTGGCAAGGATGGCAGCTGAAACAGAAAGTGCACAGATGTGGCAGCGGGCTCTGCCCTGGAACCTGCCTCTGCCTTTCCTCACCTCACTCCCTGAGCTGGCTTTTTCTCTAGAAGGGCTTGTGACCAGGCTGATGGCTGGCTTTAGCTTTGGCTGGAAGCAGTCAGGGCTATCAAGTGCCTGAGTTCTGGCTTCCAAGCAAAATAAATCCGACTGGTGAGAAGATCCCTGGGCTGAATAAGGACTGAATTAATTCAATTCTGTACCTGGAACTGAGAGTGCTAGCTGAGCTGCAGGCACTGGATGGATCCCTGATTCCTACAACTACTCTAGAGTGAACGTTGCCTGTTGCTGATTTTGCCTTTGCCTCGGGATGTCACAATATTCACACGTTGCTTTCTAGGTTCTTTGACCTTACAAACAGGTAAATGAGAGAGGGAAAGAGTGTTAATTAATGATATTCACCATGTCTGAAAAACTAACAGCTTTCAATGGTGCCTCATCTCCCAGCTGTCATACCTCCTGGGTTGATTCTGAGTCCAGTATAGTTTGGAAATTAGAATAAGATAAAACTAAAGGGTGGACTGGTTGGGGTTTTTTTTTTTACTCACTTTGAAATGGTTGCATTAGAAACATTCATTCATAAAGGTAGTGTAAGGCAGAATGAGTCTTTGTGGTCATTGTCTCTGATTTAACATAAACTGTGTCTCTGTTTAAAAGATTTTTTTGTTCATTTTGTGCAAACCCTCTTGAAATGTTGAGTTTTTCAGTGAGTGTAGCAGCGAAACAGGGGTTTCTGGGTGGAAGCATCATGACCCCTTCTCCCCTTGCCTGTTCCTCACAAGGTCTGCCTAATTTCTGAATACTTCCCAGTTGTGTCTTTTTGTGGGGGAAACCTTCTCATCTGATCTTGAGTACTGAGCCTTAGCCTTGTGTCTGGCAGCAATGAGCAACCTTTTGACAGGTGAAGCTAGCTGGAAGGTAGGAGCTCCCATGGTTTGCTCTTGAGTCAGGCGAGAAATGGAGAGTGAAAGGATCCTACACGATATAATGGAGAGGGATTCCTGTGAGAAACAGGATTTTGAACTGCAAAATATTTTTAAGCCCTTTCACCCATCAATCCTGTTGTTGTAGATAACTGTCACTAAGCAGTAAGCTGGATTTCTTTAATTAAGCTGACACAAAGAAGATAAAACTTGATTTCTTAGAAGGTGTAGGAATCTGACTGCAGGCTTGTAGGGAGATCCAGCTTCCATGGCTTGTGGGCTCTTTGCAGAGGCCTGTGGTGTTGTGAAATTCCTGCATATATGGGCACTTGTGCTGACCTTCCAAGTTGCTCATGGAGGGATTTTTTCATTCTACATCCCACTGCATGGTGGAATGCTGTGCTGTTATAGATTACAGAATAGAAACGTCTTAATCAGAAAACTTTAAGTCAGGGCACTGAAAAGAGAAAGAGGTCACCTAGAACAGATGTACGAAAGGGCCTATGCTTGTTGCTGGTGTCTGCTGTCAGCAACAGAAACCAGGATTGTCCTGAAACCTGACAGAATTCATCCATTAGTGTTGGGATCTGTCAGTGTCTAGGTCCAACGGACAGATCAAATTTAAACTCTTATCTGGGAGAAAGAGATCCTTTTTGGTGTTGGGTCCAACAGCCAGCCAGGGACTGTGCTTGTGTGAGCCCACTGAAAACAAGACGTGCTGCTGAAGCCCTGCAGCCTGGCCTCCCGCTGGCACAACTCATGCTTTGCATACCCTTCCTTGCTTCTCCAGTCAGCTTTGTGGGAGAGCTGTATCAGCCAAGGATGCAGCCCTTCTCCCTTCCTTAGAAGAGATGGGGCTTTGGCATGACCTTACCTCAGCAGAGAGAGTCCCCATGAGGGAGGATTCTTCTCTATGCCATTTGGGATGGATTTCAACTCTTTCTGAGACCTGGCAAGGGACAGAGGCCCCTATTACCTTGATCTGTATCCAAGCTGGAGGCTGAACTGCCTGACCAACTCCATTCGGTTTTTGAAGTCAGGGAAATTGAAAGAACTTAAAACACATTAGCAGTTGTCTGAATTACTTGCTGAGTGTACAAATGGGGAAATCCATTGAGAGAACCTGAGAGGAACACATTCAAGCTGAAGGGTCACCTGTGGTGCAACCCTGGTTCCTGGGAGACTCATTTGGGATGCTGGTTACCTCATGCCAGAATTTTGCCTGGTCTCCCAAAGAAGTCAAAAGAGTCACAGTTGTCCCAGCCCTGCAGGGTACTTGTCTGTGCTGGAGCTGACAGTCTCCCTTCTCTGTTACTAAGGCTGAAGAAGAGTTAGTAAAGGCTCAGAAGGTGTTTGAAGAGATGAATGTTGATCTGCAGGAGGAACTGCCTTCACTATGGAATAGGTGAGTGCTGGAAGTTTTCCCAAGGGCTGGTTGGAAGGAAGTGAATATCCAAGCTGTTGTATCACTGTTCTTCTTAGCCTGGACTGGGTGTCTGCTCTTTTTTTCCTGGATCATCTCCATCTGTCCTAGGATTCCCCCCAGCCACAGGTTCACTCTGTGCTTTACTTCATGATTTTCCTGAAAAACGTAATTTTTACTACAAAGAGAAACTGTGTTTCTCTGCTTTGCCTGCTTAATTCCTTTGCCCTACCAGCTCTGCTCAACTTTCTTGAAAGACTTGAGAGACCACGGTTTGCCATACCAGTGACTGTGGTGATGAAAAGGGAAGTGAAACAAAGACCAACATCTAGCTTGAGGGATGAACTGTAGGGCAGCAGAAGCTGATTTATGGGGAGGACACAGTGGAAAACTGGCAAAATCTTCCTAGGAGTATCCCAGTTTCTTATTTTTAAATGCAGTGGTCATGTCCAGGTTGACAATGCTGATCTGTGACGATTGAGAAACTGGGCAGCAGCAGGGTGGGAAAGCAAAGTGCTGACGTCTGCCTTCACTCTCCTTTCCACCCAGCCTGAGTCAGGACTCCTTGCTCAACCTGCCAGCCTGGCTGGGGAAGGAGCTGGGAGGGATACAGGCATCTGGGTGGTTCCCTGCGCAGAGCCATGATGCTGCTGGCCGTGGACAGCGTCTCCCTCCTGCTGTTGCTCCTTCAGCTGGGTGCTGGTAGAGCACTCTCTGTTGGCAGCTGGCAGGCTGGTGACAGGCAGCTGCTGGGATTTTAAGGTGCCACAGGTTTTTCACAGGCTCCTGCTATCCAGCTGATCCTTCTGCTTCCCTGTTGCTCTCTGAGCTATCCTTTTCTTTCTTACTCTCTCTGCCCCTGAAGCAAACAGTTCATGCTTCTTTGCTTCCCCTGCTGTTGAGGGACTTCTGGATGAGTTAATATCTGTCCCCCTGCTAATTCCCCCAGCTCTGACAGCACTGTTTGCATCACAGCCTCTATCCTTTTTTTCTTTCCCTCTTCCTACTGCTTGTGCTCTTTTATTTTACGTTCTTTTGTATTTTTTATTTCTTTCTTTCCTCCCCACTGTATACCTCCCTCTCCCTTTAGCCGGCATAAATTCAGATCCTGTCCTATTTAGTCTCCCCTTGCCCCTGGACACATTTGCCCTGTGCCTGGCCTTTGCTCCATCACTCCAGTCACATTTCCCTGCCACCCTCTCTTCTCACATGTACCATACCTGAGAGAGTTAAGTTTGAATGGGAATGGTGGGAGGTAGCAGAAAGGGCAGAATTGAAAGGTTTTGAGAGAGCGTTGTGTCCATTAAGTTCTTCGGTCTTGTTTTTCATTTGGCAGTCGTGTTGGTTTCTATGTCAACACATTCCAGAGTATAGCCGGCCTAGAAGAGAACTTCCATAAAGAAATGAGCAAGGTAAGGCAACTAACAGCTTATCCTACTTACTGTCTCTTCACTGTTAGTAAAAGAAAAACAAAACCCAAACTCCAACTGACAAACAAACAAAACCAAACAAAAAAAAACCAGAACAAAACAAAACCAAAGACAACAACAAAAAACCGCCAGCAAACAAAGAGACCCAAAAACCTCAAGCTGAAAAACAGCTGGAGAAAATGGCCCTATGTTGGAGAATAATACGAACCCTTAGTTTTTTTCGGAGCCACTTGGGACAAAGGCAGTCTGACATAGAAATGTAAAGGGATGGAGCACAGGGACAAGACTGCAGGGCCATGGGCAGCAGTGGGGAGTTCATGGCACTTGACAGCACTCTTTTGCAGTTCCACTGAGGAAAAGGAAGCCATTCTCAGACCCATCTCTTGCTGCTTTTTTTAGTTCATGTATATTATGAATCTGTAACCTATAACCTGGTCAGGCTAAGCATGATATTTGTTTTCCTCCTCCTCTGCTGCCTGGCAGCCAGTTGCTGTGTACCCTCATTGTATACATGTGTGGGGTTAAAAATGGCAGGGAGTCTGCAATTAAGCTGAAGATTGAGACCTGCCTCACTCCAGTCCCTCAAAAAGGCTCTCCCCCACAGTACGTCTCTGCTTTGGCCTCTCTCCTGCCCTGTGACTCAAAAGAAGGCATTTAAGTACTTAGCATGGGCCTTATGTGGGCTACCAGTGTGCCATGAGTTGGGAATCACAACAGTAAGCAATGTTGGCAAGCCAGGTCCTGGCAGCTGCTGTGTGGCAGCACCCAGAGGAGACCTCAGGACCAGTCTGTGGGAAAGTCCCCTATTGCCACTGTCATTTACAAATATGTTCTTGTTCTTTCAGTTAAGAGCTAGAGAAATCCTGAATTCCTTAGGTCTATATGCTGCTTCCAAGACTTGTAAATGTTGCACTAATCTTGAGGAGGGACTGAGAGCCCAGCTGGAAAACCCTTGTATTCCCTCTGCTCCCTAATGTCATCCTGACAACAAAACAGCCACTAAGCAACAGGAAACATTATAGTCCTTCAATTCCCAGCAGTCAGGGGCCCTTTGCCTTGGTGTAACGCATCAATTTTGAGTCCTGCTGACATTTTATGGGGTCTTTTCCAGTTAATAGCCTGCTCTTCTCCACTGAGGGATGAACTAAGTGTTAAGAATAGGGAGGTTTGTTACAATTATTAGTTTGTTGCTGTTAACATACATTCAACAAAACATGGGAAAGATGCTTGTTATACAGGAATTCTCTTCTTGTATGACTTTTCTTGTCTGGATTTTTTCTTTCTTGAGGAATTTTGTATGAGGGCAGGCCTTTTGCTTTGTTCCGTAAGAACCATCTGTTTCTTATTACTGCTACAGCATCCAATTAATTGCTGGTGTTGCCTGCACAATGCCTCCAGCATTGATTGCATGGGATCCCTCCTCCTAACCAGTGATAAATCTGGCATCTTGTCTTGTTTATGGATTGGCTGTTTCAGAAAAGGAGTGTCTGGAGTGACTATTGCAGCCTTCGGTGCCAGGGAGAGTTTAACCCCTAATATTACATTTCTGCAAAGATATCCAGGTTCTGCCCAAGCCTAGATGGCCCAGGCAGCTGGTGAAGTTAAGGCTTATTCACCTGAAGTCCAGCTGCCTTTGGCTCCACGGTTGAAACGGCCATATCCCAAGCTTTGGTAAGCAGGCCCGAGGAACAGCTTTTGGCTGCAAATCCAGAGTGAAGCTCCAGCTGTAGCACACAGATCTTAGGTAAACAGTCAGCCTGCTTCTGCGGTGGTACCTGGCAGCACAGTGGTGGGCCCGGGTGACAGAGAAACAAAGGATGATCTGTAAGGAAGACAGAGCATTCGCAGAGATGCCAGCAGCTCTTTGACAGCTCAAGTGCCGTAGCATCGCAAACCCCACAGAGAAGTGGAAACGCATTTAGGGTTGTCCTCTCTTGGAAAAGCTGAGGAAGTGTGCGTGTCCAGCCACAAGCCTGTGTTTGGTCAGTCTGTGCAGGCCAGCCCAGACTCTCTTCTGGCATCCGAGCTCTTTTCTCATTCTTTTTCTGTCTTTTGTTTTTGTATTTTGCAGTTGAACCAAAATCTTCATGATGTCCTGCTGGGTCTAGACAAGCAGTACTCAGGCAATGCCTTCCCTGTTAAAGCACAGCCCAGGTCAGTAACTGTGGGTAGTGTCTTTCCCTCAGCAGGGAGGTGGGACAGGGATGTCTCTACCCAGGGGTACTGAAACCTCCAAGTTGTCGGTTGCAAGTGATTTGCCCACCTGCCAGTGCCCTCCTGAGACTCCCTAGAGCCGTGCCCAAGATTGCGCTTAGGGCTGGGTGACACAATGCAATATCTTCCTGCCTTTCTACGATAGCATCTGGAGGCCTAAACTTTCACTAGGTGCTGATATTTAGGCACCTGACTCTCAGCTCTGCTTTTTAAAGTCTAATTTCAGCTACTGAGCTGCCCTTCCTTCTGGGTCTAGTTGCCCAGCACTTGTCCTGTTCTTTCCCTCAAAAGCTCCCACCATGTACCTGCAGCTTGTCAGCTTGAGCACCAAGAGCCCATTTCCCCAGCCCCTTCTTTGGCTCTTCAAACTTGGAATCACCATTTTGCCAAAGCCTTATGCCCATCCTGTGTATCCAGCTGAAGTGTTTCTCCTTCCTGTGTGTTGTGGAATTAGTTGCAGTCTCACTAATATGAGGCCTCCTGAACTCAGAGCACTTTCAATCCACGTGTGTGCAAGGAGTGAGTGTCCTCTGGGCCTTCAGTTTTCTTTCCTCAGCTGGGTCCGGTCCTGTATGTTTAAGTGCAAGTCTGCACATTCCCTAGCACTGAGAAGGGAGGGAGAGGTTGGGCTCTGGATTAGGCTGACTGGGTCCCATCCAAGTGCACGAGTGATGAAATAGTGTTGGGCTCTGGCTTCCAGCTGCTGCTAATCCCACGTGCTGGGTGAGCAGGAGCACAGCCCAGGTCCTCAAGTGGTATATTGATGGAGGGAGATGGTGAAGTCAGCATGAAGTAAGGGCAAGCTGTGGTCTGAGTGCATTGGTTTGGAAGGGGTAGATCAGCTGTTGAGAACTCTGTTCTCCCTTGTCTCTCCTCCCAGTTTAACCTGTTGCAGTCATGCATAGGTGACTTGGGTCTCTTCTTCTAGCAGTTCTTCCAGTGTGGTGTTTGCCAGCTCTAAAGAAAGACGAAATTTGAATTGAATTTGGCCCCTGAATTTTGGATTGCTGACAGCAGATCTCAGTGCTGCTAGTGGGAGTGCTACTTGTGAAAATAATGTCTTCTTCCCAAGTTAGCATGTGGTGTCGGTTGATCATCACAACCCAACCAGACTTGAAACCTTGTGAGGAGGCTGTGGTGCCCATCTTCTTGCTGCCATGGGCTGTGTTGTCTCTGTTAGCAGCATCCTCCAGCGTCCTTGGAGGAGGATGAGGTAATATGACAGAGGAAGGCTGTAGCTATTGCTTTGCCCAGCTCCTTTTTCCTCCTTTCTCTATTCCTCAAGGAACTGATTGTATGCAGTAGTGACAACCTGGCCCAGAGGTGTTCATTGCTGTTGTGGCAGGAAGTTTCTGGCCTTAAAGAGCTTTCAATGAACAAATTGCCTGTCTTTACAATTCCTGCCCCCCCTCTTTACAATTCCTGTCCCCTCTCAAACTGCTAGCTTCCTCTGGGGCTGTAATGGGTGTCTCAGCTGTAGTTCTGTGCCCTTTGGCTGGCTGTGAGACCACATGGCCCTAAACCCCAAAACTGAGTGCATGCACAGAGGTCCTGTGTGGGCAGCAGTGTGAGTGCTGCTGCTTCATCACCTACTCGCTGCATCTCAGCTGAGGTGCCAGACCTGTCCTAGAGCGACTCTTCCTCCTGGGCACAGTGGAGCAGGGTGTTGTAGGAGGATGTAGAAAAGGTTTGCCAGGCTAGTTTTGCAGTGACCAGGAAACGCTGTGAGGCACTTCTGTGTCTGCTGCATATCTGGCCTCTCATTGTGGCACTGGGCTGGGGTGAGAGTGTGCAGGAGGCAATAGCCCTCACGCATCTGATGGCTTATTGTGGTCTGCAGTAGGAGCAGATGCTTCCCTCACCCTTTTCTACTGGGAAGGGGACTGGAGGTTGATACAATGGCAGGAAATGAATGAGGAGGTGTGAGAAGAGAGGCAATTATCTGTGTGCATCATTATGGCATTCATGTGAGGCCCTACAGAAATACTACTGTGGCTGATGTATCTGGTGCTGGCAGTGTAGCACAGCAGCACAGAACAGCTGGTGTATTTCTGGGAACCTCAGACATATGTTTGGGATTTGTTTCTGAAAGAGTTGGAACATTCAGGGGTCAGATGCCTAGAAGACTGAGGAGATCTATGGGATTATCCTAGTGTGATTGGACAAGCTGGAAAAAGACGTGGTAGGAAAGCTCCTGATTAGGTTCCATGTGTAAGACTGCACAGACTGCATAAGGAAAGAAGAATGGGGAGCTTGTTTCTTTTGCAGCAATATGCACAGGGGAGAGTGAGGAGCTGTGAAAGGACATTTACAGTACTCTGGTGCTCTATACAGTTTCCTTTTTCTTCTTCTCCATGTACACCCTGGCCCCATATTCCAAAGTACAGGGAAAGTTCTAGTTTCCGTACATATCTATATCTATATACATCTTTGACAGGCATAAAGAACCACCTTCTACTTTCTCCAAACCAGGTCATAGCTTTCTAGGAATGAAGGGAAATGTGTGTGTGTGTGTGAGAGAGAGAGAGAGAGAGAGAGAGAGGAGATCCTGTCATCTTAATTACAGCAAGTTTTGTGGCACCAAATAAATGGGTGCTTGGAAGCTTAACTTTTCCTGCCTGGTTTGACTGTGCCATCCTGTAACTGAAATGATTTGCGTGCCATCCTCAACAGAAAGAAAACTAAACTGTTCGCCAGGCTGAGGAGAAAGATGAGCAGGTACCGGTACGGAGAGCAGCATTTCGATACGTTTGATTTAGTTCCTAAAACTGGAGAGGCTGTTGCTGGACTCTTAACAGCCTGGCACGTGTTAACCCTGTGGTGGGAAAGGGGTCCTTTGCATGATATGATGTGTTCATGGCCTGCTGGGTCCTGCTGAGATCTCTCTGTGTCTGGATAATCCCATTAACTGCTTGTGTGCCTGGTTTGAATCCTTGCTTCTTTCCCTATCTAAGAAGGCAGTGTGAAAACTCAGGCATTGTCTGTCCAGTTGTTTTTGTGTGATGGAAAATGCAGTGCTGGGTTTTCCATGGGAAATATAATCAATTTTGGTGTTTAACAGCTTCTAGTTTTACCTAGTTGGTTTGTCCTTTTAAACAGGCCTGAAATGCTGCATTCTCATCCCCTGCCTGGCCAGGGAGGACCAGTAGGCAGGTCTTTCCCACTCAGAAGTCCTATCCTACCTACCTGTTGCAATTGGGAGAATGACGAGGTGGGAGAATGATACTTCCAGCTTTGCTCCTTACTTGCTCTGTTCATGAGGATCCTCATTATCTTGCTCCATCCATTTAAAATTTTGTGCAGGGCTGGAGGAAAAGGAAGCCTCTTGTATAAAGACACATCTTGTCTTTCAAAACAGTGATGGCACTGATTAACTGGATTGCTACAATGCCTGGAGTTACCATGGGTCAAGGACTCTGACAAGAACATGCTTTGGAGCAAAGTGGGAATTGCTGCATAGTGACATGGAAAATTCCTCCAAATTTTTGTTTTTCTTACTCCTTGTGTTGATACTCCCTCCATGGGATCCTTATACGAAGAAAAAAAAAAAATTATAATCATCAAGATGGTGATGCCATCAATATTCCTGCCAGCAATAAAAGAAAGTGCCGGTGGATTGGGATCCTTGTTTTTCTGATCTGGTTTCCTGCTGACTAGAGCAAGTCATGCAGCCCTTCGCTTTGTCTCTGCTATGCATACCTTGTAAAGTGGGAGGTTGGAGAGTGCAGAAGGGTAATTTTGCAGGGAAGCTGATGGGCAAACTTAGATATTTGTATCCTCAAGTGAAAAGTAGTAAAGCAATATATTGTGTTGTTACTATTCTGAGGTTTTCTACTATAGGAAAAGGAGGCTTCTCTGGAGTACTTCTCTGGATGTCTGTCTCTGGTCTTGGTTGGACCAAGTGTTGGACCTGGTGTTACATCTGGTCTAATATTTCCAGTTACTGAGAATGGATAGATTATACAACAGAAGGAGAGCTAGTGAATCTCCGCTTGATGAGCTCTACTCACAATGTGCTCCTGCTCTGCCTCGGTACAGTCCAACTACCCAGCAGTTAAGGTGCCTGACCTGGGCTCTGCTGGGGGTTTCTGCTGTCAGAGCAGCCGCTGGGGTCGCAGAGAAATGTGACCCCAGTTTTTTCCTTCTTTCTCCCACCCGCTCTTTAAATTTTTTTTTTTTTTATTGCTAAATAATTCTCCAGCATGCTCTGGTGGTAAAAAATTAATTACCTTTGGCTAAAAGGCCCAGTGTGAGCCTTCTTTTTCTTTTTTAACTTGAGAACTTGGCAGGAGGTAACTGGTTGGTCTGTTTTTACCATGTTGGAGAGTAGGTTTTATCCTCTGATGTAGGATTGTTACAAGTGCAAGGGAAACTCATCTGCAGATGTTACTCTGCCCTTCCAGAACAAATGAGGCAGCCCCATGGAGTGTCTGGGAGCTCAGCAGCACTAAAAGAGGCTGGGGGATTTTGACTTTCCCTTCAGCTGCATTAGACCCAGCTCTCTTTCCAGTTCTCTGTTTGCAGAAGAAAGTTGACACCCCTTTCCCTTCCTTGCCTGATTACTGGATTTGGCATGACTTCCCAATTGCTCATGGGAAGGAAAAAGACAGAGCAATGACCTTGCTGTTTTGGCTTGCTTTTACTGTGGTGCTCGTGTTTGGTCAGTAGGTAGAGTCCCCACACTTGCTTTTTCCTGTGTTTCCTGGAGCAAGCAGTTAGTCAGAGGCAAGACTTTGCTCTTTGTGGGCAGTGTGTGCTCCCTGGGGACACGTGAAGGACAGAGGATCCTGGTGACCATCTCACTTGACGCTGGTTGCCATGGCTAAATCCGTGCAAAGCGACAAGTGCAGGAATGAAGGTGCTGCTTGGGGCTGAAAAAGGCTCAGCCAAAATTAGCACTGGCATTTTCCTAGGGGGGCTGGCCAGCACATCAAACAAGCTGTAAATAGTAGTGACTTAATGAAGGCTTTAGTGTGGGGCCCTCACAGCCCAATTTCTTCCCCTCATCCTACATGGGCTGACTCGCATGGGAGTCTTTAACCAATATATCTCCAAATTAAGTCATTGCCAGACACTGGAAATAAGGCACTCCAAAGCTGTTTCATGGCCTTTAGAAAATAAGCCTGAACTCCTTTTTCACTGGGAGAACTGGTCTTTTCAAGTCCCTAGAAGGAGAAGTCTACCCTTGTCCTGGTAGGCCAGCTGATAGCCAGCAGTGCCAGTGTTCCCAGTGTAGTCTGGGCAGTCCTGGCACTCCAGATGTAGATCACTGTGTTCCCCATCTTCTCCAAAGTGCTTTCAGCTCCAGGGGAGGTAACATGTACTGTTTTTCACCCAACTCCATCTAGCATTAGAGAATGTTTTTTGACATTTCCTGGTGTTTCCTGGTGACTCCTGTTTAGATCAGGACTTTACCTTCACCCTCCTACCATTACTACTTTTAATCTGTAGCACAACTTAGTAAATTTTGCAGAATTCTTTACACAACCTGTGTATTGAAGTGATTTCTGGGAACTTCCGAGGAAGGACACTGTGCGGTCAGACTGAAGAGCTGCAGGGGTTGGCATACATGTTCTTTAGTGTCTCCTCTTCCCTTTTCCTTCTTCATTTCCCTCTTTCTCCCTTGGTGTGTGTGCCCCTGGTTGAGAGCTGCTGGCAGAGAATGTCACTGGGTTTGTTGCATCATGTTGGTGTGCTGTTGGCATCTGCGTCATCAGAAGTGTCCAACCTGCATGTGGACCTGAGAAACAGTGCTTTGTGGGAAAATGTGTGTGTGGGATATGGGTATGGGGAGAAAGTGGGAGGAATGGGTGAGGGAGAAGTGAATGAAGAGGGACTGGGATGGGGAGCTTGAAAGCTGGAATGCTGAGCAGGGTGAGATGCTTGCTTGTAAGAGGAGATTTGTTGAAATGCCTTGCTATCCCTTCTTCCTCTTGCTGTCCCCCACTTGTAAACAAATGTTTAGGAATGAGGCCATCATGCATGTTGGCCAGTGTCCACCACAACTCAGGCATCCAAGCGGGAGTGGATGTACATGTCTGAGGCTCTGGGCTCTCTTGGGACAGAGCAAAGTAATAAATTACTGGATCTCCCTGCAGAATCAGATCTGCCATGCTTTAGTCCTGGCTCTGCCAGGGTTTAGTGTCTCAAGATGTAGGAAAGGATCTGTTTCTTTCAGCTTCTCTCAGGGCCTTGAATTTCACAGGAACTGTGACTTTATAAGTGGAGTCAAATATCACTCCCTGTAGATGAGATTGCACAGCCCTTTTGCAATATGCTGTGATATTTTCATCTGTGTATGGTTTTGCCAAACTGTAACCACTTCTGCTAAAATATCCCCCAGCAGTGAATTGTCCCCATTGAAATTCTCTGGTAACCAACTTATTACTAAATCTCTCATGATTCTGTATTTTGAAGCAGAGACTTGACACCCAGCCAGGGCACGCCTGTAGGGAAAGGCATGTGCCTATTGCCATTCCTTTGAAAAATCTGCCCAAATCTGTCCAAGCTGTGAACCAGCAAATGCCACTGGCCTATACTTCTTGCATCTTAATTCCCTGAAGAATCCCTCTTGACTGTGTGTCAGAAGCAGTCTTGAATAAAGACCAACTAGGGAGACATTTCATAATAGAGAAATCTCTATTAGTAGCCAGAACCTCACTGTTCCTCTGCTGGCTGGAGTGATCTGTGAAACCTCTGGCTACTTTGCCTCTCTACTAGCTTAGCCAGTTCATACCACATCAAGGAATAAGATACTCTGTGATTACAGCCTTAGTTCAGGTGTTGTGACTCTATCAGTCATAACCCATGCAGGTGTCCATAGACCACCATACAGAAAAATTCTAATCTGTGGGATTTAAAACTAAATGGGCAGCACTGAACTCCTTTCCCCATCTGCTTCCCCAGTATTAAAGACTATAACTTCATGTCAGGCACTTACATTAAAATCTAGCAAAATTAAGGATGCCTGATTGTTTTGTTTTTGTTTTTCTGTGTTTGAGGCAAATATTATCAATTGGGTAGGAATTTAGTGAGTAGCCTGCTGCAAAGTAATGCTGCTGCAATGTGTTGAACTGCAAGTGACTCAGCAAAGATGCTTCTTAGAAGCTCCAAATGTCTTCATCGTGTGTCTGGGCAGTGAAGCAAAGAGATAGTGGAGGCCACTGATCTGTGCTGGTTAGCACAACTCCTCCTAGGCCTGGCTCAGACTTCTCTCTCTTTCTCTTTCCCTCTCTCTCCCCCCTCTCTCCCCCTTTCTCTCTCCACTTCCTTCAGTGACAGCACCCCAGCGAAAGCAAATAAAAGCCCCTCGCCTCCACCAGATGGATCTCCCATCACCAGCCCTGAGACCAAGACTGTCAACCATGAGCTGGAACCATCCACTTTGGAAGCACCCGGGGCCAGCATCCCAAAGTCACCGTCTCAGGTAGTGTCCCCATGACATTGACCACGTCTCTGCTGATGGCACAAGCTCTGTGAGTCAAAGACATCCATCAGTTGTTTTTTTTAGACCTCATCCTGCTATGAAGCACACAGAATATGACATGATGGTTGTTCTCTTTCACTGTTTCCTGAGAAATTTCTTAAGAATGCAAGTTGCTTACTGGCCATCTTTATATTGTAAGAACTGAGTGTCTTTGAATGGCTCCGCAGGGGGAAGGCCAGTAATACATTTCACTAGCTGGTATGATGGCCAAGAAGATCCAGGGAGGATGGAGTTGTAGCTGAGCGAGGAAGTTTGTTCTTTACATTTGAATTAACCTGTGGAATTCAGTGGTCCAGTTTCTTCTCAAGAACTTCTGTAGCTGAGGAAGGTTAGAATAAAAAAGCTTAATATTGTTAAGGAGAACATCGGTACTTTGGATGATGTTTCACTTTACTATCAAGATAAAATATAATGCTAAAAAAAGGGGGGGGATTATATTTTTATGCTATGAAGAAATTAGGTGGGTTCCAGGAAGAAGATAGTCCATTGTATGAAGTCTGGTACCTTCCATATGGCCTTTGTAAGGCCTTTTCTTACGTAGGAAATATCCAGCAGCATGTTCAAAACAGTAGATGTAGCTACTCAGCATATCATATAATATATTTTACTTTGGGAAGATAAAACATTTACTTCCTCTTCCTGTCCCTCTGTTGCTGAGTGGGGGAAAAGCTTAGTAGGGAAAAGTAGTAACTACGCCAAATTTAATGTTGGGTTCCCATCCTTGTATCTCAGTAAGTGGGGCAGTAGGGAGTGGTCTTCCAGGAAGAATTAAAGCTAAGAGGGATTCTGGCCAAACTGGTAAAAAAACCCACTGCCTCTGAAAAGAGATGGGTGCAACCCAGAACTCCCTTGCTGTTCCCATGCATAGCAGTGTGATTCCAAATCCAAGCCTGTGGTGTAGGCTTTCTCCTGTTTCTGGATAGCCTCTCACAATATTTTTCTCTCCACTGCATTTTTGATTTTTAGGATTATTGAGGGGCAGGAACGGGACGTGTGGCAGAATTTCTTTTCCAGCTCTGTGAGATGTGTGGATGCCTGGCAGTGTCTTTTCAGGACTGCTCCAGGGTCTCTCTCTGCAGTGCAGAGCCTGAGAGTGGCTTCCTCACCAACCTGGTCAGGACGTTTGGAGTAGGCTGTGTGTATGGGGGAGAGAAGATAGGATATCCAGAATTACCTTTCTGTTGCAGGTTTCTTTGGGTTTTTTTCCCCCTCCAGAGATTTCCAGAACTTGACTAAAATTTGGAACAAGAAATCACACAGATTTATTAAACTGTTCACAGCAGACTTCACTCACCCCGCCTGTGGATTCGTCTCGCTGAGTTTGGCTTCTTCCCTTTCTTTTAAATAGCACACATAACCCTTGTTTTTGCCAGCCTGCAAGTGCTTTCCCCTCCACTTGCTGTCTGCCTGCCCGCAGGAATGGGGCTGGAGGCACCCCTTGACGAGCAAGCAGGATATTCCAGCGCAGCACTGGCTTGGATGGGCCACAGGCAAGACTGAAATGATATTTGCAGCGAATGCTGCCACCGCCTGGCAGCTCCTTCCCAGGCTGTGCTTAATTCATCCCCCCGGGAGTCACTACGGTGAAGAGCAAGGGCTCCACTCTGTATTCACAGTAGCTACTAAGAGATGGAGCTGGCTCCACAGGGAGGGAAGACAAAGGCAGGAGTTCCACACTAAGAGCCGAGCCTGGTGTCTGTATGGATAAAATCTAGAAGCCAGGTGTGTGTCGGCTTGCCAGCCAGCTGGGAAACACGAGTGTCTGCTCCCTCACCAGTGCCCGACCTTAACACTGAAATCTTCGCAGGTGTCATTACTTTTGACCTATGGGTAAGTGATTTGTTCAGTGGGCCTCCAAGGGAGGCTGAGGGGCCTCGCCCTTTGTGGGAGGATGGAGCATAAAGCAAGAACAATTCTCTGGCCTCTTTGTGTCTGAAATACCAGTGTAAGCAAAGACTCCGGAGAGAAAGACAAAACCAGGAGTGACCAAATAAATGCTAACTCAATTTTGAACTGTTCCTTATACAAAAAAAACCCCCAAACAAACCCAAACTCTTTTACTGTCGTTTAATTCTTAAAAACAGTTTACTTCTGTCTTTTGGAAGAAATGAATGCTCTCAGCTCTCCGCAGAATAATTTGATGATGACACAGGACTTCAGGGGATCTGTGAAACTTAAAAGGTCAGACTTCTGCTCTCAGTTACACCACTGAAACTCTATAATGAGACTTTGGAAATCAGTGCAACTATGTTGAATTTGGGCAGATAAAGCTCTGTGGGATCCAAGTCAGCAGAAAAATTTTAGAGGATTTGTTTTATTCTAGGCAACGAAGTTGTTAGGGCATGATGAATTTTTGGTATAACTCAACATCAATATGCAATCATCTTGTCTTTGAAATGTGGTTTTAGACTGCGGTTGGAAGTAATGCTGGATAGTGTGGAAGTGGCAATTTTCAAGTCACTATTGCATTGGAATGAAGGAGACTGACTATATTAGAGGAATAAATAGCAGAAGAGTTGTGATATTTTTAACTTGAGAGTTAGTAATTGGAGCCTTCCATTTCTGCAGAGGGTGGTTCTGTTCTGAGAACAGCATTTCCCTGAAATTTCTGGTCTCATCTTGCAACTGTCAGGCAGGTGGTTTTCAGGAAGGGATTGTTCTCAGGAAATATGGACACACCACCTTCTGTAAACAGTGAAAAGTTGGAAGTGAACACACTTGCTTCTATTATTTCCCCTATCTACCTATTCAGGGAAAAAAAAAAGTGTGTTTTCATACACAATCACTATCTCTAAAGTAGGTTAATCCAGAAGAAAACTGGGCATGTCCTTAGAAATCTGATTAAAGGCCTTGTAGAACTCAGTTATGTGCTGGAGGAGTGTGAACACAGGCCTGGGAGTAATGGATTTCTGTGTTTCAGATCTGGGCTTGACACTGATAGACTGGGTGCACATTGTCAGGTCTCTGAGTCTTGCTGCCTTGTGTGCAGTAAGAAAATCAAGTAGCTGTCAAACTTCATTGTAAATGGAAGGCATTGTCATTGCTGAGCATTGCTGTGGTGCTGGGAACTTGCATGGCTGATTTGTTCCAACACAGCAGCAGCTCCTCAAAGTCTGATTTGAACTAGGAATGATCATTAAGCCTTGTGCACAGCAAAATATGAAAAGTATGTGGATGGGTTGATCCAGGGAGGGTCTTCCACAGCTTCCATGGATGTCGCTGCTGTACCGAGAACGGCGAGAAACAACACAATCTGAGATCAAGAAGAAAGTGGCGTTCTTTAATTAACTATAAATTGGTTTATATAACTTGGTTCCTAAAGATGACAGGAGGTTATTGGTTCTTTGACCAGCCACCCCCTAGAATGATTGGTGGAGACTATACAACTCTTATCTGAAAATATTTCTTCAGTATACCATAACAACTTTGCACAACACATGGGGTTGTGGATGCAGTGTCAGGCTGAGTCTTTAGCATGATGAGGGGTATTAGAATGGGTTAGAGTTACAGGGTGAGGTGGTTTTATGTATTCACTGGGATCTCCATTTGGGAAACATGACTTCATTACTGTCAATGCTCACTGGTGAAACTGAGAGCAGAGTTGGGCTCCCAGTAGTCATGGCTTCTCAGGAGTTTGGGTTGTTCTTGCCTAAAGCCAAGATGCCATCAAGAGCTCCTGCAGACCTTTCTTACAGCACACTGCTAACCAGTGCACCAGGGAGCCAGTACTGGGCAGATCAGTCTGTGCTCATGGTCACCTGCCCACTGTAGGACAAACGGAGTCTGTTCTCTCATTCCCTTAGGTACGGTAAGTACGGCAAAGGGAGGCAGCGCTGGCCTGTTCTGTTGGATCACGTTCTCAGTAATTGATCTGCTCCCTTCCCAGTGGTTCTTTTGAAGGTTGCACATGCTTTAATTATGTATGCATGTCCCGTCAATGCATATTAATTGTGTTACGCTTCTCCTCTGCAGAGGGAAACTTGCCCGCGGCTGAAGTGTAACTAATGATGCCAAACCTTCTCTGGAGGCGTGTGGTTATTTATTTTGTTTTGTTTCAATTCAGCCCTTCACCCTTTCCCCTCTCTCTTCAGATGGAGTTGATTGGACCCTGCTCTGTGCCAGTGGTTGTGATTTCCCTCACCTTCAGTTTTTGTGACTAACCTGGTTCCTGTCTTTGGTTTTTTTGGGTGTCGCCGTCTGTGCTGTGGCCATGTGCTCACTTGCATGCAGTTGAGGAAAGGGCCTCCAGTGCCTCCGCCTCCAAAAGTCACCCCCTCCAAGGAGATCAAGCAGGAGAACATCATCAGTCTATTTGATGACAATTTTGTCCCCGAGATAAGTGTGACAACCCCTTCGCAGGTTAGCTGCTATGCCCTGCCTAATTTTTCTCTGCCTCTGAACTCTTCCTTCAGACCTTTCTTCTCTTTGGAGGTGTCAAGCCATGAAACCTGGTCAGGTGAAGGAGGAAAACAAGCTCAGCATTGGACCTCAGAAGGCAAAGGATTGCTTAGGAGCTGACTTAAAGGGAAGAGTACCTAAAAGGCAGTACCACATTGCCCTTTGAGAGCTTTCGTAGAAGAAACAGGAGAAATGCACCTGGTCAAGATGCCAGAAAGTAATCACTGCATTTGTTCAGCAGCAGTACACATGGATTATGACTCTCTTCACATCCTATGATATGCTCTCTCCAAATCCACTGATCCTGAGTGTGGATGAAGCATGTTTTTTTCTGCACATGTACATCCCTAACTGCTGACCTTGGCATCTCTGCCAGTTCTGGGAGAAGAGAGTTTTGTGCTCTCTGTGCCTTCACCCATGGGGTTTGTGGTTTAAAGCCCACATCTGTACAGGAAAGGCCAAAAGGAATTGCAAAAGTTGTCTTTGCAAAGAGTAGCTGCTGCAGTTAGATGGGCAGGACAGTGCCTGCAGTTAAGACTGCTGACACAGACTGTCAGTACCATCAAGTGGCACCTTCTGAAGCCCTGAAAAAGGAAAAACATTTTCAAATTATAGATTTTCATCTTTACTTTCCCTTTGGTTTACATCACTGCCGGAGAGGCTGTCCAGGTGGGAAGTTCTCTGTTGGATCTAGAATGGCAGTCCTTATTTATATAGGAGCCTGACCAGATTTCTGGCTGTATCATGAGATACCTGCATCTACTTTATTTAAATATATATATACATATATATATATATATATTTATATGCATATATATATATTTTCCCTAAATGCTTGTTAAAGCACAAATCATCTCCATTAGTGCTCATCTGTGACTCATTTCCTAATTTCTCCTTGGCATCACGCTGCTGCATTGCCTCTGGTTTGCCACCTTCCACCCAGCTGCTGAGGAGCAGGATGAAGTGGGGAGGGAAGGAAGTCCGTGTCAGATTTGGCACTGCAGTAGATAAAACCTACAGAGTGGAGAGATGATTTGATGTGAGTGTTGGAAGGTGGGGACCGCAGGCAGCTGAGCAACTCTTTATCATTTTCTGTGCTTCCTTCTCCTGTATTGTAATGGACATCTCTGTCTGCCCCATGGTCTCTATCATGTATTTCCATGTGAATGCCAGCCCTTAGACATATTCTTCTGCACCTGATCAGTGCTCTGACCCAGGATGGGATCTGCTGTGACTTTTGACCAGATGGGAGTTCTGAGGGAGGACTCTGGTTTCCAGAACAATCTTCACTGAAGGGCCCAACAGCCCCTGGCACTCAGTGTGTTGCCCAGGGCTGTTCCTGTCAGATGTTTTAGTTCCAGTGAGCTCTCGAGGGAGATTTGGGTAAAGGAAAGGGGCGTTAGCCCTTGAATTTAAGTCTTGAATGGTAGGTAAGACTATTCCATGTCTGCATGGAATGTCTCACTACCAAACAAAGCTAAAGACTGGGGTTGTAACCTCTCTGATGGGTGGCCTGGATGTGCTGGAAGAGCATACTAGAATTACTAGAATGCCATTTGGTTTTTGTGTGCTGGTCAGGGCTCATTATTGTGAGATGAGAGAGCTTGGTTCCTTGTCCTCATCCTTGTGGATCTCAAAAAGACATGTTCATAAAAGAGAAAAAGCTGTAAGAGAATTGGGGTAAGAGAAAATTAGAAGAGGGGGAAATATTAGTGATGTCGGTGGTATTCAGAGGTCTTGCCTTAAATGGTGTCTCTTGCTACTTTCCAGAAGCTTTTCCATTGTGGGATTTTGATATAACTGTGGAGACCGACCTACCAAATTCTATGTTACTGAAAAGGTAGCTTGAAGCAGTAGGGCTAGTGAGCTGGGAGGTCATAGGAAACGGGCAAATCATCCTGACTTCCAGGGGACAGCAGCTTCCTCTGAAGCTGAGTAGAAAAGAGTATCTTATAGTGGCTAGATTAAATCTAAACCACCAAAGTGATAATCCAGTTTTAAACACTAGTAACTTGAGTCTTTTGTAGTGACTTCTTGTTAATGGTAATCAGCAAATATGGGATCTTTATCTTTAGGTAGAGCATTGATCACTCAAAGGGAGTTATTCTGCTGACTTTGAAGAAAGTAGCAAAGGTTCTCTAATTTATGCTTTTTTAGAAGACTCAGGTGTGTAAATTTCTGGGATACCCAGAAATGGAAACTATTGAAAACAGCATTTTTGAATTGGGAAGGGATTCAAATCCCTTAGCTAGGGTGAGCTGCTGTATTTTGTGTTTCTGACTCAGAAGGCAGGAGGAAATTAGAAGCTGTGGGAGTTACCTCTGAGGTCTCTCAGACTTCCCTTCCAGCAGTTTGAGTGCTTTTCTGCTTGGATTCGTGTTCCTGAGATGGGTTGTATGGATGGCAGCTCTTTCATATGTAGCTGAGGAAGTTAGTCTTGGTCTGTCAGTATAAAGGCAGCTGGATGAGCTGTGGGGAATAGATACACATGGAGGAGCAGCCCTTCTGACTCGTCAGTGGCAGTGATCCTTTTGACCACAGCAGATCAGGTGCTCATGCCATGTCAGCTCATTTGGCCAGGTGGGAAGATGAATGAATGCTGTGGAAAAGGCTTGGATTTGGTTTACAGGGGCCCACGTGAACTGCCTGTGACTGTGGGCACCGGGCAGTCAGGAGGCACATCCAGTGTTTGCGCTGCCACCATTTCTTCTGCGCTTGCAGCCTCAGCTCCGGGATATCACACACCCTCCCTCCACCGTGCACGCGCGCGTGTCTAATGCTCCTACTGCTTTTCTCCCTCACTGCTGCCAAGTTTGATGCCCCTGGGCCCTTCCAGGAGGGAGCCAGCCTGTTGGATCTGGATTTTGATCCCATTAAACCAGATGCCACTGTGGGGAAGACCCCCACACCCGCCTCCCAGGTTGGTTCATGTCGCCATTCCTTCTCCCTTCATATCTGACTTGTTGCCACATGTGGTGACTTGCACCCACCTGAATGATAACGTGGACCTGAGCTGTGGGTGGCTGGGCCTTGGGTGTGGGTGCCCAGTCCTGGGCCTTGCAGGTAGGGACCTTGGTCTTCTCTGCTGGAGGTGCAAGTCCAGAAGGAATCAGGTGGCTCCTGGCCTGGCCACAGTCAGGCACGAGGTGTTTGTGGGGTGCTTGGGCTTTGCTCTGATGATCCACTTAATGTATGTCCCTCCCCAGAGCAGCATCCTCTGTATGCTGTATGTATTTAAGCTGTTACTCTGTGGATGGGAATTCAGTCTGAGCTCTGTGCTCCTGCTATAAATTGCTCTCAAATGGCTTTTTAATTAACAGACACTTTGATAATCTGCAATTACTTAAGGTGAATAAAGCTGGAAATGGATATTCAAGTGATGTGAAGCCCTTCTTTTTCTGTGTATGACACAGCCTGTATTCATGGTTGAGAAGCAGCTTCCTGCCTGTCACAGTGTGGTATCGAAAAGGAAGATGCCTAATTCTGTTGTGGCCTGTACCTGGTCCTGTCCTCTGTCAGAGGCAGGTGGACTGTGCCCCATTTTATGTCTAAGTGACTGGAGACTTTGAAGTGCATCCTGGAGATGGTTGTTGTCCTCACTGAGACTTTCCATTTCATATGTATGAACTGGTTATTTTTTGCCTGTGGATGCCATTAAAATTTGTAATAAACATAAATGGGTTGTTTATAGTACATCTGCAGTATAACCATGTTAAGCAGGTCTGTATGGCACAGACTTTTGTAGGAATAAGACTTCTCTTATCAAAGAGATCAAACATTAGGCATTTGATTTTCCTCAATTAAAATACTGTGTCTGCAAGGTACTAGTTATTATCATAATTTGATACACACCAATATGGCAAAGCTATCCCTTTTTGGAACTTTATGGGGGTACGTGGGCATTTTGTGTCTGCTTGCCTTCCAGGACAAGCTGCATACCAGGATAAGTTTTTTTTTTTTTTAAAAATTTA
>VZTI01004663.1:410990-530668 GCA_013397865.1 Struthidea cinerea | reverse complement strand
TTTTTTTTCGTTTTTTGTTTTTTGTTTTTTTTTCCTGAATCACCAGTTAGAACTCAGATAATTGGTCATACTGACATAGGATACAAGTACGAATGTGACTTAAAATGGAATTGTTATCCTTCCAACAAGCAACAAATACTACACTAAGTGGGTTTTTCAAAAGTGCTCAGCAATAGCATATTTAGTGTTCTACTCTAATTATTATTAGCTTCAGAAGTCATTAAAAGACAGTCTAAAATCAATCATTTCTACTGGTAACCAAAATACAAAACATAGTGAAAACCACCCAGTTATCAAAGCAGTCAGATTTATTTCCTGTAGGGTGGGCAGTATGGCAGAGTGGTTAAGGTATTTTACTGCTGCTCCAAAGACACCACAGAATCATAGAATGTTAAGGGTTTGGAAGGGACCGTCAAGATCTTCTATTCACAGCTCCCCATACCATGGGCAGGGACACTTCCTACTAGACCAGATTGCTCAAGGCTTTATCTAATCTGGCCTTGAAAGCTGCCAGGATTGGGGCAGATGTTGATGTTTTATTCTGAAATTGTATTTACGCTACTGGGTGTGGGTGTATGGGAACATATTTAACCTAATGGACCACAAACACATGAGTTTGGTTTGGATTTGGTTTTTTGTTTTTTTTTTTCCTTTTTTTTTCTGACCATGTTATCTGTCACTCATACCTGAATGTGGCTTGACTGTCTCCCTTCATAGCAGAGGTGGAAAAAATGCTTACTCAAATGCCTTGATACTTAGATTTGAATATGCAGCGAGGAGGGGTGTATAAATTCAGGTACTAACAGATACTTTCAAAACATGCAGAGATAAGTGCTGTTGAATGTGTATGTCTGCTTCAGTCTGATCAGTGTCTGTAATGTTTGTACTCGCTGAAATAATCATGTATAAACATGTTTTATTTTTGTTGCTCTTTGACATGCTTAGTCTTTACCTTGGGATTTATGGGAGGTAAGAAATTCATACAGCTTTTGTCTCTCATCGTGTACTACTCACATGCCAGTGCCATCTCTGTTCACATACCTGTCTCCTTTCCCTCACTGCTTTTCCTTCCTGCGCACCCCAGACCAACGTTGCTCTGTGTGCTGCTGAGCCCACTTATGCACCTTGTATGAAGCCCCAGGGCCAACCACATGTTTGCGAGTCAGGTCTGGTGCTCTAAAACTCACGATTCTGCCAGTGCACAAACCCATTGCCTTTCCCTGCTAACCCACTCATCTTTCCCTTGGCATAATGCTGTGACCTTCACCTCATACTTAATACCACCGTGGCATCATCCTCACTCTCCACAACACAGTATTTCTTAAACTCTGTACATCCTGTTGGTCTCGTGTGCAATGCATAAATATCTCAGCTGCCCCTCATCATTACTGTCTGTGCCACTGGATGTGTACACACATCTGGAATTATCTGTGGTGTTTGCTGTTGATCAACCATTGTTGTCAGAAAGGCTGTTGTGAATTAGCTCACCCTGTGTCTACACTGGAAGTTAAGTGCAGGCCCAAGACTTGGCTGGCATCTGCCTCATCTTTGGAGCTTGCTGACAAGGGAGACCCTGCACGTGCCCTGCATCTGAAAAAAAACCTGACCCTCATTTATGCCCTTTCCATGTATCTGGCCTGGGCAGGTCTCAGGTTGCTGTAGATTAGCCCCTTGAGAGACATTTCAAGCACAACTACTTTTGAGTCCCTCTGGACCGACAGCCAGCAGCATGGACAGAAAATGCTTGATCTGGATACTCAGGCCTCCTGCTGACGCTGGCTGTATCCACTGTGTAAGCTCATGGCTTGGCTCATGCTGGGGACTTGAGTCCTGCCAACCTTCCCATTCCCAAGGGCCAGATCACCCCCTAGAGTGAGTACTTGGGAGGACATGACTTAGCCCTGGCCTAAGGACTCACTTTGGCCGCTACTCTCCTTCACATGAGCTTGGGCGATGTCGAGGAAGGTTTCCCCTGTGTGTTTTATCAGCCATCAGTGTTTAGCATCTGTTATTCCCGTGTATGTACATTGTCAATCTGTCTTTGTAGGGAGGAAGAGACTGGTTTAGCTAGGAAAAATCTCACTCCTTTCAGGTGAATGGGCAGGGGTGAGGTGTGACTGTATCTGATTGAGCTGTGCTTGCAGTCTTCGCTGTAAAAAGTTTTTTGGGCCACATCTCTCATCCTGCAAACTGATTTTACCCAAAGGAGAATTTGCTCAAACAGGAAATGCTACTAGTCAAGATGTTCTCACCGTACCAATTCTCACCTTGGCATACCATACACTGTCAAAGAGCAGAGCTCCCTAAAGCTGGGAAATCCTCCTCTTTGAGTCTTCTGAAGTGTTTTTGCTGTAAATGTTGTTCTTAGATGTTGATGGGAGGAGACTTTTTGTATGGTTCCTTAGTCCCACAGGCCATGAAGTTAACAACTGCATAGAAACTTGAGTACAGCAGAGCTTGCTTAGTTCTGCAGACTAGGAAATGTGCATTTGGTGTGCATGATGCTGCTGCTTGAATAAGCACAGCTTTCAAACCTGGTAACAGCAGTGAGCAATTCTTCTCTCTGTACTATCTTTCCATGATTGTAAATGTTTTTATAGGCCTTGGGATGCCCCGCTGGTATATAAAATAGAAAAATTAGTAGCTGACATAAAAATGCCCTTTGTTGAAATCCAGGGGATGTCTTTAGATTCAGTTTCTCCGATTCTTAAATACTATTTTTGCAAATTAGCAATTTAAAAAAACCCAAATCCTCACATTGAGCTCCTTTTCACTTGTCCACATAAAAGCCATGCTTGGTCAGATAGAGCTGGCCTGGCATCTGTCCCAGTTCCAGTTTCACTGAACCCAAATGAAAACTTGGGAGGGAATCCAATTAAACAGGAGAATCCTTTGTAGCATTTCATATGCATATATTTACCTTAGCTCTACCAAAGCTGCTGAGGGACTCCTCTGTAGGATGGGAACAGCTTTGCTCTTTATAATGTCTTCTGGCAGTATAGGTCTGTGGACATGGTGATGGGGAGACATGAGGAAGGATGTGATAGGGGAGGAAAGCATGTGTTAGATGACACCACTGGAGCAGCTGAAGGTAAAGTAATGGATTATTATTAACTCAAGGATTTATTTCTTTGTTATTGCTGCTGTTGCTAGAATACAGTGCTTGGAGCACTGTGCTAGTGCCTGGCTAATAGCCAGATGGGTGTACATTTAAGGTTTGCCATTAAGGTCATTGCTTTACTCCGGGTTTTTTGTAAAGGTTGGGACTATGAGAATTGCAACATTAAGGAATCTGGACAATGCCTTGTTTTGAATATGATTGTATTCACGGGTACATGTGTCTTGGTTTAACTCCAACTGGCAGCTAAGCACCACACAGCCACTCACTCATTTCCCTCCCATCGGGAGAAAGTTGGAAGGGTAAAAGTAAGAAAACTTGTGGATTGAGATGAGACCAGCTTAATTCAAACAAAATAATGATAATAATCAATTTTAATTAAAAGGAAAATAGCAGAGGTAGATAAAACCCAAAGAAACCCAAGCGAGGCAAATGAAAAACAATTGTTCAACACCAACTGACTGAAGCCCAGCCCATTCCTGAGCAGTGGTGCCTGATCAGCTTTTCCTCTAGTTTATACACTGAGCATGATGACATTTGGGATATCCCTGTGGTCAGTTGGGGTCAGCTGTCCTGGCTGTGTCCCCTCCCAACTCCTCCTGCTGCTCAGCCTCGTTGCTGGCAGGGCAGCATGAGAAGCTGAAAAGCCCTTGACTTGGTGTAAGCACTGCTCAACAACAACAACAACAACAACAGTGTTGGCAACATTATTCTCATCCTAAATCCAACACACAGCCCTGTACCAGCTATTAGGAAGAAAATCAGCTATCCAAGCTGAAGCAGGACAACACGTGTTTATCAAATGTGTGAAGCATTTAGGCGTGCTAAAGCTGGGTATTCCCATGTATTAAAAATGGCAAATCTTGGGAGTCTTCCCAGATGCTGCCTGGCCAATCTCCCAGGGGGCTGATTTGCAGCCTTGATGCTACCAGATCCAGCGTACTTCCTGCATTGTTGCAATTTCTGGGAGGGGCAAATGAATACCTTTACTTTTGTGTTAAAAAGAGCTAACCTGACTTCAGACAAGGGAGTATAAAAACTTGAACTACTGGAAGCCTGTCATAGGTGTTTGGTTGATCTTTTGTTGTGCACAGACACCCCTGTCACCAGGCTTTTTAGAAGAGTCTTTGCCAGGCAGTGATTTGTGGGTGACGCTGAATGTCCTTGGTGGTGGCAGCTTTTGTGCAGTTGAAACTTTCCACCAACACAAATGTGTTACACATTTGGAGTCTCCCATCTGGAGTATTCATAGAAAATTCTTAGTAATAGAGTATTCACAACAGAATCCAAATTCGCAACTCTTTGGGCCTGTCCAAAATCAAAAGGAGTGAAAGTTAGCACAGTGTCCTGTTTCGATTCAGTGCTAGTGTCATGTTGATGCTGGGTCTGGACTAAATTCCATATATGGACGCATTATTGCCATCCTTTTTGCTTCTCGGAGTAGGCAAGTACTTCAATATTCTGTGATTGTTGATCCTTGGAAGTAGACTGTGGAGAGATCCTTGTCCTTTGGCGTGCAAGAGGACTTGTATTCTCTTACAAGTGGGCAACCTAGATCTAATAATAGATACTGTGTGTGTGTAAAGTAGGTCTGCAGTTTAGATTGTGAATAGAAAGAGGCACACAGAATTTTTGGTGTTTTATTGATTTCCTCTGAATTATTGCCTACTGCATGGCTGGAGTTGAGGGATTCTGGCTTTATTGTGATTTCCATGAGTTGCAGAGAAAGAGGGAGACAGAAAGGTAGCCAGACCCTGCAGTGTCTCACCGGTTTATCAGCAGATGTCACAGGCAGTGGCACAGAGCACTTGGGCAGGCTGGGCTGCACTTTGCTGCACACACATGTAACTGGAATGAGAATAACTTCCCACCGGGATGACTTTTGTATTGCAGCCTGCAGAAGCAGCCCATGCAGGAGCTGAAGCAGCTGGATCAGAAGCAGCAGCTGGGGCTGAAGCATCTAAAACTGAAGCTGACTCAGGATCGGTAAACACCTCAAGGGACAGCAGTCCCTTTTCTCCATCTCATCCCTTTGTTATACAGCAGATGTGGGAGGCTGGGCTAGGAAAAGGGCTGTGTAGCTGCTTGGAAAAACACATCCTTGCCACCAGAGAAGTTAAAATGCTCTTATTCAGGGACCAGACTTAGTTGTTGCAGTTTATCTGTGTAATGCTTAGGGAGAAGTTCTGCTGGAAGATTCAGTTGAAGAATTGTCCCTTCACCCATGTTATGCAGCCAGCCCACAGCCCATGCTGTCCTAAGCTGTGTTGTCAGCTGGATTCCCCCTTGCTTGCCATTTACTTTACCTACCCTGTCCTCTGGGCTCTGGCTGTGTCTCCTGAATATCCAGGCTTCCTCTGTTTTTGGGGACACTGCTGCTGTTCTAGGGGATTGGGATAGGTTCCATGTCATGGCAGCTTGGTTCCTACAGGCTGTCTGTCACATTTGAGTTCTCTGTTCCATGAGGGCTCTATAAGAATGCATTGTGACCACAGCAACTGGGAAATGCTGGGCGTTATGGTCCCAGAAAACCTGTAACTCATCCCTGCCTTTCTGCAGCCTTAGGCAGAGGAAGACAGCAGTCACCAATCCTGCCTTCTCACTGCTGCCTCTGCTGTCTCTTGGGGTTTTTTTGTTGCTGACTGGTGTGCTGGGAAAACCCACTGAAGCCATGGGATGGTTGGGATCTGGATCCTCCAGGGTGGACTTGGAGCTTCAGTTTTGGATTCTCTTTTCTCAATGTCTTTTTTTCCCTTCCTTGGCTGCCACTGCCCACCAGAGCTCTCTGCCTGCGGTTGTTGTGGAAACCTTCCCTGCAACCATCAATGGCACTGTGGAAGGAGGTGCTTCATCTGAGAGAGCTGACATGCCCCCAGGATTTCTGTTCAAGGTGAGTGTGTGGTTGTTGGGCATTGAGTTCCTGGTGAGGTTTTTTTTCCCCTGTAAGGCATTAACTTCTTTCACTCAGCATGGCCATGGGCTAGGCCACATTGAAAGGCAGAATGGCAGATGAAGGAGGGATAAACTTTCCTCTCCAGCAGTGCAGCTGCATGCAGTTCCACATGTTTCACAGAGTTGTGTAAGAGCATCAGCATCTAAAGGTCTTGCTGTGCTGTGCAGCAAAACCTGTTCTCTCTGCTGCAGTGCTTTCAATCTTGGTGGTGTGGTAGTGTCCGTCACAGACTCTAGATAGTGGATAAAAAGTTGTGCTCCTGACAGGAGAAGTTAAACTTTGGTGCAAGTGGCAAATTGAGAAGAGTTGGGAACACCAGCAGGAACAGAGAACTCTGTGTTTGGGAGAGTTAGAAAGCCAGGATTAACACAGAAAAATAGGATTAGACAGGGAAGTTGGGTCGGTATTCTGAATATGCCAAAGATCACTCACAGCAAAGGTGTAGAGGAAGGAGTGATTTTGGGGGTGGATAAGCCACACATTTAATGTGCATTATGGAGTGTGGTAGCAAGACACCACAGATATATCATGCCCTGAAAGTGAGAATTGACAGCATCTTACTACAGGAACACTTTTTTTTCATGCCCATTTTTTTTTTCCTGTGAGTTCTACTGAAAGCAGAAGAATGGTAAAGCCCTGAACAATGACAGGAAGCTCATAACATTTAGTCTGGTTTCAGGTGGCATTATAGGCTGTAGGGCTCAGAGTGCTCCTCTCCTGTCCCTGCAGGTCCAGGCCATGCACGATTACACGGCCACCGACACTGACGAGCTGCAGCTGAAGGCCGGGGACGTGGTTCTTGTGATTCCATTTGAGAACCCTGAGGAGCAGGTGAGTGGGGGAGGCAGGGTGTGAGCCTGGGCGAGGTGGAGCCGAGGGGGTTTCCAGAGCTGCTTCTTTCTTCACTAACAGTTGGCTGGCTGGATGCTGAGCCATTAGTTTGTGGCTGGGAGCTGGCTAGAGAGCTGGTTGTCCTTGAGCTTGAGATTGGCTTCCTGCAACAGAGGGGGGGGACTCTGCTTGTTACTGGAAAGTGGAGACATTATCCTGCATAAAGCATGTGGAGTAGCCATGGGTTCTTGTCCCTATCAGAACATTTGAGCCAATACAGTGGCTCTCTCTGATCAGGGAGCCCAACAGAGCTCATACTCGCCTCCTCACTGCTTCTAAACTTGATGCACACTCCCTGTGACCACTTCAGCACAGACTGTGGCATTGAAAGAAGTGACTCACACCTTGTGATGTTTTGTTCTCTTTTGAGAAATGTTGGAGCTGTGAGAAAGCAGTGGTGGATCATGTCTTGCACTTCAGCACAGCAGTGGCTGTTTCCAAATGACCCTGTTTGATCAGGAGATGGCAGCAGAATCAAAGGCTGGAGCAGGTCTCAGCTCCAGAGAACAATTCTTGCTGCCCATCTTCAACCTGAATTACTTGGTCATGTTTCTCTTTTATTTGAGCTATTTCTTGAAGACTTGAGTAAGTCCTCCTCGCTTTCTGCGTTTGAGGGCACCCAGCTGACAATCTGCAGCAGTTTTACTACTTTGACTGAGAGAGGTGGTGAGTTTATAAAATTCATGCTCACCTCCTGGTTGCTGTTTGGAAAAGAAAGAGAATTCTCCAGATCAATTCAGTAGTTATCAGTTCTTTGGGTTTGGCCAAGTTCAGATAAGATCTGGATTCCGAAAGGGGTAAAAGGGAAGGTGAGGTAGTTCGCTGCCTCAGAAGATGTGGATCCTCTTTGTTGCCCAGCTGTTGGCTTTGTGAATTATAAGGCAGATCGTGCTGATGCTTGTGAAGTGGAGCTATAAAATTCCAACAGTTCCTACACAGCTAGAGGGGGGCAAAAATTTTTGGGGAACAGACAGTGATTCCTTCTGGAGACAAGAGTCCCCACTGGGTGGGACTGCCCTCCACAAGCATTTGTGAGGATTTCTTTCTCGGAAAGCTTTCTGTGTGGGAAAGGAGTGGCAGCTCCCCCAGTTTCTGTGGTAGGAGATGGCATTTGTGGAGCAGATGGCATTTGTGGAGCAGAGTTTTTCAACGCACTGTGTTTGCACTTTAGCTGGATGTGGGTGCAACAGCCATGAACTCGAGACTCTCCAAGCTGCAGAGGGTGAGCTCTGAGTGTTGCTAACATGACTCTGTAGCTGCACTGAAGCCCTCTAACCCTTCTACAGTGTATCCTGTGCTACAGCTCATTTCCCTAACCTTGACCATACCAGCCAGGAATTGCTGGCTGTTAACATGTGCATGATCTGTGCACGTGAGTGGAGGGAGCACAGGATAATAGACTGATTCATGTCCCCACCTTGCAGCTTAGGTGGCAGTTTGTGGGTACATCATCCAGGCCTGGATGCATCTCTCTTGATAGAAGAGAGGGTTTAGGGCATTTGATAGAAGAAAAGGTTGAGGGCAGCAATAATTCTAAGCTGGCACTTCAAGTGACGTGGTTTAAAATGGTCAAGGCCCAGTCTGGGTCCTCGTGTCTAATCCCTACAGCCGAGGAGACCCTTCAAAGCAGAATGTGGTGGGAGTGATGCATGCATGCTGTATGGCACAGCACTGTGTGCAGATGGATGAGCTTTTGTGCCTGACATGCTGTGAGCCAGAAGCTGCCTTCTAGACACTTGGGCCCAGTGTCTTCTGCCTCATTGTTTGTCTTCCTGATTTATGGCATGTCAATCCTTCCACAGCTCCTGCAGCTGGCTGCTGCAGATGGGCTCCCATCTTGTGTCATTCCCATGATGTCTCCTGAGTGTTCCAGTATAAGGCAGCAGTCAGGGCTAAGTGAGCCTGCAGGCTCTGGGAGCTGTGCAGCCCTTGTGCCTCATGCTGCACTCTTAACCCATAGGCTTCCCCACTGCAAATGCGTGGGGCATGTGCACATGGAATGGGAGCTTCCGTGGTGGCAGCTCCAAGGCATGCTCACTGCAGACCCCTTCCACCTGTAATATCTTGAATACCTTGAATATCTCACTCATGTGCCTAGGATGGAGCAGAAATCTCAATGCTGCTAGACAGCCTGCAGGCTGGGAAGTCTGGTTCTGCTCATGAGCAGGTTCTACCAAGCAGGGCTCCTTTTGCCTCAGTGAAAGTTCATCTGTGTTTATAGATGTATAGGTTGGAGGCTAGGGAAGATGTTATTGAGAGACCCTGAATCTTAAATCACATGTAGCCAAAATTTGGGAATTTAGCTAACTGCACCTTGCATCAAACCAAACAGACTGCTGGGTTTTGGGAAGAGGGGTTGAGCTCTTCAGCTCCCAGTTCCCATAGATCAGGATTTCAGCATAGCAAACAAGACTGATTTGCCCGTACCACCTCTAAAATGGCAATCATCTGGGTGCTCTGACTGGAGAAGGATGAGCAGCTCCTGGGGCTGATTCATCCTTTCCAAAGACTTGTACCTGAGATGAATGGGGTGAATTACATGCTGGAGGTGCCCATCTCTTTTATGGCTGTGGAGAGTGCTAGACCTCTTATGTCTGGATTGTGAAGGGTGAGATAGGTGGTTCCCATCCTGTAGCTCTGGAGTCTCTTTTGGCAGAATTTCTTCTGCTTCAGTGGGTGTAAATTATGACGTATTTCTGTTACACTTGCTAACTTTTTACTGTGTCTGCACACAGTCTGGGTCAGGTGGGAGCTTTGGTACCAACTCTGGTGGGATGTAGCCTTTCCTCTGTTTAAAAGGAAACAAAAGCATTTTTTCCTTCTCCCCCATACTCCTCCTGGATTGTCTCCAAGCCAAATAAGAGCATGGCTTTGGTAATCCCTTGGCACCTCCTTGGCCTGCGCTGTGTAAGAAAAATCCCTGCTCACATCTATCCCTTAGCACCTGATCTCTGTCTTCTCCTCCAGGACGAAGGATGGCTGATGGGTGTGAAGGAGTCTGACTGGATCCAGCATAAGGAACTTGACCAATGCCGAGGGGTTTTCCCTGAGAATTTCACAGAACGGGTGCAGTGAGAGTCCAAGTCCACCAGCTGCATTTCTGCTGGAAGAAAGCAAGTTTTCTGGTAGATAATTGAAAAAGAACAACGAAAGGAAAAGAAGAGAGAATTTTAAAGGAATAGAAGCCTGAAAAAAGTCAACTTAAAGGGTGTGTTCTTCTGAAAGAGCAAAGCTTCAGAAGTTAATTGAAATTCAAAGTGTTATTGAAATATATACATATTAATAATAATAAGGCAATTCAGATACCCCCTTCCCCTTTGGTTTAAACAGCATTTGGATTCAAAGGACTGATGCAGAAGCAACTCAGTGAGGTTCTCCAAGTATTGCATTGACTGAATTGTCAGATGTCAGTCTGATTCCTGGAAAGGCAGTATTTGTTGAACGGCTTGAGAGTAGAAGCTGCATTTGCTCTTGGGTGGGTTAATCTGTTTTGTCTTGAAGGTGGCTTGCATGGCAACCATAAAAATTCAGCCTTCCCTACATCTTCAACCTACAGTAGGCCAAACTTTCTGTTATGCTGTTGAAAAAAAAATTTAGTGTATAGTGTTCACCAATACAATGTATGTGTGTGTGTGTGTATTTTATTTTCTTCCTTTAAAACAATGTTACATAAACTGTGATTTTATACATATAAAGATAGAAGAAACTACATGGAAAGGGCATGAAGAAGGTGAAATGTGTGAAGCTGTGCTCAGTCCAAAGTTCTTTCAAATGCAGACACCTACATTCTCACAGTAGTGTTGGCCTGTGGAATCCTAAGGGGAATGGACATATTCAAGAGGAGAAACAAGACAAAACAAACAGATGCCATTTGGATGTCTCTGAAATTTAGGAGAGGGAATCCTCTACCACACACATCCTCATCCCCTATCCCCCCCAAAAAACAAACCCAGACCTATCGGTGGTTTCAGAAAAGCTTAGATTCATGTAGATGGAAAATAGCTCTAAAATCTACTGGTTAGAAAATTTGCTTTTAAAGACAGAGATAAGGGAAGATTTTTTTTTTTTTCTGTAAGAATATCAAAGAGAAAACACTGAGAAAAAACAAATCGCTTTCTGTGCTTTTCACTGGCATTGTTTTTTGTGGAATTGTATTTCTTATTTTCCTTTGAAGAGTTCTGTAAGTGAAATATCATTAGATCAGCTTTCTCCAGTGCTGTGCTGATGATCAAGTTAACCTCTATGAAAACTGGACTCTTGAAATGCTCGTTTAAAATGGCTGTGTGACTTCATGCTATTGTACTGCATTAGAAAGGAAGGCAAGAATATCAAAGTGTCAGTGTCAAGAAGACGCTCTGCAGTCTAATACTGATGCTGAGTCCTTCCCTTTACCTTTCCTTTGCTTCTGTTTGTTTTTGAATTTTGTTTTTGTTTTTTTAGTTTAGACAAGCAGATGACAAGGCTGTTTCTAAGTGCATATTACACTTGTTAATATAAGTCAGTCTGACTCTCCAAGACTCTAAAGTCCCACAAAGGTACTTTATAAACTTTACTTGAATACTGATGCAGCTGGCAAGCAAGTCAGGCTATTTTAATTTTTTACAGCTTCCCCTCCTCCCCTATGATCGTTTTGCCCTGAAGGGATTTTTAACAGTGAGGTTACCCTGTGCTCAGGATCACTCTGAAATAATCTTCCAAACTGGTAGGAGTTGGCTTTTGTCAAAGCTGCACAAAATGCTGACAGAGTACTGAAAATCTTACCTTTTCCAATCTGTTTGGATTATTTGTAGAACAACAGAAAAACGTTGTAGGGCAAAAATTGTGGTTTTTAAAAAAAACAACTTAGTTTGGAGGAACAGATATGATTTTGATTAGAAAATATATTCTTACAAATGCAAGCATTGTTGGAGTTCCTGCTGCTTTCAGCTTGGGAGATGATCCATGCTAGTTATTTACAGCAATGTAACAGGCATTAAATCTGTCCTATATACCCAAACCCCTTCTCCTTTTTAAAAGAAAAAATGTGCAGGAATTTATTTTTCATCACTGTTAGAAACCCCAATGGTATTTAGGAGTAACTGCTCACAATACAGAAGGACTGGACTCCACAAGTTACAGTATAGTGAGTTGTTGCTTTAGAATACTGCCCTGTTTGACTTTTTTTTTCCTTTTTCATCAGGGTTGTCTTTATTATTACTCTTTTTTTCCCCCCAAAATATCTATTTTTATGCATTTGTGACTCCCATTACTCCTTTAAAGATTATTCATATAAAATATACATTTAAATATGCATAGAAATATATATATATGAAAAAGCGGGTTGATCCAATTAACATAATGCTGTCAGCTTAAAATGTTTATTTTTATGCAAAACCTGTGGAAAATAGCTTTGTTTTTTAAAAAAAAGGACAAAATTCTAAGTACCAGAGCTGTGATTTTTGTCTTGTAGTAACTGTTCTAGACCATTTAGAAAGCTGTGCTGATACCTAATTTATTGAGGGTTTTTTTTGCTGTTGTTGTCCTCTGCTGTGTTTGAACCAGATGACTGTCCCAACAAAGATCCTTGTAAGGCCTTTTCGTTTTATTGAGCTTGCAGAGCAACTATCCAGTACTGTATTGTCCCTGCAGAAGTGGTAGCACTCTGCAAAAAAGGGATGTTGTTTTCAGGTCACATGAGTGATGCTCCAGTGTTGCTGGTGGGGAGAGTGTTGTGTCTCTCTCCATTTGCTTCCCCAGACCCCCAAGCCCCCTTGCTTAGAGCAGGTTAGGGTGGGTTACCTGGATCTTGCATTGCTCACAGATAAGTGGTGTCAGCACATCTCAGTCAGGTTCTGAAAATGCAGGATCAGACCCACAGTTTATAAATTGCCTTATATGAAAGCAGGATGGCATAGCAGGAAACTTGTAGATGGCAGTGTTCTTTAGAGCCAGGAGATCTGTCTCCTGGGTCATGTTCAGCCCCTTGTAAACAGCCATGGCTCCTCCCATTTGCAGTGTTTTTACATCTCCTAAATACCTTGGTTCTGGTTGGTATTGCCTGGTGAAATGAACTTCCCATCTTCTTTGGTTTAGGTCTGATTCAAATAGAAAGAGGGACAGTAGACTCCCAAGTAGGCTGTGCCCACAGTGGTTTTTCAGTTTGCAGGCTGAACTGAAAAATCTGAGAAAAAACGTAAGGGCGACCTGAGACAATTTTTTTTTCCATTTTCTCAGTGGAATGAAAAAGGGAAAAAATTGAAACAAGCAAACAAGTCCTTTAATACCAAAATGAAACATTAATTTCTAGGGTTGCATTTTAACTTTTTAACAAACATTATATCTTGGGCTGTAACAAATTGCTTTGAAGCAAAAATGTGAAACCTTCTGTTTTGAAAATGCCGAAAGAAAATGTTTTAATGTCAGTAGTCCTTTTGCCTTTGCCTTTTTTCTTAATCTGATGACTGGTTTCAGTTAACCCTAAACTGTATCTTTTTGCAAATACATTATCCACTGAAGAGAACCCAAAGAAGCCCAGTTCTGCTCCACTGACAGATACACTGGACACATTTCAGGGATTACTTGCTATCTGGCCCATCAAAGCTGCTGTTTTCCCCATTTGATAATCTTCCACTTGATTGTTCTACTGGGTGAACAATAAAAGCATCTCTCATCCCGTGCCGTTGACTGGTTTTGTAGCTGGGCTAGGAAAGACATTCTTGTTCTGTTGGCCTCAGTTTGGTTACAGATTTATGATACTGCTCCAATTTGAGCCTAATCCTAGTATGAAGTGGGAATTAGTATTTACACAGCTGATAAGAAATAAGGCATTGCTCCCCCCCACCCTTTTTCTATCTTAGCAGTGTCAGTAACATATCTATTGGATAGAGTTAAGGAAAGGTCCCAGGGTAAAAGACAAGTGTGGTGTTCCAGGTGAGACTCCCATGTGTTCTGTGCTATTTTCCATGGGCGTTCCTCAGCTGTCTGCTTTTATCACCTTTGTTTTTCTTGGCTATTGATGTGATGCAGTAAAAAAGGGTTGTGCAGGTTCATTTCCATCTGCTCAAAGTCCTGCTTTGTGTGAATTGTGGCACAATCCTTGAAGCTTTGTTCACAGTTGCAGAGCCCTTTCCTGACCCACTATCCTAAGACCATGGCCAAGGCAGACAGCCCCAAGTCAAAGGGGACCTGGAGCAGGAGTGAGGGCTCCATATTCTGCCTGGAATTGGGATGTCAGCTCAATTAAGTTTTGCAGTGCCCTCTTGGAGGGAAGAGGCCCAAGGCTAAGGAGGTGGGGGAGCATGGAGGGATGATCCATTATCTTTTTCATTTTGGGTTGATGCGCTGAATCCCTCACCTCTTGGTTCCAGGGAGAAACTATTTAGGGCTGAGAACAAGATATGAATGGCCAAGATGTGCATGGTCAGGCTGATAACAGGTGCCTCTTGCCTGCCAAGGGCGCTGAGTTCAGAGCTTCTTCCTCTTTTCTGCTCTGAGCCAGACAGATGCAATGCTCTGCCCACAGGTATTTTGGATGCTGTGCAATCAATGCCCCCAAACAGTGAATGTCCTCGTCTGCAGGATGCAGAGCTGTCTCTCAGCCCTTTCTAAGAAGACCTATGGATCTCCCACAGACAAGGCCTATGTGCATCTAACGCAGTCACCTCTGATTTCAGTAGCCTCTCTGTCTTTCAGCATCTGGTTCCACTCTCCAGCTCCTCTCACTTCCTAGCCTCTCCCATGCTGTTTGAGGATGATGGTAGCATAGGCCACATCCCACCAGCCAAAAGTGCAAAGCTAGAAGATGCACAGACATACCCATCAGCAAATCCTACGCAATGCAGCTTCGTAGTGCTGATATCAGGAAAACAAGCAACAGCTTTTCTTCTCTGGGCTGCCAAAGGGAAGCTATTCCTTGCCACACAGGTACCCTCACACCTCTCTGCTTGCATGCTCTGGTTCACACCTTTTTGCATAACTCCTGATGGAAAGGAGTCCTGGGTGGTGCCCAGAGCTGGGTTGTGTCACCAGCCCTCACAAAGCATCCGGTCTAGTTGACACATGGGGGCTGAGAATTAGAAGGCTCTTTTGGAAATTTTGCTTATGAAACTAAATGGAGAAACTACAGCTGTGAAGACTGGTCTGTATGAGCTTGTACTTTGATGTGTCCTATGGCTATAATTCCTTCACCTCTTCTTGCAGCTTATTCTGCTAATTGTGACCCTAGTCTGCATTTCATGTAGAAGGTCCCTACTTGAAACTTGCCAGATGCAGACCTGGGCTTATTGCTTCTCTTTAGCTGAATTAAGTGGGAACGACTTTGGCAATGTATTAGCAATCTCTTTTCCTTCTGTTAATTCAGTCTCTGAGTTTAATCACAATGACCTGAGAAATGTTTGGGGGTCGAGCGGTTTTTTAATTAATTTTTGTTTTGTTTAAACAAAGCTGAACAATTCCCATTGTATTTAGAGCTGTGATGCCCAGTTCCACAGATACTAGATGAATTTGTCCCATCTTGTTTCTTGCTGATGTTCAGAAATATAATTCGTGTCATCCTAAGTCCTGTGTCAGTTTCTCTCTCTATTTTTTTTCCTACCTTTATATTAAGAAGCTGAAACAATTCAGGACATTTTTCTCCCCACAGAGGTGAGCAGCTTCATAGGGGCACCTTTAACACTGGGAGTTCTTACAAACATGTGGGATGGAGATGGTGATGCTGGTCCTTACAACAGCAGAGTAAGGTCTTGTGGCAGCCATCTCTGTTCCAGCTGATTGTGACACCAAATGAATGTAGTGTAGGGAAGGATTTGAGACCTTTCCTTTTTATTAGCTACTGACCCCAAAGTGATGTGACCTTCATCCTCCAAGGCAAGTCTGTTGGTGGGAGTACGACACCGCAGGGACACTCTGCCCCACCTGGGCAACTTCTCTCAGCCCACTCTGGCCTACGCCACACCTGTGTGAGCTCAGTTCCCAGGCTGGCTTTGGGGTCTGCTCTGTAAATGGGACGTTTCCTTTGTAGATAGAAAGGGGATGTTTGTGCCCATCAACCACAGGGATTGGGGACCTGTGAGGGACAGGATAAGAGGGATTCACAGTTCATGGCTGACTGTTTTGGGACCACTCCCTTGGATGCCTGATTCCCAACAGGCTTGGCACAGCTGCACATGGGACTTGGAGTGTAAATAGCAAGCGCTTGCCAAAGGCCAGACTGGGATCTGATGTAGATTGGTGCCAGTTAGCACTTTGATGGATGGACTGTCAGAGTCCACTGCTTTAGAATGCAGCTCCACAAGCCCTGGAGCCAGCTTGGGGAGCTGGCCAGACTGTGCTTGCACCGTTCCTTTGCTTCCAGACAGCCTGGAGGGTTTAGTGCCTTTTAACCTCTCCCCTCTATGGCACTGGGATGGACCTGAGTCACATCTTGCAGCAGAGGGAGAGCAAGAGGCAGGCTGTCCCTGAACTATCACTGCAGGTGGTGACTCAGGCTGTGTATTGGCATGGTAGCTCCTGTGAGGCTGAGCTGAGCCAGCTCTGCTGCAGATGGAAGCTCACAGGTCAGGAGCAAGACCCAGAGGCACCCTGTGCATGCCTTCTGCTTGTCCTTCCTCACACAGTTTCATTCCCATCACCTAGAAATACAAAGGAAATGGGAGGGGAGAAGACAGACAAGTGGGAGCAGTGAATAATTCATTGTCAGAGTCTCTGCTCAGCTGCATAATTCATTCCCAGTGATGTTTTGTTGCAGCAAACAAGCAGGCCTCATTGGCCATGTGCAGGCTCTGGCCACATAAGCTCTGGCGGCACATCTGGAGCAGGATCAGGCTCATGGGTCCCTGGTCCAACCTTTAGAGCCCTCATCACACTGACGGAAGACTGGGCTTCCGTCTGGGAACACAGCTGGAGAAGGAAGCCTCTAAGATGGAGGAGACATATGTGGCACCAGATGAGGCTGGAGTGCCTGGGAGTGGGCAAGGTGAAATCCAGGGCATTATGTGCTGCAATGGACTGGCAGTGAGTGGTGTCAGTCACTCCATGGCATACCCACATGAAGGGACAGGTTGGTACCAGGGCTGTCCTTCAGCAGGAGCCCATGCCACCTGGGAAGACCCTGTGACAGGAAGCTTGAGCCCCAGTGTGGAGCTAGGAGTCAGTCTGCAACGCTGAGGAGGAGATGGGAGTTTGGGGCAGCACTCAGCATTTTCTCCTGTTTGCTGGCTGGGTGAAGCTGGTGCCCTTTGCAGAGCAGAATTGCTGCTTCAGCAGGTGGAGGAGCCTCTGCTGCATGGCCCAATCCACAGAGCCATTAATAACAGTGTGGGAACAGGAATTCAGCAAGTGCCCATGATTAATTAGCTCATCACGGGCAGTTAATGGCCAGGCTGCTCTCCTTGGCCCCGTGGTGCAGGTAATGGAATAGGCATCGCTTCTCACTGGACAAAGTGTAGATCCCTGCCAGGAGCGATGGGCAGACTCTGTGAGCTGTTCTGATGCACTGCTGAGAGGTATTGGGTGAGACTGTTTTTTTGGATACTGGGAGAATAGATCTGTAAGGGAACTTGTTAGTTATCAAAGTCAGCTAGGCAACTCTGGCACAGCCCCAATCTAATATCAGCTTTCCTGTGCCTGGCACTGGCGTTATCTCACGTCTTGCTTGTGCTCCCTCTTACTGAGGCTGACTTCTTCACACGTACTCTGCTTGTCTCAGCACTTCCTCATGAATTAATATATAGAAATTCAGGTGCCACCTATGCTGCATCAGGCACCGGAGATGACAGAGCTGTGCAGTAACGAGGACATGAAAGCAAGGCTGCCTTTTGAAATCCAAGTGATGAGGAAGCAATCCACTCCACATGTGACCCTGCCAGGGAGAGGGCTGAGCTCCACCAAGTGCAAGTGATCACCTCTGTCCCAGCAGCTTGGCAATAAGATAGGAGAAAGAAAAGCTGTAGCAGGAGTGCAAGATATTAAAATTAAATGGCACACGTTTGCATCGTTTGACCAGCATGACACAGCCCAAGGTGTGAAATGAATGTGATGGGACTGAGACTGCTGCTGTGCCAGTGAGGAGTGCAAGCCTTGTTCTGTGTCCCAGAGGGGATCATGTGCCCCTCTAGGGCATGTTCTGTGACGGTCACAATGTGGGCTATTATGGCAGAAGTGAAGCGTGTTCAGAAACCCCCGTGCTGCAGACTGTAGTTTCTCCTATCTCCAATTCAGAGACCTGTGAGAGCCCCCTGGAGTGACTTCCCCTCTCTAATGTCCAGAATTGCCTCTGTACATCTCTATTAGAGGCCTCCAGGAGAGACCTGACTATTGATTTTGCACAAAGTGCTGTATTTGCTGTTGAAGGCGATGCTGCCTTAGGAGTGAGCTGGCCACACGGAGGCACTCGTGACATCCGTGAGCTCCTTGTCTCAGTACGAAACCCCCCGAAGGTCTGAAAAACACCTTCTGCATGCTAGACTTCTGGCTGGCTCCTCCGGGGAAATCTAAGGAAAGCTCAGACTGAGAGCATCTGTGCTGGGAGCAGCCAGGATGTTTTGGTGGCTGGGCCATGGCTTTGCACTTGATGAGTACATTAACCAGAGATGTTTCCAGCCCTCTGAGAACTTTCCCCATAACACACAGCAGACGCTGGATTTGCGCCTCTCTGACAAGCGGCCACCTTCCTAAATCCTCATCAAGTTTCACCTGGAGCCATCTTGTGAAGTGTCATGTCCATCTTCTGCCTCCTCAGCCCTCTTTCCTGGGGGAGGCACTTCAGGGAAGGCTGTGCCTCTTGCCCCCCAGAGGCAGTGATGTACCAGATCAGGAGGACAGGTATTTAATTTGCTTTGCTCTGCCCTATCTGGCAGCTCCCAGCATTGCTCACTGTCTCAGGCTTTCTGCTGTGTCTCTGACAAATTGTTGCTCTTTCCCATATGATACAGATGTTTTTGCAGGACTGTAAATTACTCCCATCCAGTAACTCTTTTATGAAGCACTTTTTCTCCACGCAGTAAAGAAAAATGCAACTGAAGAGGTAATTAAATGTTTACTGTTAAGTACTTTATATATTATATACTATAGATCATTCCATGCATTAAACAATCCATTTAACTCCCTTTAACAGCATTATTGTCTATTATTAGGTTAATCAGCATTCACATCCTGTAACTCTGCATTTCTATCTAATTAGCCTTTCTTTCTTACTTCATATTTCTATTTAATTAAGCTCAGCATCTGAGCTGAATTCCCTGTGCTCAGCACTAGCAGAGGATTTGATCCTTTCAGTGCTCGGGGGGCCAAGGGGCACCAAGTTTTAAGCAGTCTCCTTGGATATCTGCTAAAGTTTTCCTCCCAGAGTCAGTCCCTGCTTAACTCCTGAGAAATTTGTGTCCGTGTAAGAAGCTAGAAGTAGGATTGTGACCTTCTCAGTTATCTCAGATTACCAAAGAGGTCCTGTAGGCATGGTGGCTGCAGCTGGTGTGTCTGCAATGGTTGTGTGGAGCATCCAGGCACCGCACGTGGCATGGTAATGGATGGGGATTTCCTCTACTTCCTGACTGGAAAGGCAGAGAGTTTGTGTTGTGAGGGGCTCACAATTCACTCTGGATGTCGGGGTCAGGATCAGCAGCTGGGAATAGCTTGTTTCTTACCTGAGCAGGGCAAAAATGTACGTGCTGATGCTCTTCCACTTGCCCCGGGCTCTGGGGCTGGTGGGGCAGGACACAGGACCTGCCTGTAAGGGCTTTGTCAGCGTGCACCAGTTTTAGATGTAACTCTACGGACCCCATTTGACGAACCTTTGCAGAGCTGCTCAGACTTTGATCTGCAGACGGGTGCATTTTTAAGTGGCGTGTCAGTGAAACGTGTGGGTGTGAGGAGGCCGTGATGCTGCACGAGGCTGCCTGAGGCTGGTGTGGGTCAGAGCACTGCTGGGACATGAGCTCACATCATGCCTGCTGATAACACGCTCCTTTGGCACAAACATGTGCTCTGTTCTCTCAATCCCCGAGCCCTGGAGTCTGCTACAGGAGGCTGTCAATTATAATCTCTCCCCCTCAGACGTTTTTGGGGATACCCAAGGCACACAACGTGACAGCATCACTGGAAAGCAGATTAAATGGCAGACAGGGAACACCTTGCTTGTCACCACTTAGCATCCAAGCTGCAATGGCTTTGAGGAATTGTCTGGGCCCTTCCAGAGTCCCTGAGCAGCTCTTTTTGCTAGTATCAGTCCAGAACAATCAGCAAATTGAGTTCTTTTTATTAACTTTAAAAGAAGACATTAGCCTCAGCCAGGAGAATAAAACCAATTTATGAGGCAATTAGCTCTGCAAAAACATTTCAGTCTCCCCAGAGCAGCCATCTGAGGAGCATCTTATTCCAGCTGCACAGCTTCTTCTGGCCGTGGGTTTACAGCTTACTCCATTTATCATAAATAATAATAATAATAATGGATAAATGAATGGCTTCCTGATGAGTGTGTGAGACAGCCAGGAAGGTGTTCTCTGCCTGAAATTAGACTATGTTGTTGATTCTCTCCTTCCAGGTGCCATTCTTGTGGCCTGTTGCTTGTTTGTGATTCATTCCGATACTCGAGCTCTTTATAAGCTGTATTATCTTACATGGCTTCTCATGGGATCTGCAGCAGGGGTAGGTACAATTCAGAGAACCTGGACTACATAAAGAGGCCGTAGCAGCAGAGTCAGAGTGTCCTGTGTATATTTTCAAAGTCCCTTTGTAGGAATTGCAGCTTTCTCAAGAACTGCCTATTAATGCTGGAAATATGTGCAAAAGCCAAGAATGGGGTCTTCCCCTGCTGTATTCTTCTGATACAATAAATTCTGGGTGATGAAGGTGGTGCAGGAATGAATGTGGACTGGAATTAAAACAAAAGTTTGATTTTCTATTTCTGGGCTAGCCTGAGGCTTCCAAATTTGCCTTAAAAGCAAATTGAGATTAAAAGTTAAAACTCAGTTTCAGTGAGCTGATGTGCAGTATCACTCTGCCAAACACAGAACTCCTATTTTCTGCATTTTTCTGTTACAACTTTTCCATTTTTATGATAAACATCTGTTTCCTGATTTTAATTGCACAATGTTATTGTGGAAGTGAAAAGTAGAAAATCAAAACACTAGAACATAATATTTCTACTACAAATATTCTACAAAATTTTACAATTTAGTTAATTAAGCTTTTTTTTTTTTTAATGTAAGGTGATGCAGCTGGGGTGCTGACGAGCTTTGTTTGGCTTATGTGTGGAGCACTCCTAAGCAGAGCGCTTGGCTTCCACCATTTTTATCTCCAGCAGCAGGAGGGAATCCTGTAGACCTTAGTGTGTGTTAAGAAACTCAAAGGGAAAGAAAGTGCAACTGCTGTGATCTTATTAAAATATCCAGAAGAAGAAAGAGCTAAAGGCAATCTTTTCAATATGGATCGAGATGCCCAAAAGAAAATTTCCTATGGAGTCTTTTCAGGTACTAAAGTTGGGTTGCCTGTACCTCTGTTTCTCTCTGAGCTCTGTTTCTGGATCTCCAGAAGTATGTACCTGTCACCCTGCATTTTGCGGTCCAGATGTCGCTCTCTCGGACACGAAATAAGCACGCGGGACGCAGCTTGTCAGGTCAAAAGCAGCCAGGGCAGCGAGGCCAGAAGAGCCCGACCCCTGCCCTCCGTCGTTTATTTTATATGTTCTTAGAAACCACCATGGATTGGAGGATGAAGATTTCTTCCTCTCAATCTCACTGGTCAGTGGAAATGTCTATCATACAAAGTCCACCTAGCAAAGGAATGCAAAACAATCCAGGCACGGTTAGCAAAACATGAGCATGTTTACAGAAAGTGCGTGAGAAACTACTTACAGAGATTGCAATCTGAAGAACTGCAAAATGCAGGGCGATGTACCCAGACCTGAAATGCAATAGTTATGGTTATTAGGCTAAAGAGCATTAAAGGACAGGGGAATTGATGAAAGCCAATGTTCAGGGTCACAGCCAGCAGCAGTCCTGTTGGTTGCTGTGAATCCTGGATGCAGCTGTGGATACAGCACAGGATACAGCATGAATACCTTTGGATTAAAGACCTTCCAGTGCCCCTACCTCAGGCGTGGTGGCTGCAAGCCCTTCAGAGGTGAGCTGCTTGGAAGAAGGCAGTGTGAGGGAGCCAGCATGCTCAAGCCTTTTGCAGCAACTTCCCATGCAGTTTCCAGTTGTGCATTTGCCTCAGGCTCCACACTGAAGATGGGATTTACAGCCGCTCAGCAGTGCTGCTATCAGTAGCTTAACTAGCCCAAGTCTATCACGGATTTTAAATTTCTTTAAATTTAAATTTCTTTATTTTTTTAAAATCCTCTCCTGCTCCACTTCTTTCTCCATCATTGAGTTAAAGGTCTGTTAGCATATCCTTTGGAATAATTCTGCCTTTAAATTTTGATGAGTCAGTGAGTCCATGCAAGGCTTTTTAAAAGCTTTTAATTCTAAGCTTTGGGGGTTTTACACAGCTGGTTTAATCTGTAATGACTTTTTTCATTTCCACTTGAACTTGCTGCTGTTCTGGTGCTCTTTAACTCCTGCAAGGCCTCACTTATGATCTGTTCAAACACTTGCACTGGGAGAGGAGTGGTTCTTCCAATACCCCCTTTTAATTAATGTGTAGGTTTATAAGTGATGCTGCCACTGAAAGGATTACATGTAGCTTGAAGAAGACCTAATCTCCTAAGATGTTTGCTGTCGTGGCTGCACCGTTCTGTGGGGAGTCTGTAGCAACTGAGCTGCAGCCTCCATGTGTGTGTGTGTGTGTAACAGACTGGGCCTGTACAGCACTGGAGTCATTCCTGCCTCTGCCCTCCCTGTGCACGGTACTGTTCATCCAAGCAGTTTTCACATCTTAGGGACATGGATGCTTCAACAGATCATGTCAGCCTTCCAGAAAGGACTGGACCCAGCCTAGTTTTTAAAACTGAGGGGTTGGTTTTGTGCTAAGGGCTGGTGCCAACCGTCACACTCGCTGAGCAGAAAAATCTCGAGCTGCTGAGAACAAAATCGGGCTCTCCACGGCTGAGGGTGAAGGGACACATTGGCACAACAGTAGCAAAGAGAGCAGTGTTTCAGCAGCCCTTCTCTGCAGGACAGGTAGCCAGGCCAAGCCTTTGTGGCACACGAAGTGTCTCACAGCAGCAGCACTCCTAAAGCACCTCTGCCTCACGTGTCTTCAGGTGTGAGGTAGTCACTAGGCACTCGCTTGAGTGGAAGAAAATGGAAAAATAAGCAAAGAAAATGAGGGGGAAAAGGGTGAATTGTGTTGTACTTTGAAACCATCTTCTGTTATCTCTGTTGTTACATGTCTCAGCTTTGATAGCTGCTTAGTTATCTTCTGGCCAAATGTGATGATATACAAAAGCTGTCCCCCTTTGATACTCACTCACAGAAACGTAGGCACTGCTGTAGTGGAAGCAGCTGTCAGCTGGGAAATTGCACGGAGGCTGCTGGGTTTTCATGTCAATTATGCAACTATTCAGACATCCTAGTGGGAGGCTACAGTGTGATGTTTGGGCTGGATTTCTAAGGTGTTTATGTGCTGGAGGATTCAGATAAATACTTGTGGGGACTGACTGAGAAGCCTCCATGCCTAAATCCTACTGAAATCATGGGTGTTCTGCTGTCAGAGATGCCAAGGTGCTTCTGAGAAGTCCCATTTTCAAGAAGAAATGTTGGTCATGTGTCACAGAGAGCTGGCAGCTACAAAAATACCCAATGCCAAGGTAGAGTAAAAAAGATGAATGTATGATTTGGTGTCCTTGCCATTGATAAAGGATTGCCTCTGGAGTATTAAAGATCATCTCTAAATAAGGGTAGGTGGGTCAGGAAAGGAAGTTCAGCTGCAACAGGCTTCGGGAGAGCTGGCTTCAGTCCTTGCCCTGCCCCAGACTTGCTGCATAAACACAGGAGGTCATGGAGTTTCAGGCTCTTAAGAACACAGCAGCTGAGGCAGGTTTAGAGGTCTCTCACCCCATGTCCTGTTTAGTCCCTGAACAGATTTTGATGGCCACTCTGTCCAGTTTCTGTCAGAAATCACTAACGTATTTGGCTTCCTGTGGGATGAGATGGACTTCTTCTCATCTCCAGAAATAATATTATTCATGTTTTCTCTGCAGGAAACCTGTCATGAAAGTCAAGTATCATGGTAGGCTAGCATGCTGTGTCTCCTAGGGGTTGATTTTCCTTTTGGGACAGCCTGGAAGGAACACGTCTCTCTTATAAAAACCATTGCAGAAGGGACAAAATGTCTTTCAGTGTTATTACAGACAGCATTATATGATTTTGCCTCATCAAATTCAAGACTTCAGCTGTCCGATATGAGAACAAATAATGCCCTCCTCTTACAGCTTGTTTCAGACTGAATTCTTCCTTATGACCTTGCTTTCCTGCTACAGCTAGGGTCCTGGCTGGCTCAGGAGCTGGGCTTTGACAGAGGTGAGTCCTTGCTTGCAAACCATTCCTTTAACGCTCTTGTAGGACTTGCCGCTGTGGCACTTGGGGCTTTTGCTATGACCCTGCCACCATGCAGCAGTTGCTTTTCTTCAGCAGAAACAGCTCACAAAGACCTCAGTCCTGCAGTGTTGCAGCCTGGCTCTGAGTTTAGGGGGGAAAAAGTAAGAGTGGGAGGGAGGCTGTGGAGCCCCAGTAAGAGGCACACTCCTGGCACTCTGTCTTGTGCTGTGGCTGGAAATTGTCTGGCAGGTGTCACTGGTCTGTGGGGTGGGATGGAAGAAAGCTAACGGGCCCCATCTCAGCTGGGGAAAAGCGTTTTGTAATTAGGATAAAGCCCTACAACTGCCAGAGTTGCAATTTCTTTTCTGCTTACTTACTACGGGGAACAAGTTGTATGGCCCACTCTTCAGAGGATGAAAGTTCTGTTGTCTGAGAATGGACCACACACAGGACTGTGGCCAGACCATCAGATGGAGAAGGGCAGAGCAAAATGGCAGCTGGGCAGGTTTTTCAGCAGCAAATAGAAGACAAGGCCAACTTTTCTGGTGAGGAGCTGGGGGGTGTGAACTTAACACAGACTTTAAGAGAACCAGCAACTCCCTGTGTTTTAAAGTCCAGTCAGTTGCACTTAATAGCCCTGGCTCTCTGCAGAACTCCCTCAGCCTGTTTGCAGTCACTCCCAGCAGTGAGACTGGTAGATTTATATGATTTTACAGGGGTACAGAAGAGTTGCTCTGCAGCACAGTGCCGTTTCCCCTTAATGGACTCTGTGACAAAGCAAATTTTGGTGATGTAAAAGTGCCTGGGCTGCTGGACCAAAGTACTCCATTTGCAACACCCTGCAGTGAGTGAAAGCTACAGGACTGGTTACAGCCACGCTGAAAGGTTGTGAAAGCACTGATCAAACCAGGCACTTATAAAAGCCAGATTTATAGCACTGACCTGTCCATTATAAAGAATAGCATACTTTTCGCTCCTAAATTCAGCGTAATGTTAAAGAGTCAGCGTGCTGAGCATTGCACAGAGCGTTGAGGACAAGGTACCTCCATGAACACTTCAGAGGACTGGTGTGTGTTACTGACACGCTTGTGCAAGGCACATTTCTTCCTTCAAGATGGCTCAGCTCCTGTGAGGAAGCAAAAGAGTCCCTGTGAGGTGGCCAGGTCCCCTGGGAGCAGCATGACCCCTCAGCCTTTGGAAAGTTGCAGGAGGCAGGTTGTGAGCCAGGAAGGATGCTTGAAGGGTGGCCCTGGCAGAAGAGGAATAGTACACTGAGAGGAGAGAGAGAAGATCCTACAGTCAGGGTTGGAACCCTGCCGCAGTTTGCAGATAAACGCCCAGATATGGGCCTTTACACCATGATGCCAAGCAAAGCCTCTGTCCCTCAAAACACTTCATGCTGCTTTTTTTTTTTTTTTTTTTTTTTTTTTTTTTTTTTTTAACTGCAGAACTTCTCCCAGTGAGGGGGGCTGGGAGGCTCAGCAATGGCTCTGCTGCAGCGAATCTGGATTGACAGATTGGTGTCACAGCTGACACCTGATGGGCTTTTATCTAGACAGCACAGCTATGAGTGCCATGCCTGGTTAATGTATTACTTGGACTTTAGGAATGAGATACATCTATTCCACTTTGGTAACTTGTCTGGCTGAAGCCAGAAGCTTTAAAAGCTTTCTTCCTGGCTGTGGGATGTGCTGCCTAAACCAGGCAACACCAAGATCCTGTTGCCTTATGCAGCTGAACTTCTTGCTCGGTTGCTGTTGTGCAGCTCCGCAGGAGCAGCTCAGGGTGGCAGTGCTGCCCCGTGGTTTGCGCTGTTCCCTGGGCTCATTCCATTTTCTTGCTGACACACGGGGAGTTGTATCCCCAGAGGGAGAATCAGGGGTTTCATACAAAAAAGTCCGCAGATGCAAACTGCAGAAATCTGTGTCCTGCCATGCTGGGTTTAATTAAGGGCACTCTGGAAAAGTCCCTCTTTGGTAACATCTCTTTCTCCAGTCACATTGTGCTGGAGTTCAAGTGTCTTTATGGCAACACTGAGTTTGGGGTCACATCTGGGGATATTAAATCACTGCCATGTAGGAAGAGAAGGTTATTTCTATTTTCTCTATTTTTTTGCATTTCAAGTGACCACGTGTGCCAAACACACATTTCTGCTACAAGTGGTAGAAAGGAAAAGTGTGTAACCTCTGTAGGCAGTATCAGAAAGGAGCCCTATAAAATGCCATGCCATTGATCAGTTAGCACTGTCTAGTCCCTAAGGAAAGTGTCACCTTTGAGTGACAGCACTTCATCCCCACATCATCTGGCTGAGAGGGAGCAGTGGCACATGAATCTGGAACAGGCCTCGTGGTGCACGGGTTGCTGTTTCATTTGTGCTCTCAGCACTGACCTGTCTCCTGGGGATGATTGACAGAGTTTCACGAGTTTGAGAAACTTCATGCAGCTGATGTATGGATGTCAAATCTGCCTACTAAATATGTTTCATTTATTTTCCTATGCAATTTGTTATCTGTGTAATCTATTTATCCTATATCACCTACCTACCTAATTAGACACAGTTGTATGAATAAATATAAAGGCAATGGAACATTATATTTTTTCCTAGGCACGTCCCTTTTATTCACAAAAATCATTGTTCAGGTTGATGTTAAGAATTTTCCTTGTTTTTCCTGGATACCCAGTGTAGTCTGACATAAGGTACCTAAGCTGTACTGTTACCTTTTCCCTGACAACGTATCTGCTGTGTGGATGTGTGGGTGCTTTTTATGTGAAACGTGTGGCCCATGTGCTTAAAAGCAGGTATATCTGTCCAGGGGCTCCCAGACAGAAATAAGGCAGCCCTCATGATATATAAAGAGATATAGAAATACATTTATGTGTCTATATATGAATCATAAATCCACCCCCTGCTATTCACAGTGGCTTTCTGTCAGCTTTGCAGTGGAGAATTTCAGGAGCCCTGGCAGGGAGGTGTCCTGTCAGAGGCATCCTGCTGGGTGGCATGGCGTACAGGTGAGTACATGTATATATCTGCATGCTTCTTCTCTCTAATACATCACTCAGGGTTAGCCCAGCCTCAGAGGTAACATCACATCCTGGTGAAGAGGCAGATTTAAGGCCTGAAATATCCTTGAAGCTTTGGTGATTTGGGAAGCAAAGTGTCTCCACTTGTTCTAGACAGCATCAGGGCTTCACCTGAGCTTTGGTATTGCCCAGGGCAGCTAGCTGGATTTTGAATCATGACTTCTTCTCCTCATCCAGCTGGAGGTTTCCCTCACCAGCTCCTTTCCCCTTGCTGTGCTTTGGATCTGCTCCTTGTACAGTGAAGAAATACCTCTTGAGCCACATGTGAGTCAGTTGTGCTGATACAGCAGAGTGCCAGCAGTGCCTGGGCAGAGCAGGTCACGGTGGTGGATGACCATCTCCACTTGTTTCCAGATCTCTTTTATATATCTCTATGGCTGTGTGGAATCAAGCTCAGAGTTGCCTAAGGAGAAACAGCTCCATCAGAAAGAAGATTTGCTTTCTGTTCCTGCATTCACTTCCCCTAAGCATGAACCAGCAGGGGTATTTTGCTGAGGCTGTAGAGACTCTTTGGCTGGAACTAGGAAAAGGCAAAGCACAAAGAATAAAGAGAAGTAGCAGTATGTAAAATGGAGCCAAATACCGTTTTCCAGGATTTGCAAACCCCACAAAATCCAGGCAGGGCATTTTATCCCTCAGAACAGGGACGGCAGTTGCTTTTTTGGAGGATGAGATATTCTGTGGACTGTCTGCAGCACAGGTCTCTGCTGCTGCATCTCTCCTGCTGCTGCTAGAATGGGAGCAAAAAGGCTCCTGCTTAGTAGATATGGCCAAGAATTTCTCCAAAGCATCAGATGTCAAATCAACATTTTCAATCTCTTCTCTCTGCCTGAGTTACTTTCCTTTCATGTTCCTTTCACTGTTTTTCTCCTTCAAAATCCTTCCTCTCCTTCTCCCTGATCAAACCCTTTCTCTCATGGCAAACATCATTACTTCAGCAGGTGAGATGAAATACGCCTCAGTTTACCTCAATCCCAGTGCAGACAGAAACCCAAGAGAGAAGGGCAAAGAACAGCAAATAAGGAGGTTTGCAGAATGCCAACACAGCAATGACAGTGAGAAATACAAGACAAAGCAGTTAACCACACAAGGAAATAAATGCTCCTGTGGGAAAAGTCATACACTAATGCCTATTAGCTTAATAGCCCTGTGGTTTAGGCAGAGGGCTGAGAGACAGGGGCTCTGGGCTCTGTGTGCTGCTGTGCTGCAGCCTGGCTGTCACCTGGGAGGCCAGATCCTCGCTCTGCCCTTGGTCATGTGTGCTTTCAGCTTTGCCCCTTTCCAGTGTAAAACAGGATCTGGTTTCTGGTGGGGCTGTCAGACACCGGCTGAGGCCAGGAACACCTGGAGGAACCCACGCTGCTGGATGAAGGATTTCACCAGATCTTTGCATGCACTTGTGCAAGGGACAGGTCTGTCCCTGTGTGTGGTTCCTCCTCTCCTATCTCACTCTCTGTCCAGAGGTTGGAGGTGAGTGAAGGTCTCCAGCGCTTGTCTTCAGAAAGAGACTGCACACAGTGTGCCCAGTCCAAACCCCAAGTGCTCTGGTGGTTTTCTACTGGTTGTTGGGACTTTGGGGACTGAACCTCAGAGCAAAAAGGTCAAAGCAAAAAACCCAGGAGATTAAATGGAAGCAAATGGCAGAGCCAGTCCAACAGAGAGCAGGAGATAAGCAGCAGTACCAGTTTACCAGGAAGGTTTATGATGGAAGGAGAGCAAAGATTCCCTTGGAGAAAAGATAAAGAGGCAGATTATGATATACTTTACTTCATACTGCTTCCTGAAATGGAGCTGAGGGCATTGTTTTCTGCTTTAATATATTGTGTTAAACATTAAAGGAATGAAGGCAGGGAGCCTGAGTAGCAATGAGTTAATCTGAAAAGCAGACATTTTTTAGGCTGGGGAGCAGAGGAACTTTATTGGTTATTATTAGACTTTTCAGCTCACAATGGACAAGTCAATATTTTTTTCTTTTGACTGCTGCTGTTTTCTCCTTTGATTGTTAAATCCCCTCTCTGCCTAAAAATACCCTGCTTTGAACAGAGTCTGCTTGTATTTAGCAAATGGCCTGAGAATGCTGAGCATTGAGTCTGTGGGGCACATAACCCAGTCTGGGCACTGCAGAGGCTAGATTTGGGGAGGTATTGGGAGATAAAACCCCTGCTCTAGCTCTTAGCACCAGGATTTGGGGTAGGAATATATCAGCTCCCAGCATCCTTTTGTTGTGGGAAGGATAAGACCTTAGGGAGGATAAATAAGGGGATGAAATTCCATGTTATGGGTTATGAATGTTCTGGACAAGGAATTTTAAAGAAGAGTGGTTGAATGAAGGTCCTACTAGTAGTAACTCAAGGTATGAGACCTTTCTCACTCTTTAGCCTCCTAAGGCTGCCAGGAGTTAACACAAAAATAATTGTTGGACAGTGTGTAGATGATGATGCTTAAGCACCCCAGGGAGAAGGGAGGTCTCTAATGCTGAGGATGTTGCCAAACACTGCAAAAGGCTTCATCAAGCCAAATATTACAGTTCACTGTTGTTAACTGCTGCTCCTTACATTGCTGAAGGATGGACAAGGTTCCCTATACCTGGAAACTTCTACAGGCATGGGGATGAATTTTGAGTAGATATTTTTAAAAAGGGTGAAATATTATATGTTTCCTCTTATGACCATGCCATGTTAGATTTACTGCCTTGCAGTGGCTGGCAAGGAACCTATTAGGAAATAATACTGCTACCTCCGAGCTGGGATATTAATTTTTAATCGATTGCTTCTTTGTGATGATGATGGAAGTGGAATATCAAAGATGGGTGAATAGTGTAGCACATGCTCTTGCTGTTCTGGAAGCACACACTAAGACCCAAGCTGTTTTTAAGCCTTTCCTTTCCCAGCTGGCCAAAATAAGATGTGCCAGCCTTCTCCTGCATCCTGCTAGCTTGTGAGCATCTCCCAGTCTCTAAAGGATTCTTTATCACTGTGCCACTGCAGGTGATGGAGGGGAAGCAAGGGCAGGAGGAAGGGTTAAACCTTTTGGTTCCAGCAGGAATGAGTCACTGAAAGATGGTTTATGATATCAATGAAAATGAATAGAAATCCCCTGGCAGAGGAAGGAAGCAGAATTTGCATCACTCCACGATCTGAAGGGGACAACCAAAGCATGGCACAGGAGACCCAGGCTTGTCTTGGAAGGGAACTGCACTGTGCAAGTACCACCACAGAGGCACGAGCGGGGGTCCCTGGCTCCTGCCACCACTGCTGCACTGGCAGCCCAGTGCCACTCACTTGTGGGTGTCACCAAGATCTAGCTCTGCCATTTGAGTGTCTTCGGGCTTTCCTGTGAGCTGGGTATCCAAGGCTTTAACCAGCTCCAAACAAATGCTCCCCGAAGACTCTGGCTGGAAAAGCAGCCGCTCTTTCCCCCAGGCTGTCTTCTCTACCTGCAAAACCTGTTATTCACTGTAAAGCAAAGCATCTGTTGCCTACACATGGTAAGACTGAAAAGCCAGCATCTGAGGGTAAAATAGGAAGGGAAAAAATTGCTCCAGTTGCAGCTGCCAGTGGGGAGCAGCATGTAATCAGGGAGGCTGAGAACGAGCCAGAGGAACACCAACGCTTAGGCCCTCTCTGAGTAAGGTCCCTGGCAAACCATGCTTGCCACAAATAGTCAAGTGCCTTGCTTTTTAACATCCTATCTCAGAAAATGGGCCTTCTACACCCCCAGCCCCTCAAGCTGAAATAATTTGGCCACTAATGTTAATCAGGAATGCCATTTTCCCAAAGCAAGATGTGTTTCTCCTTAAAAACTTCATGAAACAGTTATGAAGCAACAAACTTTGTCTTTCAAAGAGGAGGTACAATCAGAGCTTCTGGTGGTGGGAGGATGTCCATGTGCATACATATATGCACAGATGTTATTTACAAACAAATTGGGGCTTGTTTTCCAAAAGGACTTAGTTCTTGATTTTGGTATATTTGGCTTTGTAAACTTAACAAATCTTTCTAAGGTAGCAAATTCCCCCAAAAGCTTTCAATCCCCATTAATCTGAGTCTGTTATCTCAGCTGCATAACAGTTCACTTCAGCATGGGCTGAGGAACATGGTTTTCAGCCTCCTCTGAAAAACACAGGAGGAAAGAGTCCATTGCAGCTGACAGATAGGGATTGATATTTTGTGCGAGTGCGTGTGTGTGTGCACCCATGTACACTTCAGCCTCAGAAAACACGGATCTGCCACCTGCTTGGAAGCCTGCTTTGAAGCCTCAATAGCAAAACAAGCAACAACGGGAAATGTAAAGCAAATTTCCCCTTTTTTTTCTCTTTTGGCCTTTCTGATTCATAAAGAAATTCTCCAGTGAATCCTCTTGCATTTGTAGAAGCTTAGTTGGCAAGGAAGGGACAAGTTAAAAGTAATGCAGAGCTGCTGTCTGAAGTTTGTTTCTATTCCTGTTAATTCTTTGCAATATCCTGGATTGTATGAACACAGTGTGTTTCACACAGGCTCGCGCTGCAACCTTTCTCCCTCAAAGGCAAGTGTTGGAGCTCAAAGAAATCACAAATCCAGCTCTGCTCCCTTGTTGCAGACGTGCCTTTAAGGGTCACAGATGGAGGAGAAAGTTAGAGGTAAGTATGCTTTCAGTCCCTGCTTCTATGGGGCTCACAGTGAGCACCAAGCTGGGCTGTGGCTCCTTGCCTGTTCTGCAAAGCAAGTGCTAGTGCATCTTGAATTCTGTGCAGTCACAGACTCCAGCTTTAAAAATCTCCCAATGGGGCTTGTGACTCAGCACAGGCAAAAGGTTGCAGCTGGGGGATCCAGGGGGACAGTCCTCTGGGAAGGGTCCACCAGATTTGGTTCCACCTGAAAAGGGACTCTCTGGGAAGAGGAAGCAACTTGTTGCTTTCTGTTTTCAAGAAACACAAGATAGAAAAGGCTACCCAGTTCTCATCAGTCTTACCTCTTCATCTGACTGCTAGGTGCTTTTTGAGGGACTTAAACCACAATGTGGAGCTGGATTTGACTGCTCTGACTTAGTTGAGTTAGAATTTGTCTCCTAGAAACTGTCAGAGGACATCATCCATTACTGTCGTGTTTGGGTTTGGATCGATGAGCATCATCTCTGCCCACAGGGACAAAGCTGTCACTGGTCAGTCTGGACTGGAAGAGAAAAGAAATCTTCTGTGATTTCATAGAAAGAAATATCTACTCTCTGGAAACTAAGTGTGCTAGGCTCTTCAAAAAGTAGCCTTTTTTTACTGATTCATCTTTCTTTAAAGGATAAAAACCAATTCAAGAACAAGAAAGAGGGAAAATAGAACTGGGACTTATAAGCAAAAGGAGTCTATTGTACAGCAGGACTGAACCCATCCTCAGGTTTACATTTCCCTGCTCATCTTGGAACAAAATTCAGTCCTGAGGTTTGCCTTCTCCTCTGCACTGAACACAGCGATTATGTTCATCCTATTCAGATTTCAGACTCAATTTTCCTTTTTCAAAGGCCTGTGCTGTTATTTTCCATCCACCCATTCTTACAGTTAGAAAACGTACATTTGGGAGGCTGACTTGATTTGCTCTTTCCTGTGGGGAATAATAGATGTCATGCTGTTCAGAAAAATGAAAAGGAAAAAACCCCTTTCCATGCACCAAAGGGTGTGGGGAGAAAACCCTATTAAAAACCTGCATTCTAAATACTGTAATCTAAAGTTGACAAAGAGGGTGACAGGCTTATTTTCTTCTTCAGGCTCAACCTTCCTTTAGCCAATACAAAAATTTCTTGTAGCTCCTGTCTCTCCAGGGAGTTTGACCAGCATTGTCTCAAGCTGTGCTTTCCTCACTATTAATAGGTAACAATTGTGTAAGCTCTGACTTTTTTTGTTAATATTCTAACAAAACAGATTTTCCAAACAACCACAACTCTTTTGTCCCTTTCAGTCCTGTCTGATACCTCATTGTAGGTGTCCGTGAAAGGCAAATAGACATCTGCAGAATCTAAGGAGGAGCTCTGGCAATTTTACACAGTCCCCCACTGCCTGCCTCCATAATCTGACAATAAAATTGGATTTTTGGTATCTCTTTAACACTCCAAAAAGTAAACCCCTTTCACAACATGTATCATTTTCCAAGGTAATTTGAAGAGAATACCTTTCACTTTCCAATTGCCCTTTGGCAGCTTTGAAACTACTGTTGTTTTGTGAAAGCCCTTGGCATTTAAAACTGCTTTGTAAGGAGGAGGAGGAAAAATAATAATAAAAAAGCTCCCAACCCTGGCTACTTCACATTCCTTCTGATCTGTCCAGAGCTTTTCAAGTGAATGGGAACACGCCGACAAATGCATTCTGAAGAAAATCTCATTTCGACCCTAAATGGTTCTTCACAATTTCCAATTCACGCTGTTGCCATTTTTGCAGGAATTGATGGCTGCCATTGTTATCAGAGCTGACAGGCCCCGGGTAGGTTGCACAATCAGCGCAACCTGCCCGAGCCTTTCATTATTCCCAAGTGGCAGGTTCTCATGATATCTCTCTTTTATAGGCATTGCTCATTTCTATTTTGCATTTGACAGGGCTCCCCCGCTCGCTCGCTGCTGGGGTGCCCAGATAAAATGGCTCCTCTGAAGTTAAAGGAACAAAGCCCAGCCCCACATGTGCCCAAAGTGGCTGGCAGCTCCTGTCCTTCCAGCACATTCCAAATCAGAGGCTGCTCTGTTTGTGGGAATTAGCAGTTGGGTAATTGCCCAGCACAAGGGTCCATTCTGCTCAGCTCTGGTGTTTCAGCAGTGCTTTGCAGGCATGCAAGTGTCCTCTAAAAGCAAATCCAAATCAAAGATTTGGGGAGCTTTTGTGTTTACAAAAATAAAGAGGACAGTGTTTTTGTTGAGCTGTTTTTTTTTCCTGAAAGTGTCTCTCTCTTTAGCTCAGCTGGAAGAACCTGAAAGGGTGCAGAAACATCCCCCAAATGACCAAACTGGCCATCAGGCTGTGAAATAGGACAAGTGAAAAAAGGGTGACCAGCTCCCCAGAAATGTGAAAGAGCTGAATGGAAGAAAAAGCTCCTGGCAGCCAAGAGCTGTCTCCCTGCATGAGCACAATTCAGGCAACCTGAAAGGGGGATATCCCCCTCCCTTCCATATTTTCTCATTTATAAACTCCAGCTAGAGGTTCTGCTCAAGCCTGTATAGGGCCTATGATCAACCCACGAGTTCCTTGTGTGACAGAGACAAACCTAAAGGGTAAAAAAAAAAGAAAGGCCTTTTGACTACGCCTTGGTAAACCTAATCTTTCAGGATTTTACTCTGTAAGATTTGCATAGTGTCAAATAGGGATACCTGGTAGGTCTGATAGGAGATCCTCCATTATTTTCCCAAGGGCTTTGCTTTTGTCCTTACCAGGTTCCCATAGGATTCTTATCTTGCCTTTGCCTTTAACCCCAGCTGTACTTTCAGCCTGATTTTTTTTGTTTTTTACATTATTTAGCCCAGAATTTAACTTTGAAGTTGTCCTTTAAGAACATAACTCTCTGTGAGGAGACCACTGCGGTTGTCAGCTGTGTCTGTCCTGCTCAGAAGGTGACCTGCAGGGGGTTTCTCCCCACTGCTGGACTTGGGGGTCAGCTCTCTGAAGGTAAGAGCCACCAGCTGGTGTATGGGACCAGCTGTGTAAATGTAGTTCTGCAGCTGTTATGTGTTTGCACTTACACAATTTAAAGGGAATGTGAGGAGGAGAAATCTCTGCTTCTGCACCAAACCTGACTTCTCTAGATTTAGTTAAGCCCAGCCTCTGGTAAGTGTTGTAAGTTGAAATCCTGAGGAAATCACATTTCCCCATAGGAGAGTGCCCAGTGAGAGATGTGGGTGGTTGCAGCAGTCAGTGAACACCGTAGGGATGCAAGGAAAGTGGGGCACAGACCCACAAAAACTACTGTACAAGAACAAGCAAAAGAATCATCCCCCCATCTTCTGGCCTCGCATCATGAAGGCAGCCAAAAACCAAGGCTTTTATGGTGTTAGCCTTCTTTCCTGTTTCTGGTGCTTGGAAACTTTGTCATAAAAGAAGATCTATTGCTAAATAGATCTAAAAAGAAGGAAAAATCAGCCATGCAGGTAAATTAAAAAAATATTATGAACATATAAATTAGCGAACATATATTGACAAATATGTAACTACAGCCCCTAGTAGCATAATCACCATAAATATTTGAGATAAGATTGGCAGGCAGGGATAATATCTTTTCTGATTAGATCAAGAGCCATGCCTAGAAAAAAAATTAAAAACAGAAGGAACTGATGGGCACAACAACCTTTGTTTCGGTCTAAAACATAAGCAGCCAGCTTCCAGGTAAATAAATGTTAGGGACAATTGTTGTACTTTGATTTAATTACAGGAATCAGTGAAACAGTTAGAAAGAAAAGGGTTGCTAAAATCTCAGAAGCAGGTGGGAACATTCGGCTTTAATTTCCCAAGTCAAACATTCATGAAGACAGAGTCAGGTATCCAAACCTTTCCTTCCTCTTGCTGTTCCTGCTCTTACCCTTGCTGCACAGACAGCACTGCCTGTGCAAAGGTGCTGGAGCAGGGTCAGAAAACTGAGTGAATTAAAAAAACAATTAATGAAAAAAGATTTAAGCTTTTTTCCCCCCTTTAGGTCACAGGACAGCTGTAGAGGTAGAAGGAGAGGACAGTCTTTACTAAAAATTTCAACCCATGCCCCCACTGCTTCCAGAACTACTGCTATGAACACCTGATGTCTCTTTGGCTCAGCTGGACCTGGCATAACTAGAAATTAGCAGGTAGTGGGAAAGGGTTGTCTGGCCACTGTCAATGCACACAGGACACACAGTGCCGTGGCATGCTGTCCAAAGGCTGTTTGTCATGTGAGCTGGAACTGAAGCTGTGCCCTAGAAAGAGCCTGAAGACAGGAGGATTTTAATGGTGGGTGGTAGAGAAATAGATATATTTGGTATATGTGGGTAGGGTTTAGGATAGACTGTTACTATTTGCTTTGTTAGAGCTGAAGAATAATGGCCCCCCATGTACTTGTGGAAGACTCAATTTTCATAAATGGTTTTGATATCACTGCAGGCCAGATGTGCTATGAGGATAACAGGCTCTTACTGTATTGCAGCAGCTCTGATAAACCAGATCTTGCTCATCTGGTAAAACTCAGAAGAAAATACATTCCTCATACAGCAAGACATTGGATAAGTTTCTTGGTTAAACAGAGGAAAGATCCAGCATGGGAGGGGTTCTGACTATTTCTCACCTGACAGGAAGGCATGTGGATACCAGCAGCAAACACAGACTCAGAGCTTATAAACCAGCCAGGTGAGCAGACAGCCCTACACCTGTATCTCCTGCCTGCTTCTCATCTATGGAAATTCTTGCTTGTAAATTTCCAAAGGACATGCTGGAGTCTCATAGCCTGACAGAAAACTGGTAGAGGATGCTGGTTGCAGACTCCAGCTACCCAGGGCACTCTGCTCACATCCATGTTCCCTACAGTTCCTGCTGGGAGGTAGCATCAGTGACGAATTTCACACTGTTCACCATCACAGAACAAAGTGACAGCTCCTTATTTGATGCATAAATTATCCTCTTTCATGATGTTGGATGCTTAAACACACCGCTCAAAGCTGCATTCTTCTTTGTTAAAAGAGGTTTCACTATTTTTAATGTGACAGAGAAGCTTGTTCAGAGGATAAATCTCTTGTTTAGAGGATAAATCCCCTGCAGGGCACAGTTACCTGGAAATGAGAGAGAAAATTTTTTCATGGTCAGTCATCCAAAAGCCTCCAAAGGCTATGGATACGCATCCAATGTGTTTTCAGTCCATGCACCATGAGTAAAGCACAGTGGCCAGAAATCTACTGCTTTCATGGACATCTCACAGCAGCCACAGCTGCTGGTCATCCTGTAAGTTTTGGGCAAAGGACAACCTCTGTGCTTTGTGCATTTGATGTGCCCCAAAGTAAATCCCTCACCCAGTTTTTATCGTTATTTGTGGTGCTGTTGAGATGAAGAAAGACTTTCATGTCAGAGATTAGTTCTTCTTGTCTTGCTCAAGCCTTCTGCTCTGTGGGAAGCATTGTGACCAAAAGGTGATTCAATGGCAGGAGTTTAGGAGTGATTCAATGGCAGGGGTTTATCAGCTGTTAGGGGTAAGGATTTGAACAAGCTGGTGCCGTGTATCCCTCCTCCTGCGCTGCTGGTCCTTGCCTCATTCCTGGGGATTTGCTGTCATTACCACTTGTTTTTTCTGCTTCCTCTCACTGTTAATGTGACTGATGGGCCATATATGGATCCTGTAATCTCTTCCTGTGGTTTAAGCAGCATGAGATCTAGGCCGAAATCACCAATAGGTGATTTTTCGAAGGAGTGTAATTTATATTGGGTTAGAGGCAAAGTGTACTATGCCCTGCTGTCTGCCCTCTTCCTGAATCTGATCCAGATCCAAAATAATTCCTGGTTTGCCATCAAATACCAGAATTTTAATGGCACTTGTTGAAAAGAGAAATTTTATTGGATGAAGTAGTTAGAGCTACAAAGTATTTATAGGTACAAAGTGTCATTCTCAATGCATGTTGTCCCTATGAGTCTGTTTGGTTTTTTTTTCCAAAGCAAACTGGAATGCATTTAAGTAATTTCCAACATGATTCTGTGATGTCCATTTTAGCTCTCTGGGATTTTACCTTTTTCATCTTCCAATACTGAAAGCTCCTACTACTGGTCATGGCTACACAAAAAATCCTGCCTTTCATGTGCAGATCCAAGTTTGGACAAGGTACATTTGAAATATTTTGGCCTCAAACAGAGCTCTTAAAACCATATACCCTTGAGCTTGCAGCCAGTCACGCTGGCAAAGGGGCTGTACTTGACTTTGTGTGAAATCCAAGAGGTGGAATGGTAACTCATGGGAGTCTGCCCCACATCCTGTGTGATTTGGTATTTTTGGGAACGTCTGGATGAGAAGTGACTTCTAAGCTTCCTTCAGATACTTTTAGACAAACCCAGGATGTGTTTTTGGAAGATGCTAAATAGCACACTTTTACTAATAGCAGTACTACTGTGTCAGTAGATTACAAATATTAGCCCTTTGTAGTTACTGTCTTCAAAGTGACAATAAATGAGCCAGATTGGCACATCTATAAGTAATTTGCATTTTGTGTTATGTTTGTACAATTATGTGTTTGAAGAGAGAATGATTTTTCTTCTTTTATTTTTTTACCCTCCCCTTCCAAAACTCCCTTAATTACTTTCAGTTCAGGTTGACTTACCATCTTATTCTAGGTAATGAAAGTCAGATGGGAAATAGTGAAACTTAGTCTAAAGTCAATCAGTCTGTTAAGTTGAATACAAAATGCACTTGTGGTTCATTCACTCCTGGCATGGAAAAAGAGATGCTGACAATTCCCACTGAACACCTAGAGAAGAAATGAAAAAAAAAACCAAAACCATTAAAGCAAATATCAACACTGCAGATAGGAGAGGGAACAAACACAGTGTACACTCTGTCTCTGAAGTGCTGCTGCATTACAAAAGCACGGGAAATAGTTCACATGAATTTCAGAAGCTTTTATCTTTTTTTTTTTCTTGCCTCCTGCCTCAGAAGCTCCATCAGCCCAGATTATGTGTGACACAAAGAAACGGTACTTTCATTGCAATTTGCATATTCCTGTGTGTGAGACTAAAGTGAAGACCACATAAGTAAACCTTTCTAGAGCTGTGGAGCACCCTTGAAAGGGAAATGGTTTTGTGGAGGGGACTCAGCTCTATCTCCTCTAGTGTAGAAGCAGAGCTGGGAGAGGTTGTGATGTGTTGGGCTCTTGAAAATAACCTGTGTGCTCTTGTGCTTTCAAGCTCTCTTCCCTACCCAGAGGGCTGTAAATGTTTGATAGAGGTCTCAGGCAGAGGTTGGCAGCTGCAGCTGGACCTCAGCAGCTTGTTGGGCTGTTCTCACTACCAGCACGTTCCTGCTTTTGGCAGACAACTTTCTAGGACACTCCTGTCTCCCAGCTCCCTGATGAAGCAGCGTGGGCTAGTGGGACTGCAGACTCTGCCTCTTGTTCAACCCAGATCAGATCAAAAACTGTGTGCATGTTTTTCCTAGAGGTGGGACTCAGAAGAGACCAATTCTAGTGCCATTGTGCCTTTCCTTCTGTGCTTCACTTTCCTCGGCTATAGGATGAGGGAAGGATTTCCAAACCTGTGCAAGCAGGTAGTTCTGGACCAGCTGCATGCAGAGTGCCACAATGAGGTTAATTGGGCACTGGCTTCCCTAATCTTCTCAACTCCTTAGCTGGAAAGATCTGTCCAAGCAGAGAAATCCTCATTTTCAATTCACAGCCTGCACATTAAAGCTCCAGCAAAATTTCCAAGGTAGGGTGACATATGTAAAGTATTGTAACTGCTGATTTCTCTCTGGCTTGCAGGTGCTGGATTTGTTTTTGGCTCATTGCCATTAATTGGAATGAATTTTAATGACTTCATGTGGCTTAGAGTTGAGGCAATTATAACTAATTCCATGTGTACATGCCAGATATATGTGTATGAGAAATCTCATGATCAAATAATTATTTCCTTGCAGGAACAAAATCTGACAGTGCCAGCAGCTACCTAGCACCAGCCTGGACTATGCAGCCTGAATTAATCTGAGGCTTTAAAACCATCTCCAGTTACTCCTAATCCCTGGGACCACAGGCAAGGTCCCTCACCATGATACATTTCAATTTGCCCTCTCTGCAAGGATGTCAGTGCCAGGAGCCACCTTTTGAAAAGGTGTCTGAGGTCTCTTAACAAACAGTGCAATGTGAACAAATACAGCTATAGAACTGTTTAGGCTGGAAGTCCAGTCGTCAGCCTAACACTGCCAACCATGTCCCTGAGCGCCACATGCAGGCAAAGTGACTGGAAATCACTCCAGGAAAGGGATGACATCTTAGCTTTCCATGACTATCATTTAGTGGCATCTGTGAGAGGCAGAGCATGGAGGAAAATTGCACATGTCAGCTTCTCTCACAAGTGGGGGCTCCGTTTACAGTACTGAGTATCCTTTCCTCATATGAAAAGACAGGGGTGGGGAGGTGGCCCTGTGTTAATTTTTCAGGCTTCTTCTGCCCTTTCCTTGTGCTTGATTTTTCCTTTTCGGATGCAGAGCTTTGTGCTAATGAAGATTAAAATGTCTGTCCAACCTTCCTTGGTGCAGGCATAGAACGAGTCAGTCGGTGTCAGTATGGCTCTGGCTTTCCTCAGCCCCTTGTGCCGACAGCTCGTGGTCTCACAGGGAAGAAGATGGGTGGCTGCTTGGAATGACCCATTTGTCTCAGCAGGCAGAAGGTGTGAGAGGCTCCTGGATGGCTACAGCACACACGTATTCTTATAACAGCTCAAAGTTAAACATCCCTTTTAATAAGGATGAGACACTTACATTTGCATAAGTGTCAGCCTTAATGGACTTTAAAATGTATAAAACAGCACAGGGATCAGTCCTGTACAATTGGAGAGGCTGGTGAGGTGGGCTGAGAGGAGTGGTGCATGTCTCCCCGGCATGGAGGACAGTGCTTGTGATCCTCCTCAGCACCTGCATGGGAACTGTAGCAAACTGTGCTCCATAAGAGACCACAGAACAGCCCTGAGCTACACAGCCTAACATGAGAAGCAGCATCCAGCATGTGTATTAAAAGAAATACCGTGAAATGTGGGGCTTAGACAATTTTCCAAATTAAAGTGGCTCAGTGTGTTACTGGGAGGCAGTTGGGCACTGCTGACGGCCCCTCTATTCGCATGGTTTTACTCTGAGACAGGAGCAGCATGGTGTAAGCTTTCTTTTTCCTGGGGATAAGCCATGCTGTATTGTCTGAGATGTTACCAAGGCTAAGGAGGAGTACAATTATTGTAGCCCAGCTGCTGTGTAATAATGTACTGATCATCAACATCATGTTCTGCTCCAGCCTGATTTTGAGCCTGAGCTTTGAGTGTGATTCAGTCTGAGCGTCCCTTGGGTGCGTTCACAGCTCGCTGTCTTTTACTTAAGCTTGGGGAGGACTTTCTAAGACATATCTCTTTTCTTGCTGCCCTGACTCTGTGCTGTCTTTTTCCGAACCAGAGGATGTGAGAGCCTGCAGGGAGCCACGCTGACTTTGACATGATGAACCAAGACAGGTCTCTGCAGGAACAATGTAGCTGAACTCGATGTTGGTCCTATGGCAATCCAGTATAGGAGTTTCTTTGAGAAGATGAGAAAGTGAGTGTCCACAGATGGCCAAGAGGAAAGAGTCTTAATGAGATGTTTACCTAGATTATCTTAGGAAAACGTCCCCACAGAGATGACACAATCCCTGTCTGGACACTGACAGAAACCTGCCATTTCTCCCCATGGCTACAGCTGCTCTGGCTTACCACAACCCTTTTTTGGGGATCTCAGCAGGACTTGCTAATTCTGGCTCACCACTGAGCTAAAGCAGAAATGCAGTTGCCAAAAGGCTCCAGTAAATCAGAGGGTGGCCAGGGGGATCCAATCCAGCTGTCAGTGTAGACACAGCAAATAATATATTGACCAAACTTGTCTGTGTCCCTTTGCAGAGATCAGATCCTGGTTCCTGCTTCACAACTACTAACGCTGCTCTGACAGAAGTGACTGATGCCGTTAGATCCCAGAGTCACAGTTCAGCTCATGTGCATGACCTAGCCAATGGACTGCAGCATGGTTTTGCAGAAAACTATTTCATTGCAGCATTGCAGTATAGATTTGGTTTCAGGCTCTTACATGGGAATGCTAGTGCCTCAGAAAGGTTATTTTGTAGCTGCCTTTATTTCTGTCAAAGGAGTTTTATTTTTTTTCATTGGATCTGCTCTGTTACAGCTATAACTATAAATCATATTTGATATCATTTTACAATGCCTTAAAATTCTACTCATCTGGCCCTTGGTTTAGCAAGCTTTGATCCCATAACACCCCTTATCCCTTTTCTTGATGTCAGCAGTAGCCCCATTAGAGCTGAGTCCAAAAGGTTAATTGAGTAAACCATAATTATTGAGAGTTTCTTCTTCCTGGTGTGAGCTGGGGACAGCCCACACCAGTGATAAGTGAGTCCTCAGAAAAGAAAGCTGGATAGCAGGAAGATAGCTTGCTCATCGACCTGGTAGCCCCGTGTGAGGTGACAGATTCCTAGTTCTGTAAATGTTTGCAGGTTCAGCAGCCTGAATAGCTGCCACAGTCTAATCCAGCCCTGCCCAAGGTCCAGGTGGCTTGCACACAATTCAGTCTTGCAGACAACCCGATTTCTTCTGCAAACGTGTGAGAACCTTTGTGTTGATACCAATTGGTTCCTGAGTGAAGACCTGGTAGGATTGTCCAGCTCAGGAGTGCAGGTGGTCACTGTGGTCCCCTAACCCTGGGTGTTTCTCTGGAGCAGTTCTGCAGGAGCACGTGGAGTCATGGTATGGCTTAGGATGTATGGATTAGAAGCCCAGGCACCATGATCTACCAGAGAGGTTTCCAAAGAGTCAACAACAACCGGTCCTGGTGCATGGTACACTTGACTTTGTGATCTTGAAATGAAAGTGTCCTTGTAACCTCTCTTCCTCAGCGACAAGGAGCAGCATGGTGTGATGCTACCCTGGGATTTGTCCCCAGCTTCTGCAGAGGGAAACGGAGGTAACACCTTAAGCTCTGCAGCCTTTCCATGTGAGGCTTGGAGGCTGCTGGTGGTAGGACAGATGCTGTCTTCCTGCTGTGAAACCTTGGTCAGAAGTGGAAACACACGTGCTTTTTAAAAGAGATTCTGTAGGGTGGGGAAAAAAGGAGCAAAAGGACTCTGTCTTTCTCTCTCTCTCTCTTTTTTTTTTTTGTCCTAAGAAGAGAAAAACGGCTGTCTCAGCCCAGTACGGTACATTTGAAATGGTTTTGAAAGGCACCGTGGGGAGCTGGACTTCTTCTCTTTAACAATTTTCTGCAGCTAAATAAGAAAAAGTAACAAAACCTGAAACAACAGCGAGGAAGTCCAAAGGCTTCTCACAAAGTTTGCTGGTGAAAGACAAGCTTTCCCTGTGACTGAGAGGGTAACTGCTGGCCGGAACAATCATTCAAGCATCTGAGCAAAGATTTAAGCATGTATGCATGTGTGAATCCTTTGGACAGCTTCGAGTGAGGAAAAAAGCCTCACTGAAAGTGGCAGGAGGCAGTGTAGGAGTCAGCATCATTAAATGCTCCCCCTTCTTTCTTTGAAAAATCACACCAGGCTATGTACTTCCCTCACAGATCAGAATGAAAATAGTGGGTTTTCTGGTGAAGCCCACAAGTGGTGAGGGAGGCATTTCCTGTGCATACATGCATATTTTTATACATAAGCACACAGCGACTACATATATAAATATAGTCATATATGTGTACATGTATGTATAAGAAATTTTAAACCATCTTTTTAGCAGTTTCTCTTTGATCATATATTTCCCTCTGCTTCTTTATGCTTTTTAAAATGCTTTTGTTGCCCACTAATGCATTTTCCATCTTTTCCTCAAATTAGAGCCTGTGTGGCCAGGTCCTGTCTTTCTGCAACCAGCCCACTCAGAGCCAGAGGTAAAGAAATACAGGGCTTTGTGTATGTGAAAGATTTTCTCATTTTCCTGGATAACTGAAAATAAATAGTGATTAGATTAAAACAAACAGCTCTGCACTCCTATGCCCAGCTACTGAGACTGGACCTGAGAAATGGAGGAGATTGCTGGTGTGGGGCTGTAGTAATCATAGCTTGGCATGATGGAGCACCCTTCAGGCAGAGGAAATAGACCCCCAGCTTGCTATGTGTTTTATTGTTCCGATCCTGTGGCGCTGTGTTGATTTACCACAGCAGAAGAAGCTGTGTTTTCAGGGTTGTGTTAGCTAAATCAATTCCCCCACTCCGGAGCGCAGGCTGGTGGAGCTGAGCACAGCAGGGGCTCCGTGCCCCTGGCAGCAGGCAATGCTCAGGACAGCATGAGAGAGACGGAGGAGGCAAACACACGAGGGTGGTGGGACTCAGGGTGTAACCAGGCAAGGAGGAAACCTCTGCAGTGATTCTGGTGAGTGCCATTCCCTGGCTCCTTGCCCACCTGATGAAGATCAAAAGCTGCCTTCTACATGGCCATTTCTGTCCCTCAGAACAGCCTGCCCTGGCAGGCTTTTCGTGGGGAGCACATTATGACCTTGTGGACATGACCTTTGGAGCTTCATGTTGTAACAGGAGTTCCTTGCTGATGAGCACATTCAAAGACATGCAAGATGAAGGGTCCCCAGCTCCTGTCATGTGAGGTAATGGCAGGAAAGGCATCAGAAACCAAGGTGATTGGAGGAAGCTGGGAGTGGCTAATCTGAATAAATAAGAAATTCTGGGAGCAATGGAGTGACTGAAATGTTCTCGATCATCTCTTTCCCCCTTTCTTGTAACACTGCAATCTGGGCAGACTTTTGAATATGTCTTTCCATGCAATAGTGCTATGGGGCAAGGAAAAATTCAGCATATTACTTGAAGCATTAACAAGTGTGGAGAGAGAGCTTTTCTGAGATGGGACCAGTGGAGTTTGCAAGTTAGCTGAAAACACAATGAAAATGCACCACTTTGGGAATGTATAAATAATTCCATACATTATTCTATAGCACATCAAAACACAGAGCCAGCCTCACACGCTTCAGCAGTTTTTGCTTCTGAGTGTTTTAAATGAGCTTGAAACCCTCTCAGATGCTTTTCTTCATAGGTGAATGACTATCCAATGTACCAACAGCAAAAACGTAATTAAACTTTAAACTCTTAAAATGCCAAGTACCACTGGGATAACACAGGGGTAAAACACAGTAATTGTTTATATTTACTCTACGTCTAGTTACCATTTCTTTTCAGGTGTCTGCCAGAACTGCTAGCTTGGGAAAGGCAAAAAATGTAAGAATCAGTTTGTCTTTGTAAAGTCAGAACTTCAAAGTCTTCATTGACTTTCAATGTGGTGCGTTCTCATTACCTGCCTGCTGAGAACTGTGCTCTACTTGACGCTGGTAATGCAGGGGGGCTTCTTTCCCACATATTTCAAAGCCCTCCCCTTCCTCTAAAGCCCTGATAGCACTGCATCCCATCTCAGAGGATCTGAGCATGCTGTGTGCCAGGCCTTGTGGCTGCACTTTTAAAAGAGAAGAATGAGTCGCTGCCCTCTTCCTCCCAAGTCCTTTCCCAATTTCCCGGGGCCATGGCCACTTCAGAGGCATTGGAAACTCCCACGTCCTGGCATAAGACTAACATCTCTGTGCTATGTTGTCTGCTTAGTAGGAAGTAAGGAATAAAGTCCTTACAGGAATAAGGGCAAAGGAAAGGGTGTCTAAATTACCGCAACAAGGAATTTTTTGTCGGGTCACATAACAAATCATGCTAAAAGTATTACAATCAAGTATGAGGCCCTATGTCTCAAGCGTGATGATATAGATGCACACACAAGACCTAAATAATCCTAATAAAATTTAAGGGACTTGTTTGAATTTATGAACTGACTTTGACAATATTCTCACATGTCTGCTCTGTTTGAGAATAAATGTTGGTTACATTTCCAGTTCTAATTTTAATATGTTAACTGTAATAAAAGATGAGGGAGAGAAAAGCAAAGATGAACTAAAGCCTACCTTTCTTGAGCATTGTCTTAGGAGAAGGTATGAACCTTTTTGTTCTTTACACACTGTGTATGTAACTGGCAGAGGACATATGGGGACTTTGAGGAGGGAATTTTTCTCTTCACATTTCTTTTCTGTAGCAAAATGGACTTTACCAATAAGCCTTGGTTTCCAAGCACAGGTGTAATGCACAGGATGCCTTTTCAACTTGGCCCCAGCCTGCTTTTGAGCAGATGTGAGTGAGTCCAATTTTCATACTAATCGGTGTGTTGAAAAAAATTTAAAATTAAAAAATTTCAATAGAAAACTGTGATAAACCCTCTTAGTAGCAATTGTGAATCTGTGTTTTGCCAGGCTGCTCCAGATTACTGATGGTTCAGGTGGTCCCACGAGCTCCCAAAAGATCTGCCTTTGCAGAGCAAGTCCTGCTAATGCTCAGATATTTCACATTGAGTACATTGCAGACTGCTACAGGATTGTGTCTTTCTTTGTTTTGAGGCAGTGAAAAGGTTGTATAACAATCCACTCTAAAGATCAGACTTGCAGTGTATTTCTGCAAACAAGATCTCTGGAGTGATGAAAAAATTGGAAAAGGCTTTTGGAAAGTTTCTGAATCTCTGCAGAGGTTTGATTAGTTCTCAAGGTGGAAGATTCCCTTCTGCATGTATATACTCCCTTACCTTGACATTTACTCTAGATCACCTCAAAGAGCTGATCACCTGGGTAAGGCAATTAAAGCAAAAATAATCCTCTTACTCCCACCCCCTCTTTTTAAAATGGCTCGTGATAAAGCCTTGCAGTAAAGACCAGTGGAATCAGCAATATAATGTTCAAAAGAGGTTTATCCTAAACAGTTTTGTGTGGGTTTTTTGTTTGTTTGTTTGTTTGTGGTTTTTGTTTGGTTTTGTTGCGGGTGTTCTGTTTGTTTTCTTTCTTCATTTTGCAGTCACTGGAGCTCATTTAGCCACCCACACTGCAAACATCTACGTCAGCCTGTCTGTCTGGCCTCCCTCAGCAGTGAGAGGGTGAGAGGTACTTCCAAGTGGGTTGTTCATGCTTTGGGGAGTGCTGCTGGTGAGAGGGACTAAACCAGCTCTGTTCCCTCGGGAGCTTCTGTATGAAATATAAATGATAAGACCACAAGATCTTTAGCTGTGTGGTCTGGGGACCTCAGTTTAAATTTGGTAGCAGCTTGCCTCTAGACACAATCTGCACATACTACAGAGGCTGGAGAATGTGTATCAGTAGTGCCTTCGCTTGATCACAACAAGCTTGTGGCAATTACTATTTCTAGGTGTAATCTCAGGCTATCCGTGGGGAATGGGAAGCCAATTGCTTTAGAAACCTTAGCTGAATGCTGTGGCCCAGTCTTTCATTTCCAGCTTTCCTAGATAGAGATGAAAGACCCATGTGCAAGAACAGGCTTAACCATTCCGTGAGCACTGTGCAGCAGGGCAGCCAAAAAGTCAACTGAAAACCAACCTGCAGAAAGGTGGTCAGACAGGCCAGAGAGAGCTCTTTCCTTTGAACACCAGGGAGTCTGCAGGCTTCCCATCCAGTGCTGTTTGCTATTAACAGCCAAAGAGCAAGACAGAAGAATCTCTGTCCTCTCTCCAGGCTGGGAGGTGTTAATGGATGGGTGCGAGGAGCTTCGTTTGGGGTGAGGTGAAAGGTGAGCAATGGGAACACATCCACCAGGCCTGTTCCTGCCAGCTGCTCTGAGCCAGGCAAAGTGATATAATCACAGAGAAGGTAAACCAAGCAGATCTGAGGAGTCGTGGGTTTACCCAGCTCTATACATCCCCCGTCTTAGGGAGCTGCCAGGGCTGTGGGGTTTGGACTTCTTGAAAGGAGAAGGCACCTCCGAGTCAGAGGACTTGGACAGTCAGAGGCTCCTCCCTAGGAGCAATGTTCCTGTCCCAGTTCTGTCCCAGAGAAAGTAAGCTGGGAAAATATCTAACATCTTAATGCCTGTTTTGACTTTTTCTCTAGAGTTATGGATGAAACAAAACCAGAATGTCTTGTCAAAAGCCAGAACAAAAAATGAACAAAGGTGTGAATGCCTCAGCACACTGCCTTGGCTTTCCCAAAGGATCACATCTCCTGGGATTTAATGAATTTGTTTTTCTTTGCACACATTTCTTTGTTTCTTTCAGCTCTTCTCTGTCTTTCTACTGGAAATTACTTCTCCTGTCTCTTTTCGAGTTTCTCAATCCTTCTTCTTCTCTTGCCCCATATTGGCTTTCTAAGGCTTTCCCTACTGACTCTCCACTTCAACCATTCTTGTCCCTGTCCTTTGAATACCTGCCTTCTCCTCCTCTCATCCCCACAGCTGCTCTTCTCTAGCTTCAGTCTGTTGGAAATCCTTTCTCACCTTGCCCATGTCCTGGTCAGCCTTAAGCCCACCTACACAGTTTTCTTCACCTCACTGATGATGACTCCTCCTTATTTCTCTTTAATTTTAGGATTCCTCTCCTGCACTTCTTTTGGATTCTGTCACATCCTGAGTTCATCTTTCCTATATTGCTTCATTGCAGGGAGACCCTTTATTGATCAGCTAGTCTTATCTTCTCAACTTCTATGTAATAGGGGCTAAATATATTCTGTGTGTAATGTGTGTTGGGTTTTGTATTACAACGCTGCTAAAATGCTGCAGCCATCTCAGGCTCCATAAAGGTATGCGGCATTATACTGTATTATGGCTCTACAGTATAATCATGTTACCCAGCAGAAAGGCTGCAAAAAGCTAAGATTACACTTCTTCCTACTAGGTGGTGAATTGTGATTAGAGAACCCCATGGAAAAATTGGGTTGCTCCATTTAGTCCTGCTCTCAATTCATCAGCCTGAGAGTTAATCGTTTGCCTGCAGCCGCGGCAGACTGAAATAGCACCATTTGTTCTGGCAAGTGGGCAGAGAGGACAAGGCTAACCTGCTGAGCTTCTCTCTGCCAAGTGGCTGCTGTTTGGAGATGTGGCCTGAAGTGAAGATCTGCTTGTCTGTGCTTTGAATCTAATTGTGTTTGTTGACCTTCCGACTTTTTCTGTTGTGCATCAGATCTAAGCCTGGAAGCAAAGTGCTATTTTAGTAGTCAGGCAAAAAGGGCTGCTTCGGTCCTACCTGTGTCTTTGTGTTTCTGGGAGTAATGATGAGTGCTGTATTTTCATAAAATCACAGAATTAGCTCAAGAGGGGCATGAAAAGCTTTTAGAAATATATCTTGGTAGCATGGTATTCGGCTCTTAATTAGTTTTTGATTAGGTTTCTATAATGCAAGGCAGCACAGATCGATGTTTCAGGATTGTTATCATTATAGTTTATTTCATGAGGTGAAAAGGAGAGTATCCCACTTTCTCTGTTTCTCCAGTACCTTACATTCATTTCTGTGTAGCCTTTTATTGAAAAGGACTAGGAGGGTTACTTACCTGGCTTCTAAGAATCATCCTGGGTACATCAGCAACCCATAAAGCGACAAACGTTAAAAGATGGTATCTGGATACCCAACTTCCCAGTAGCTTTTGTGCTTTTTATCACACTCCAAAGTCTTTTAATCAGGGATGAAACCCTGAGTTGTGCCTCTGTATCTCTGTGGTTTGCTTACTATTAGGTTTGAGTGAAGTAACAAGGGAACAGGGCTATGCCATGCTGTTAAAAATTCAGTGTAACCCTTTCAATTGTATATGGAACTTTTATGGGGGTAAATGGAAAAAGGTTCAGACACTTGATCTGCACCACATTTATGCCTTCTCTCTCTATAGCCTGGAAATACTGTCTTTGTTCTGCTTTTCATCACAGATGAATTGTGTCCACTTCAAGCTGTCTGTTGGTCTATATTTTCAAACCATTACTAGTAAGAGACTATCTTATAATACATCCTGTTTCAGTGAACTGTGTTTCAGAGACAGTAAGAACTCATGACTGTTAGTAGAAGAGATACTAATGTACAAATGTGAATAAATACATGAATACATATATGTAAGTATGTCGACGAAGGCACATATGTACAAAATCAGAATTCCCATTTTCAATTCCTAATTGTACTGCTCTAATGAACATTACTTCTGCCACATAGTTAAAAGCACAGTGGTTATTTCTGCAGTTTTTCCCCTCTCCCTGTTTGTTTTTTTTTTTGTGTCCTTGTTTCCTAATTGTTCTTTGTAGTTCAAATTTCTTTCTTGTCAACAGTCAGTTTCATTTTTTGTTAGCACAGCCCCTCTAATTTTTCCAATAGTGCAGCAGGAGATAACAAAAGAGTAGCTATTCTCAGCTGGGATTTGATTTCTTGCAGTGTTGTGGACAGAGCGGTAATTAAACAACACTTGCTGGTTCAGAAAACTAAACACAAAGTACTCAGACAATGGGTCCGTGAAGTGCCTGAACACAGCATTAAGGTATTTATCTTAGAGACATCTTCCAGGATGTGAGAGTGCAATACTTGTTTGTGCTGATGATGAATGGATGCACCAAACGATTAATTGACTTCCTAAAGACACAGGAGGAAGAGTCACAAGCTAAACCTAGGTCTCTTAACTGCTGAACTTCTATCAATAAGATCAAATTCCTTTCAATAGCTCATGTATTCTATATTCAAATTTAACATGTCCTCTAATTTCTGTTTGCATGTCCATCTGATACTGCTGGCTATGATTTTGGGGTAACATGGTTTGATAACAGTAAAGAGGAGGAATCTCAGCTTCTAAAGTTTCTATGAGTTTTGTTGTTTGGCATTACAGAAATAGGAATCAGCTACTTTTAGCCAAGTGCTTTTCCACCAAAATGCAAATTATGTCTTTCATGTCCAAGGTTTTAGGCTTACATATTGTGCTCATTTGTTCAAATTTGTTTAGAGGATGGCATTAGTATGAGAAAGTCTTGTTGAGATAGTTGGGGCCTAGTTGTTTAAGACAGTCAAGTTTTTTGTAAGATATGAATAGATCAAGTAGCTATAAAAAGTTTGGGAAAACATTTTAAAAAACATTGTGACCTTAATGATACCAAAATTTTTATGTTGTTAATATAGATTAATTTTTATTGAGTGCATGAAGAACCTTCATATATATCTCAAAATATAATGAGCTAGAGCTTTATGGGAACTGCTTAGTCTAAGTTCTAAAAGGGCATGTGTGACGAGTGGTTCTTTGAGTTTTTCTTTAGTATTAGATTTCTTTACTAGCAACAGCTTCTCTGCTAGTCTAAGAAATCTGTGAATATGAAAAGACTAACAAGCTGCTTGCAAGATTTTGTTTTATCAGATTATTATTTTAAAAATATTATTTATTTTAAAAATAAAGACCATTTAGAAGGCTCTGATCAGTGTGGGGCTGGGACTTTCTTGGCAGAATCAAACCTAACGAAAGTAACAAGTGTTAATTAAGTTCTGCCTAATGTCAGGCAGTATGATTGTTACTATTTTGTTTTACTCTCTCCTCATTCTTTCCCTCATTCAAGCCCAGTCTTTGAACATATTGGATGCTTCTTCCTCACAAATCTCAACTAGAGTCAGGTAAGAAGATAATCTATTTTATGTGTAAAAGGCACAAAGATATGAAAAAATTTGCCAGAGATCTAAAAAAGCAAAGTGGAGAAGTGAACAGCTCTGCCTACAAATCTCAGTCCCCAAGCAGGGTACAGAACATGGATGTTTGGATAGTGTTTTTATACTGCTTCAAATCTGGAGCTATTCCATTCACTGAACACTGTAAGCTTTCAGGGGTGCTGGTTTCAGGTCCCAAAGACCACGTGTCCTTCATTAGTCTAAGCTGCAATTCATCAATGTCTTACTAGAAAACAAACAAACCCAAACTCTGTGGTGAACTGACAGTCTGGAGAATTTCCCTTTTGTCCCAGTTTGGACAAATTTGGAGAAAAACAGCCTCTGATAGAAGTCAGGTTACAACCACCCCTCCCCCACCAGGTTCGGGAAAAAGGACACCTTTTCACTCGATTTCCCTTTCATATTACAAAGTACTGGCATTCACAGATGATGCTGAGCTTTCTGATGCTGGTTTTCTGGAAGGACATGTCTGCTTTCTCCCCCTGGCTTTGTAAGGAAGTGGCAGTGCATGAACAAGGTGAGCTTGGTCTCAAGACAAGAAGATCAGGTGCAGGAGAAAGCAGTGCCAGACCTACCACAGCTCAGCAAGTTGTCCCTGCCCAGCTGATGTGCAGCACAAGGCTGCGAGTCCCACGCTCAGTCCAATTCCAAGCTATCCTGCTGGTTGGTTACTGACACATTTAGCTGTGCCTGTGGAAGAAGCTTACAAATGGCTCCATGAGCATGGATGGGGATGGGAAGAAAGACAGTAATGCACGGAGGGGCTGTAACACAGTCTCAGGTAATCCACTCACGAGGCAAGGCTCCCTTTGCAAAACCAGTGTGAGCTTCTACCATTCCAAAATCAAACAGGACAAATTGGTGCGACCACCTGGGTATGGTCTTGCCCTATAATACCATCATATCTCTGCTTCCTTCCTAAAATATTAACTATTGTGGATCAGCAGCAATTTCTACAAATGTCATAGGTCTGCAGCAATCTGGTGTCGTGCTACAATGAAACATGTGTCTGAATAGAGCTTAATTTCATGCTGAAGGGGCACTGTGACTACCTGCTCTTCTGTCCCGTTGTGTCTCTGGTAACGACACCATACTTTTTTGGAAGCTGTAGCCCAGTTGCAGTCATCAGCTCAGGCAGCAGCTGCTGTGGGTGAGAAGGGGTGGGCAGCGAAAGGAGGCAGTTTCAGTGAAGAGAACATCAGGAAAACAACAGACGGGTGGTCTGTGGTGGTGGTTGTGTATGTAGTGCTTTTGTATTCATGACAACCTACTCATTTGCAAAGAGCACAGAAAATCAATCAAAATCTATACCAAACAAAGAAATGATAAATTAATCAATAAAGCCATGGGCTAATCAAATGGCACCCTCCTCAATTACTCTAATAGAAAAGGAACAATTGCTGGTTCTGGCTCCTGATTTAGAATGACAGTATTTGCAAACAAGCTCTGATTCAGACTTTAGTTAATTAAGTCAAGTGAGCTGTATGGAACAGGATTCCACTTTGGGGGTTTTTTCAGTTAATGAGATAAATGGATTCAATTTTCCAATTTCATACACCTTTCCCAAAGACTGAATAAGAGTACATGAGTTTATACACAACTGCACATTGTAAAGGCAGGACTACAGATCACAGAAGAGTTCTGTTCCACTGCAGAAACTCAAGTTTTTACACTATATAATCCCTGCCATACATCAAAATTCAGCTTCAAAACCAGTAATCTCTATTTGTCTTGTTCTAGAAATCCTCTTCTCCACCTACTAGAAATAATTCCTAATTTCCAGATTAACTGTGTCTAAACTACCTTGTATTTAATTCGTTCGGAAGTATTTAGTTCTTTCCAAAATCTGAGTGTCTGTGTTTGGTTTATCTTCACTTGTGTCTGATGCACAGTTGGGGATGCAATGGTGGGCATTTGTATCACAGAGAGAATCCACCTTGTCTGTCAAAGAGCAGGCTTTGGTGCCTTTCTGGTCTAAATCTTTCTCAATTGACATGTCATACTCAGAAACAATACTACTCTGTTCATCTGCCATTGTATATTCCCTTGTTCGCCGTTCAACTTTTAGTACAAAAGCAAAGAGAAAATTCTTATTCCAACTGATTGGAGTTGGGAAGGAAGGAGTTGTAAAAGGAAAGTATATAGGTTTAATCTTGGGCCATTACAATAACTTTGGGAAGGATTTTTGGGTTTAGGTACATGGGTGATCACACAAATTTCTTTGGCCTTCATCCTCCCTGAGGAGGCAGAGCAATGGATTTTATTCCTCCAAAGTCCCTGAGGGCTGCAGGATTGCCTGCAGGCCTGGGTTTGTGCATTCCATGGGGACAGGTCACTGCACAGGTGCTATTTGGGTACTGCAACAGACTCTGTGCTTTTATATCCTTTGAGCTCTGGGGATCCTTTCCAACCGGCAATGAGTGCTTTTACAGAGTCATCATCGGGGGTGCCTCACCAGACTAACTGAAAGCGTTTCCTATTGTCTCCTCTTGTTCAGGAGGAATCTGAGACTGGGAACCAGAAGCAATATTTGTCTTTCATCTTGTCCAGAAACTTTGCTTCCACAAAATTTTCCATGAGATTTTAGTTTTAATACTTTTTTTCTCTTCTGTGAGAGTGAACCTTGAGTCAAGATAACGAGCTTCATGCATTCAAATCAGTGTGTGACTGTTAATTAGGTCACTCTTACTGGAATGATTTATTGACCTATATTCAGTATTAGCAGACCTAAGTTTTCCTACATAGAGAATTGCTGAAAATCACCTTCATCATTCTTTGAGACATTGATAGTCTTATTTTTTTCTCTATTTTAGGTTTGCAGAGCAGATTAATAAATAATGTAATCTGAGGGTCTGATTGAGTAGTTTTTCAAGATGTTGAGAGGCCTCAAAAGAGAAAATAATCCTTGATTTTTAGGTTTTCAAAGGAGATTAAGAAAGATCAGCATTTGGAGCCTGATTAACTATTTTGAGCTGAACTGGAGGGCTTTCATTGATTCCAGTAGTCACTGGATGATATTAAATATATTGTACATAGAGAAGATGGCCCAGCTACTTATGTAGGAAAAGAGCTTACAAAAGTCTCGAAAGCCAGAATCAAAAACCTTTGATGTTTCACAGTGTGATGGATGGCTTGTAGAAAGAGAGTTTGGACTGAGAACTTTTATTCCCATTTTTCTTTTTTGGGTTTCAGGGCTTTTTTTTCAGAAGTCTTGACACGAGGGATGGGTAAACCAAGTATTAGTAACCTTCAGATTTGTGTGTGTTTGAACATCTAACGTGCCTAGTGAGATTCTGATGTTGTCCCTGGAGTAGCCTGCAGGCCAGATACTTTCTTGTACAGACTGGGGTGATTTTTTTTGTTTTTTTTTCCCCCTAAATCTAATGGAATACAGCACCATGCCTTTTTCAGTTTGGGGGCATTAAAGTGTCATGCTGCAGTTTTAGAGAAAACAAAAGGAAGTCATCTTCACAAAATGTATCCTTAGGCTGTGGAGTTCCTCACTGCAGTTACTGTAGATGCTAGAACTTTACATGCATGTAAAACATAAGTGGACAAATTCATTGGAAAAAAAAAAAAATCCTTTGATGGGTATCCCCTTTGGTTTGGGAAAACCTTTAACAGGATTTCCTGGAGGCTGGAAAAATACTTGAAGTATCATTGAATGCTTGCCATGTTCTAATATGTTTCCTAAAATAGCCGGCATTGATCAGCATTGAAGGAACATCTGATAGTGGATCAGCTAATCCACTATCATGCTGTCCTTGACTTACATGACCATGCTTCCTGTGACTACTTAGGCATATGTGTTCATCTTCTACCGGCATGAATTTTTTTAGAGGCTTGAATTGTCACCAAATTTGGCAGAGGGTAAAATCTCAAATATAGCCAGTTTCTACATATTTTGTAAAAAGAGACCTGAAAGAGGTTAAGGAGAATTTTTCTGTGTTGTCAGTGCATGATCACAGCTTTTGCTAGACAGTAGAGTCCACATAAGAGCACACTGCTATTACTGTCCAGACTTGGGAAAAAGCTTCAGAGCTCACAATCCATTAAACATCAGAAAATCAATCCAAAGACAAAGCCAACCAAACAACTAATTTAATTACCTCTCATCTCAGTGTTTTCTCTGCAGAATCAATCCTGCATGGACATCCCTGAAAGAAAATTGCCATCTTTTTCTGTGGACCTGATCCTCCATGGCAAAAATGGACTCTTGGGAGAAGTGAGGTCCTCTCTCCTCCTCCTCATGAATTCAAGGATCATTAAGCTCCCTTAGCAATGATCCAAGATTGGTCTCTGCAGAGTCTCCATGCCATAACTGTTGTATAGTTCAATTCTTTATTTAGGTCTGTAGGAAAGGCTTGCAGAGAGCAATCAAGCCTGAAGTCCTTGCATTGGAATACCTGAATCAATAGGAAAATTTAAAGGCTTATTCCAGGCTATGGGTAGCAATAACAAATACATGCAAGGCCAGACTCTGCATCCTTTGCTGCTTCTTATTTATCAGGTTCTCTGTCTGGAGTCCAGCTGAGTGCAGTGGAATCAGTCACTGTGTAGGCAGGAAGGACAGAAGCAGCCCTTTTATGGACTGGCTATAAGGAGACAAACTGGCTGCAGTCCTGGGACCCAAACCCAGGCTTGGTGGTGCTCCAGGTCCTCAACAAACAAAGCTCCTGTGCTAACAGCCCCTCCTGGAACTGGTGCTGCTACACTGCCCCTGCACTGTGTGAGCAGGGCTTAAAGGCCACACAAGGGAACAGGAACTTGACAATGTATATATATATATTTAATTTTTAAATTTTTAAATTTTTTTTTTGTTGTTTGCTTGTTTTTGTTTTGTTTTGTTGTTTTGGGTTTTTTTTAAGTAAAATCCACCATTGCCAGCCCTCCTTTATCTCCCTTCACATTCTAGTTCCACAGTTTCCGTTCTAGTAAGACCAAAAGGGCATCTAAAAGTAATAAAAGCCTTTTTCCCTCCCCTGGTGAGCTTTCTTCTCCAGCATGTTGATGCTCCTGATAACTGATCATGCCTTCTTATTTATTCATGAGAGTGATTCTGGCCTACAGATGCACACAGCCGATAGTGAGCAGCTCACTCTGGAGACACGGCTGGACAGAGCGAGTCAGTGTTACACAAGGCTGGGACCACAGTGAAAACACTTCTCTGGGGAGGTTGGAAATGGTGAGAAATGTTATCTGCTCAGGCTCTCTGCATAACTTCGAGTGGATTGGCATTCAGTTAAACGGGGAACAGGGAAGAGAGCACTTTCAACACCAGTTTAGATTAGCACCAACTAGTTATCATAAAGTAACACTGAATTTGAGCTTCATGAGCTACATGTAATTAGTTACTATGTGCAAATGTTAATGAACACAAAGAAAATGCTAATGACTGCTAATGACTCGTGGAGGAAAGGAGTGCCTGGGGGAAAGCTTTGTATAAGCTCGCTTGACCTCCTGTGCTGCAGAAGGACACTGGGCTGGACACTTTTTTAAACCCAGACCGACAGTTCTTAAGTTCTCATATAACATAATGGATAATAACTTTGACTAGAAAAAAATCTGTTTTCCTTTCATACATTTGTGTAATAAAAAAGGGAGAGAATGATACGGGTTGGAAAATGCGCATCAAAAAAATGACTGAAATGTGGAAGGGTTTTGGCTCTCTTCTTGAGTTGGAGATGGAGTCATTTGATTTTGTTGATGCATTTCTAGCTTTTTGGCCTTTAAAAAAGTTTCTATATAAAAATCAAATCCCCAAAAGAGAACAGCAATTTCTCAGAGGTGGAAAACAACATCGAAGTAGAAATGATTTTTAGAGCTGGCATTTCTGGGATGTTTAATGGTAAGTCAAACTTGCCAGAACAGAGAAAAGCTGAGCTAATGCACAACAGTCAGAGATTTTTCCCTTGACCACAGCTAATACTATCAACAAACCTGCAAATTCCCTGCAAAGAGCAGATGGGAAAGCATCAGTTAATGACCATATATACAAGCTTGGGAATCTCCTGCAAAAATGCAGATAATTCAGGTGAAATTTTTTGTTCATATATATACTTATGAGTAACTATTAAGTGAAGGTCAAATTCATTGGACAGAATCCTTGCAAAGCCTCTTCTCTTTACTGCACAGGGTTAGTTCATTGCTGTAGCAGGAAGCCTTTCCTTCTTCCCCATTTGGAGCTACTCAAACAGCTGAGGCATGATGGATGCAAAAATCTGGTGGTGCAATGAGTCAGCAGCAGGAAGAAATCTGAATCAAGAGATGTAGTCTGGGACAGGTCTGGCTTGTGGGTGGATAGCAGAGGATGACTTGCAGTTGGACCTGCTACTGCTCATATGCTGTGGAACAACTGGGAGCCCTATTGGGCACTTAGGTTCATTACTAGATTTTGGAGAAAGATGGCTAAAATCCTGCTGATTCCTCTATTGCTGCACAGCAGAAGTGAGCAGCCAGAAGAGTTTAGCCCCCACAAAGAATTTAAATGAGAAGCAGAATGAGAAGAAGCACAGAAAGAAAGGAAGTTGCGAGCATGAACTGGAGGAGGTGCAGAAGGACTTCTCTGAACACACATTATTTTAATGCAGGGCCTGAACTGGTCCTCATGTCTGGCAGTGGTGACTGTGAAGGCTTACATCACCTCTAAGCAGGGAAATGACCAGAGCAAAAAGAATATTGTGTAGATATTTAGTTTTAGTCCTAGGATTAGCAGAGATTTACCTGCTGGAACCCTCTCAGGAAGCCTGTTCCCAGTCCTCATGTGGACATACTGCATGCTGAAAAAAAATAGCACCTTTTAAAAGAGAAACCTATACAGTAAAATGAGAACATGGAAAGGCCAGTTGTACATGTTAACTTTAAACAGAGATTTCAGGGAGGCAGAGATTATTTTTGGTCTTGCCATTAACGGTGGTTTTAACATTTCCTGTCACTATTGGGGTATGGCATTTATTAAATTAGCAACTGCTTCTGGTTTGTATGGAGGACATACTGCTGGGCTGAGAAGCTCGTTAGCAATATTTGTTGAATTCATATTTATTCCCAGAATCAATACTTGTAACATACTAATTAAATCATCTGTTTAGGACAGCCCCATGCTGTACCAGGAGTCCGTTCCCATCACGACACATGCAATACAGCATTTAGTTCCCATTATTATTAATGAGCACTGCAGGCTTAATTCCTGATGTGAGTCTCTGAGCAGGCATGCACAGCCTCATCCATCTGCTGAATGTTTTAAGCAGTGCTTTTTCCAGCACTCAGGATGCATTAACCCTCCTGGTGTCTTGCTTTGGGGTTCTGAACAGACTCCAACAGCAACTCCAAAACCACTGAAGCGCCCTTCATTACCTTGGTGAACTTTGAGGGAGGGCGCAGGGGCCTTTAGAAGGAGCCCAAAGGGACAAGTTGGATATGGTGGACCTATGGACCTGCATGGAAGAGCAAGAGGATTCAGATTTCCTCACACTCCTGGAGGCCAAGTCATTTTAGGAGGAAGGTAGTGCTTCTGACTATTGATTGTCTTGGCCTTATGTTAAAATTATAATGCTTTCAATGATTCCCTGTTGTCAGTATTCTTTATTGTATCATGAAACATTTTATGACTTTAATTTCTCTAATTGTGCTAGGATACAACTTTCTGCCCTGGAATTTGGCTGCTGAGCTCAGTCTTTCCTCAAGGGAAGAAGATGTGCACTGGTGTCTGTAAGTCCCAGCTTGCAGCTGCAGTTCCCTTTCAAGACAGAGATTTCTGCAACACTACTGCCAAACCCTGACCAGCAATCGCAAGAAACAGGTTTGACTTTCAGAGGTTATTAATTCATCAGCTCCAATGGCCCCCTTGCTGAAATCCAGGAAGCAGAGCAAAGTCTCTGCTGTAATTGGCAGAGTTTGGGTGTGTGTGGGAATCACTGTCGACCTGGTGCTTTCTTCTACCACTCCAATTCCTTGTTTCCTTTTTGCCTTTGTCAAAACGGTGGGGGGGAGTATCTCTTCTTTATGGAATTTTGGATTTCACAGCTGAAATTTACTGCAGCAGGGATAAGTGGCCTCTCACTCTAGGATTTGTGGCAGCTTCAAGCTTTCACTCATTATTGCAGCAATATAAATTCCTCTGCCATGACTAGACATTATTTGACAGTGGGACAATTTATGTTATTAAAAAAAAATGCATGTAGTTGTCATTGTGCTCATTAATCGCTCTACTCCATCACTCTTTGTTTCTCTCATATGCTCAAACAGGCTGTTTGGGGCTTCCCTCACTCTGGGACTTTCTGGAAACAGCTGAGGCTCTGTGTGTCTGGCAGATACATTCCTTTGAGCTCAGGAGAAACCATGTACTGCTGGAGGTGCTTGGGCCAGGCAGAGAGTCTGAGCTGCACAGATGTGGAAATGGGTGCCCAGAGAGCCAAGGAATGGCACTTTGATGGTCACAATAGATCTGAGAAATACTGACTGGGATGATGGTGGTGCTGCACTGCACGTGTGGGAGATGGGGACATGGTGGGAGGAGGAGATGTGTGACTCGCAGGGTCTGTGAAATGGTGAGTTTCTGCTTAGACTAAGCATAGGGCAGGTAAGATTTCTCCAGTGTTATCACAGGCATGCAGTTTCTGTTCTCCAGCTGGCCCACTTTAAATCAAGAGTAACTTTAGGGAATAAAGTATGGGCTGTGCTGACGTACCAATTGCAAAATCCCTGACTTTTGAGTGATGGGTTAGCACTCAGAGGTAGAAAATGGTTAGAAAGAGAAAAAGGTTAGAAAGATGGTTAGAAAATTCAGAGTTAAGATTTTTCATTCTGTCTTTGTGCAGATTGCTAGAAAATTGGGAAAACTAGAAACTCAGCCAGAAGGGATAAAAATACTCCGGGTTTTGTTTGTTTTGGCTTGTGCAGTGCCTTTGTTCAGGGGTGTTTATGTGTGTGTGCCCCCAAACCCATTCGATGTTAAACCCAAAATCTACTGTTCTCTGGGGAATTAGATCACTGCCTTTGATTAACCAGTGTGACTATCTGTCATGAGCCCAGCAAAGGAGCTACAGGCACCTGGCCATATTCTCTCCTGGGATTGCTGGGATTTCTATGCAGTTCATCCTGAAGATCTCATTTCACTATGATGAAGGCATATGAGGGAATGAGTGCATTTTTGGCCTGTTTCACCTTGCTTTCACTGGTTGCTTTTTCAAATTCCATCCTATTCTTCCTCTTCCTCTCCTTTCACGTAGTTCTCAATGTTAAAAAAAACCCAAGCCAACCCTGCCTGATGCAATTTGAGGCAAGACCAGCACATTTTATTAAGCACAGCAAAACACTTAGTGGCACGAGGGTTTTCATGTGTAATCAGATGTAGCAATTGCCTTGATTGCAATTGCTTCTGGGTCTGTTGCACAGAAGCACCTGATTAGATTTTAGCAGTGCTGCCAATTCTGGAGGAGCTTTCAGCCTCGCAATGTGAAGGGGCCTGGGGGAAATCACGGACCTCATCCTTAGTGCTGCCACCTGGAGAAGGGAGAGAAACCGTTGTTGGGTGGGAAAACCAGATGAGTTTCCAGGTCCTCTGCCTGCCCAGTTTAACACTGGGAAGTGCTTCCTTGTTCTTCCTTCAGTTTCCCAGTGGTTTTGGACAACTTTATGCCAGGCACACCCTCCCTGACCACAGAGCACTATGGACTGTTGTGTAATGTTCTGCTCTGCTGTCACACGCACACCCTGGAGAGGTGGATAAGCACTGCCAGACAGGGAGGGACCCTTTTCCTCACTCTCTCCCTTTGTGTGGATGGGTAGCAGGCAGCAGTGCCCACCTGAATGGAAAAGCAATCAGAGGTGGCAGCATGGTGGCATCAGGGAGCAGCCAAGGGGGGAGATACTGTGTAGCTTCATGGCTAGGGCTGTGCTGTCTGTTCTGTCCACAGTGATAAAATGCAGGGGATGTTGCATATCTCCTCTGGCTCCTCCAAGTCAGTCTCTTCTTGATCTCAGTAGGTGTGGAGCTCTTCAGCTCAGATGGGAGGTGAGCCCTTGAGAGGGTGTTGTGCTGTTCCCAGGCGTGGTGGATCGGGTGCTACTCCACTGTGCAAGTGCCCAGGAGTGGGGCTGTGGCAGGAGCGTGCCCCCCTCCCAGGCCGTTCTGGGGACTTCTGAGACACAGGGCCAGTGGTGGGCACAGTCATCTCATCTGGAGATTGGGAGAAGTTTTTGAAAAGTTGTTTTTTGGCTGTGATGAAAATCAAATTTTTGTTGAATGCTTTTGCTCTGGAAAATCCCAATTCTGAACTATCACATTGATGAATAGTGACATCTTTGATCTAAACAAATGCTGATGTTCTTGGCATTTTTGAAATGTCAGTGCAAAGCTAAAATCCTCTTATTTGACTCTTCTTGATTAAAAAAAATAGATCATCAAGTTGAAACAAAGTTTTCCTGTGAAAAATATCACCTATAATTAAAAGAAAAAAGCAGACTCTTTTCTTTCACAAAGGAAGTACTTTATGAAAATAATTCAACGCACTGTAGGGTGCTAAATTCAGTATTCTTCACATCACACACCACCCCACATGTTATTTGAGGGAGCACAACTGCAACATCATAGTTTTTATTGCCCTGGTGGAGATATTTTAAAAACCCCGGCTTTATACAGGTGAAATGCTCTGAAAATCACCCACCTTCTGGCTGTTTCCAGTTTGATGTTCAGAAATGCCCTGTGGCTCTGGAAGCTCTTGATGATTTCCAGCCACTGAGTCCCACTCGGGGAGCTCATACCTGCCCCTGCCAGTGAAACTGATGAGAATTTTGCCTGAAGAAAGTTTGCAGCATTGGACTCGCTCCAATTTGTTTTCCATCAAGTATAACAAAGTGCTTATTTACTTTTTTTCACTTTGCCCAGCCTGGACAATTAAACCCCTGAGTCATTTTGCTTTTATTTCAAATCAGTTTTATTCCCTGGTTCACTGACTTGCCCAAAGTTTTATAACACTTAGATACCAGAAGGGAAAAATAGCATTAAAACCCCTGAAGATGTTGAAATTCATATGCTTGAATTTACAGTGCTGCAGGGGCTGTCCATTAATTTGATGCATTCCTTGATTTTTCTGTATGTGTGTGTGTGTTCTTATTAGTATTTTTAGCAGCAATGGGATATATTAACAGTCATTCACCTCTGGAGAAAAGAGCTGTGTGAAGCAGCAGAGGCAGCTGAGCGACATGGACAGCCCTGAACCCGGGACAGCGGATGAGCCCTGGCTGAGATAAGATGGCAGAAATGTTTGTGGGGAAGCAGTTGCCCACATTTAGCACTGAGGGTCTGCCTAAGGCAGGTGAGATATACATCTCATTCACACCAACAGAAATAAGTGAGAGAGAATTAAAAGCTTTTTTGGGGCTGGGAGCACTTTTCCTTATACTGCATTTAGCACCTGGTGATCACGAGCATGGCAAAGATTCATACCTTCCCCACCAACCTGGCTGCATCTAAGGATTCTGCCTCTTTCTTCCATGGCTGGCACCACTTTCAGCACAAAGTTCTGTTACGTTTAACCAGTTAGATTTTAAAGCTTTCAACCTGAGAAGAGTTTGCCAGAAACATGCACATAGATGGATGTCAGAATGCAAGGATGGATTGTGTGCTCACAGCCTTATAAAGCAAAAGCATTTCCAAACAGTTGCAATTTGTTGACTTCTAAGACAACTGAAGAGATGTTTTGAAATTCTGCATGTGTGGTTACTCTAGAGCAGACACGACCTTTTACTTTGCCTCCTTTCACAGGTGCTTAGGAAGTAGCTAAACTGTGTGAACCTTGAGACAACTGTGAATAACTATCAGCTTTCACAGCTGGAGATAAGACTTAGAAATGAACCCTTCCTGATAGGAAGCAAATGGCAATAAAATATTCCTCTATCTTTATTTATTTATTTATTTATTTATTCAAAATCCCATATGTTTGTTGGTTTTGCTTTGTTTGCAAGTCTGGACCTAGAAATCCTGTTTGAGGCTTGGCCCTTTCAATCCTCCTTACAGAAAGCAGAGGCAGCTGTGATAGGGATGAGAGCCAGTTTTCCATCTCTGGAGAAATCAGGTGCTAACATAAATATAGCCATGTATTAATCTCCAGAGCACCTGGGGCCTCAGTATTAGGTTTCTTTTAGTTTCATCAGTTACGTATTTAAATAAATACTCTGAGGGGATGCAGTGCCCTGGGCCCAAATGTTGTACAAACTCTGAACTTGTGTAGGAGCTGCAGGGCCAGACAGGATCAGCAGAGACAGGCAAGGATCCTGGGAGCCAGTACCGTGCGTCAAAATAGGGAGCTGTCATGGCATATCTGAAGTTTATTCATTCCTAGGAGTTATCCCTCCTCTTCCTCTCCTAGGTGACTTCCCGTGTGACACTGAGTGGGCAAAAGAGTCTGGAGGCAATTCTCGTTCCTTGTAGCTAAAACTAGTGCTGCTGTGAGACATCCATGGACACATCCTCCATCACAGCTGGATTTTCAAGATAGCAATTTTTCACCTTACACGTTGATGACCATTTTTGGGGGCAATTTTAGTCAGTGCCCCAAGTCAGTTTGATTCAGGCCACAATTTTAAGGTTAATTCAGTACAACTTGTTATTGGAAAGGATAGACTTCCAAACCAACCCAACACCCTGGAGAAGAAATAACTTTTGCACCCCCAAACCACGGGAACTTGAACTCTGGGGAAACAAAGAGTGGGATCAGGCTGTTGTGACATGTCAGGGAGCTTACTCAGTTTGCTGGGTGCCACAAGTGTAGCTTCTGTCACCACCCTCAGCAACAGAGCTGAAAGGCAGGTCAACTTGGCGTGCAACAATACTCCCATGCCAAAGGATTTTGCTCTTCCCTAGGAAGAATATTTCTTCTGCCTCTCAAGAAAAAGCCATGCTGTATCCACAGAGTATTCTTGACATTTTTACAAAAAGCAAAGAGATGAATCTTGGAGCATGAACTTGCTGTGCTGCATCAGGGACTAAGCAAACAGTCTGTCTCGGGGGAGGCACAGCAGCTTCCAAAGCAATCCATGCAACACAGCCATCCCCAGTCACTTTGTATTCGCAGCCCACTGCCTGCCCAGGTTACAAAACAGTGGATAGTTCTTTCTTCCTTTGATTTTTAGAGAGCTTTGGCTCTAATTCCTTGCTGTGAGCGTAGCATTGTAAGTATCTTGGTGAAAGCTGGGTCTACAAACTACTCCCTCCGCAGTGTGAGACACTTCATTAACTGCAAGGGAAAGACAGGGATGGTGCAGGAGAGATGAGGGGCAGGTCTGTGTTTCACTGATGGGATTGCAATTAGCAGCTTCAGCTGTCTTTAGGAAGAGAGTTTGGCAAGTTGGGATGTTTTCAGGGCTTGGCATTAGGAGGAAAAAAGCCAGAGAGAGAAAAAAAAAGGAAGAAAAGGGAGAAGTCCAGGTCACCAGTATAACAGAAGAGAACATAAAGTCAGCATTTTCCATTTCGTTGTTATACAAGCCTTATCTGTGCCTGACAGTTTGTGCTGCTCCACAACAGAAGTGACCCGTATTACTTCTTTATTGTTTAAACAAAGAAAGTTGCCAATTAAAATACTTCGAGTTTATTTCAGCACTTTGCGCTCTGGGAGCCTCATTGATTGGAAGGGAAGTCTCCTCTGCTGTGAAGCTATACACTCCTTTCATGTACATCCTACTTGTCCAGCTTTTGTTAGGAAACGTGTCAAATCACAGATATCAGATGTATAGCAGTGACTCAATAGATCATCTAATCCTATCCCTCCACCCCAAAAGCTGTTCCAGGACGATGTTTTTCTACATGGTTCATAAAACATTTCTGCAAGAGTCATTGCACTTTCCTGAACTACCTAGTTCCTAATTCTCCTGACATCTAATTTAAATCTCCATTGCTGCAGTTTACACCCACTGTTTTTGCTCTGTCTCTAATGGGTTCAAGGAGATGTTATAGCACAGAGTTGGGCAGCTGTTGGGTGAACAGTCTGCTTTTCAAAGTAGAGCTAGTTCTAAAGTCAAAGCAAGAGGCTTTCTCTCCCTGGGTGAAAACTGTTAACTTATTTGAATATCATTATGAGATCTCCTCTGTCCTCTGAGTAGTTTGGCATCCACTGTTTGAATATTTTTCTTAGGTCACATTTGTTAGTCTGCATTTACTGGTATCTTCTGTGTTATTAGTCACAGCTGTGTATCTGAGGGCTGTTCTCACAGATATGTGCGTGCACCCATAGACAGCGAATTTTGATGACTAGATGAAGAAAACCAGAAGTCTTTCCTTGGCAAAATGATTCAGTAAAGTGAACTTAATTCTGCAAGCCGGGAGTAGCAGACTGGGTTGTGCAATGAGAAGTGTAATGAAACATTAAGGGCAAAATGCTATGCAGCCACTAGAAGCAGTTGTATGTTGTACTATGACAGATGTAACACGGTTATTGATATGGCAACAGAGCCTGTGCTTGGCTTTAACCATTTCAGCAGTCCCTGGCGAAGGTAAGGGTCTCTCAAGTCTCTTTTCAGAGAGCATTGGCCTACTTGTCTGGCTAGCATTGCTGTGGCTTTGACCACCAGTGTGATTTTAACTGGCTATCTCACTCAGCTCTTCAGCACCCCTATGCTTGCTGATAATGTGACTTTGAGGAAATAGACTGTGAGCAGGAAGGAGCTGGAGCCTTTTGCAGCATCACTGATGGGTTGCACTTTGGACCCTGGCTGTGAGCAACAGGGATCACTTTTACACATTGGCTGACATGGTTGTTCAGGTATCTTGATGGGCAGGAGAATTGGCCCATAGTAATCTGGCTGAACATAGCTCTGAAAACCCAAGACAAAGAAGCAAGGAAGTCAAACTGCAGTGCTAGTTTATTTATGCAGGAGTCATCTTATCTGTAAGAGCTTCCTTGCCCCAGTGTGGCCCAGGAACCATGCTACAATGCAACAACTTCTAAAAGATAACATCATTTTAACATCTGCATGTTTGTAGTGCGGAGGAGGAAATACAGATATAGATCAGGCTCCTTTGTGTCAAGTGCTGGAGAAACACAGAGAAGGGAATACAGTGATTACTGACTAGGCATACAAAAAGGATAATAGAACTATACAGGTGAACTTAATACAATGAAGATATAAATCTTGCAAAGCAATGAAAGCTACTTGATGTTTACATAGTTTTGGGGAGCTGCTATGGCACAGGATTGTTGTAAGAAGGACTCAAGAAAGGAAGATAAAGCAGCTGCCATAAATGTAGCAAATTCTAGTAGCTGCTAGATTGTATTTGTCACAGTTAAATCTTAGATTTTAAACAAGCTCAGACTCATGTACAGTTACAATGCCAACAGTATGTGGGCTGGTGTTGTCATGTCTCATTGGACAGGTATTTTTACTTTTATTTTACTTGTTATGTTGTTGTTAGAAAGTGATCAGGACAGTGATATTCTACCTGTAGCTAGTTCTGGGTCTCTTAGAGCATATAGAACATTCCTGGAATGGGAACTAAGAAAATAAAGTTGATTAGCAGTTGGCTTGAATCACTGCAGGGGTTCTTATTCTGCCATTGGAATGTGCTTAGACCCCTGCAAACCGAACCAAGTTGAAAAATCACCAGTGTAGAATGAATAAGCAGGAAAGAGTTGAACTTCCTATTTTCATTTTTCCCAGCAGATGTTTGGCTGTGGAGGCACCAGAGCACCGGGTGCTGGAAGAGGCATTTATGGATGACCTGCTGTCCTGTACTGGTGCCTCTGGGGGTGCCACCAAGCTGTGCTGGAGGTGCAGCAGCTGCTGTGTCACCATGGGGTGCTCGGGGTAATGGCTGTCATTTGCTGGATGGGTGGGAGTCACAATGGTCTTCTGCTCAGTCACCACCTGGTCCCTGCCACATGCCATGGAGATTGATATAAATCAAACCCTTTCTGCAGTGGGGGCCTCGGGAAAACAAATGGATGTCTTCGAGTACAAGAAAGGAAGTGTCAGAGATGCAGCCCTGACAGGCTGGCAGTGAGCTGGGGGGTTGTTGTGCTGCTTGAGCTGAATGCCGAAGGAAGTCATGAACACATGAGAACATCTCTGGGAACATTGGAAGAGTAATTCAAGGCTAGAGCAAGACAAAGGACACATCTTCCCTTATTGTTTATGTGAGCTTCGGGCTGAAATAACAGCTAGGGAAGAGACATACTCTGCCTCTGAAGACATGCAGGCCACAGGCCTCCCAAGAAAGCAGCTTGTGGTGAACAACCATTTACAGGCTTCCAGCAGACAGGAGACCTTTGAGCTCAGAGAACTCCTATTATATGTCTCATTTTGAACCGGTGAACCTTGATAAGCAGGTGGATCAAATGGTATCCTTGGTATCCTTCATCCTTTTTGCTGATGGTCTAGATTTGCTTCTTGTTGTATCCTCAAAGTGTGTCTGCATGGTTAAGGTGAGCCTTTTGGAGTTGGTCTCAGGGGTGGATGAACAGAAAACCAATCCAGAGTATTGGATGTTCACACCCCTTGGCAAATTCAGGGCAGACATGGGTTCTTGTCCCCAGTACTGAGCAGGACATCCAGGACCATTTTCTTAGAATGAAAAATTAAAGTGATAAGGAAGAGTTCTCTATGGAGTGCATTTTGCTGGACGCCCATTTTTCTGTGTGATGTCTGCTGTCTGAAAACAAAATGCAAAGATTGTCTCATCCCATCCCTGGTGGGAGCTTAGAATAGTCAGTGACTCTGTTTTGGATATTTCTACAAACACTAACAAAAGGGACAGGTAAAGATGGTTCAACAGCAATCAGATCTACACTCATTTTTGTACACTCTGTAAAAAAATCAAAACAAGACAACAAAATAAAGAAGAAAAATGTAATTTCTATTTTGATTAATCTGGATTATTAAAGTTTCCCACTGTAAATCACTCATGAAGCATTAATTTTTACGCCAGTCAAGGAAAATTAAGTGGCCTAACATGTTCACCACTTCAGGAACTGCAGAGCTTTTCCTGTATTTGGTTGGAGGCTATTCCATTTGGCTGGATTCTTTTGACACTGCTTTGCCCGTGTGTGCAATTAAAAGACTTTTTTTTTATTAACCAGTTTTTACATTACACTCAGTGGCCCCGTCACACAACTAAATGACCCGTTTAACAAGCATGATAAAATCCTCATTAGGGCCTATTATAGGATTTAGTGGAATCTTCCTGCTTCACTACAGCACAAGCTTAATCTAATTAACTCTGCCACTTAATTCTCTCCCTCCCTCTTCTTGCTGTTTATTGGGCTTTTTGTGGAAAACAGATCCAAGGAACACAATTAATGTAATTTATCCTGGAAAATCCCCAAACATTAGCAAGCTACAAATGTAATTGGAAAAGGCCTCACAGAGTTCATGCATACTAGGCAATTACTCCAAAACTACAGCACTGCATATTATCATGTTACTTCTTCTTATACTTTCCCAGGATGAGCAAGGAGGTGATTCTAACAAGTGCATTCAAAGCCGTAATTAAGGGTCATCTTTGGGTTTGAACAGCTTTCATGTTTAATCGAGGAAAAATGTGTGCCTTCAGGAATGAAGCATTTTGCTAGGATGTGCAAAATGTAAAGGAACTGAATGTTGTGTTCTTGAGCTCATTGGTATAAATGACTCTGCTTTTCAGAACTGAAGATGTGGACAGTTGTTGGGACTCCTAGTTAGATACCTATAAGGTGAGGCTGGTGTCTGGATGAAAAACTTCTGACACTTCTGTGTTAAAATAGGGGTAAATGTGGCTGGCATGGGAATGTGGCCCAAGATGCATGTGGGAGAGTGGTCAAGAGGTGGGTAATGGTGCAGAAACATACAGGTCTTGTCTAGATCTTCATTTTAGTTTAATTTCTAGTGCTTGTATGTTTGTAAAAATGAGAAAGAAGCCAAATTAACTTCTTTTAGATGGACAAAAGGAGATAGGCACAAAGGATTACCCAAATCATCCCTTACTTAGAGAGAGTTGATTTTATGTGTATTTGCAAATAAACCATGTGTGGACCTTGACTTCCTCCTCCTGGAAGAAATTAGCCAAATCCCTTGGCTAAACTGAGCTGCAGTCAAGAGTGACAAGCAAATAATTGAAGCATAGGATAAAGCAGAATTCAGTCCACATCTCCCATCTTTCTATGAAATGGCAGAGGGGAATTTTTTAGTCTTGTATGGATTTGGTCTCTTTTGAAGTTGTCAAATCAGGGCAAGCTGCCTTTTGGGCCATGTGCTTTCATGCCACTCTGAGTACTAGGTGGAATTACCTCATTTGCATTATGCAGGGAGTTAGACAAGATGACATGATGTTCCCTTGGAATTTTCAGTACTAGAAGGTATTAATCTTTCTTATTAACTTGGGCCTTGGTTTTTGGAAGCTGGACTCCCAGGGAAGTTCAAATCTGATTTCCTTGAATGTAGAAAGCTTTTGAAAAATTAGACATAGTTGCTGCCGTCCCTTCTGGAAACCCCACTTTTGGTCCATCTTCTTTAGCACAGCTTCCTCTAAGAGCAAGAATTTGTGAGGATGTAACCTGAGGATGATCAGACACTGAAACTGTAGTGGAAAGGATCAGAAACCAAGGCAGAGCCTCCTTACCCAGGAGCAAGGGAGTTATTGTGTCTAAGCCAAATTCTTTAATGAATGAATGCATTTTGAATAATAATAATTATCCATGTGGTGAAGAAAAGCCTTAATTAGTTTGCAATGATCTGAGAGGCATGGCGTGCCCACACGCAGCTGCTCTGGCATGTGTGGATCAAATCAACAAGAATGTCTCAAGCATTTTTGTATATTTTTTGGGAGACCTGTGTCTAAAAAATGCAATTAGCAGCAGGCAAGGTACACTGCATATTGCCTGGCTTTGTGGAATCCCTGCTGGTATGAAGAAGGACTGTTCCTATCAGTTCTCACAAACCACGTCAGGACAGTGAGTGAGGTTTGACACTCTGGCACAGAAGAGCTTGATGCCCTGGGGGCAGGTCACAGGCACATCCCACTGCCTAGAGTTAAGCCCTGTCCTCCCCACTGATCGTCCTCCTGAGCACGTAGCACGGAGCTTGCCCTGGCTTGCTGTTTTGTAGGCATGCACCAGAGTCAGAACAGGCGTTTTGGGGCCAAAGAAAGACACAGCTTATGTGCCCAGCAGTAGGTAGGACTAGGTGACCTCCAGAGGTCCCATCCCACCAACATTTCTGTGATCCTGTGTCTCTATTTTTTTGCTAAGTAGGCTCCATAACAATAAAATTGATGTGTCAATTTATTATCTTTGGAATGGGTTTAAATAAGTTGAAAGAAAAAACGCTTTGATATTTAAAACAGTTAATGCACTCTTTAAAAGCAGGTTTTTTTTGACTTCCAGCTTTGTTTTGTTTTTCAGGTTAAGTAAAATACTGGTATGATTTCACATTGCAATGAGGTCACTGAAAATACAGTTGTGGTAAGCCAATAGAACCTGATAACCTGAGTGCTTTTGTGAAGTTATACTTGCTGTATTTACCTAATTAATAATTATGTTAATTAGGCATTTGAAAGATAAAAATAATAGCCACCTTTTGTGTTTTCCTAGGGTGGTTTCCTAGCAGCTGCTGTTCATCTTATTTCTACTGTACCAGGGCTGGAAATAAGAGAAAGCTTCCTGTCATTAGCACTAAGGTTGATTTCAGCAATAAAGGAAACTGGCTCATATTTTGTTTGGTTTTTTTTTTCCCTGTGCAAACACAATTCCCTATGATAACTTTGTGTGAGACTACTAAATAAACAGCTTAATAAAGAAAAGGAATTGGAAGCGTCCTTCAACGATGAAATGGATCTGCATTCACAGCCACCCTGGGATGGAGCATCATGGAGGAAAAACACACCAAAGGATGTGTAGGTACTAAACTATGGCAGCTTCATGCTCTGCAATGTGGTGCTGTTTGTTACCAGCGAGCAGGTGTGCTCACAATGTGATCATACCCTGGCTCATGCCAGGCCAGAAAATGTCCCAGTAATTCTTGCTGGAGTCATCTCTGAAGTGAGAAAGGAAGATGTCCTGGTTTATTATGGGTATGACTGTAGAAAAAAGTCCCAAACAACACCATATCCACAGCTGGGCTCAGCAGGAGTGGGGTTTGCTGTCTCTCTGAAGTGCATTGCCTGCTTGGTAATTACAATTTGGATTTTGTGTTGGAGGGGTCCAAGGCAGTGTGATCCGAGTGCTTGGGCAGGGATCTTCTTGGCAAGGAATGAAACTGCCATACCAAAACAGTAAGGAAAACATGGAAGCCGCGGGTAAAACAGGCCACCACTCTTGTCCCCCATTCACTGAGAAAAATTTTCTGGCCAGCCCAAGCAAATCCCACACCGCAAGTACTGTGGTAGGCATCAGGTGTGTGTGAGCAACCTGAGCAATGTGCTCTGGTGGAAGGTGTCCCTGCCTGTGGCAGGGGATTTGGAACGAGATCATCTTTAAGTTCCCTTCTGACCCAAACCATTCTATGAGTCTACCAATACCTGCAATTGGTGGATGCCTCTTTGAAAGGGGGTGGTCTCTGGGCTTTCTGGGATTTCATCTGAAGTCAGCTTTAGACTATTCCAGAGCAATTGGTACAGGAAGCCACTGGAATAACTACAAAAAATTAATGAGGCAGCAAGCTTACTGGCTGCTGGCATCAATGACCATCTCCCTTTAGGTAAGCACAACCACAAAGCCCTCAAGAGAGCTGATGCTTGCTTCTCAGGCAGAATTTCATATCTCATTCCTCTTTGTGCTGGGAACATGGAAGCATTCAGGTTTCAAATACAAGCGGAGCATAAGGAGTTACTGGAAACCAGTTTGGCATTTGCTGGTAGACACAGCAGTGTGATGTGATCAGCCTCTGCTGGGAGCATCACATCAGACAGCTGTGCTGGAGTGGAAGCTTTGGCTCCAGCAGGGCTGGCCTGTTGTTTGTGGATCTAGATGAGTCAGCTTGGAGATGTTGGCCATTAACATGGGCACAGGCAAATGATGTCCACACTGGGAGTAACATTGCCTTCAGCTTGGAAGACTGAACAGATGGAAACGCTTGGAGCTAATGTTGTCAAAGCATGTGAGCTGTAAGGGGGTAATTTCCAGATTGTTTTATGCCTTTTCGTCTTCTGGTCTGACTGTTTCTTAATTCAGAAGGTCAAAAACCCCCTGCTGTAACTATCTGTTCTGATATTTTGTGTTTGGTAGGCCAGACTGCTTCAATGTATTGACTCTTGCTTCATCAACAGCTTGACTGGAAAAGCTGTCCAGTTTTGATTCTAGGTCTCCCAGTGATAGAAAATCATCAGAAGTGCAGGCAGTCGTAGCTCTTAATTACCAGAACTGTTATGTGTTACATTCTTGTTATCTCACTGCAGTCACCATTTGTGGGATTGTTTTTGTACCTACCTACTGACTTGAGGGGTGTGTCAGCCAAGTATTGTTTCCTGGATAATTACTGGAAGGAAGACAGTAGCTGCTGCCTTGGCCATCTCAGCTCTGAAGGCTGACAGCTTCTGTCTCAGGTGGGAGGACCGAAGGAGGGCAGTTTAGCTGTATGAATGAAATTAAGGGAGACATGGGAAACAAATCTGCTGAGAGTCACGTCTGCCCCTAAAAGGCAGGAGCTGATGGTCTGGTCTTAATATTCGCAAAAGCATGGACAGCTGTCTGACGAAAATGGGTCATGATTTGTTGTTGTAACTGGAGGGTAAATCAGTGAGCTCCTGTTCATACACACCAATTTCTGCCATGCTGCCTCAGCCTAGTCTGTAGTTTTCTGTGGGGGTACCTGACACCCAGCAGGCTTTAAAGACCACACTGTTTTGGAAGACTCTGAGAGTATGTTTGAGGGAAGGCAGCTGTCTGTGGAGGCACTCAAGGTAAACCAGTTCCCTGTAAAGAAAATGAGGACTGGTCTCCTCTGGTCTCATTTTCTGAAGAGCACAGAGCTTTTTTGGCCCTGCAGACTTGACGTGATAAGAAATTCCTCTACTGTGGAATCTCTTTGTTCTTTTTCTACTTCATTTTATGGAAAGAAAGCTGAAATAATAAGGAATTCCATTTTAACTCATCACCCCAATATTGGTCTGACTAATATTTTTGATTTAAGCCCTCAGAGTGTTTCAGTTTTCGTGATAGCTTTTTGGTTTTCTGTTTGCCAGCATTATAGTGGGGAATGACTCATATTCTCTGTACTGTGGAGGAGGGAATGTGCAAGGTTTTGTTCCCACTGGCAGACTGCGGAACACACAGTAATTTGAAGTTCTGTCTCCCAAAGCAAGAGTAGACTCAGGCACGATAAAAAATGGCCAGTCAATTTTTCTGCTTAAAAATTAGCTTTTAAAAAATAAATGTCCCAGTTTTCTGGGGAAAAATAGTTTTTGATAAAAATGTGAGTACCATGAAGACTGATTTTTTTCTAAGTTTGCAATATGTCTGTGGAACCTCCAGGCAGCTGTAGTTCAAACCTTTTCTCCTAAGAGAAACGAGTTCAACTACACTTCCCATGATGCCAAATGGTGGAACAGCAAGAGCTCTGGAAAACTTGCAATGAAAGGCTCAACTTGATTTTTAATGAGTTTAGTCTCTGTAACTCAGTTTCCCTGGTTATTGAAATACGTGCAGCCACTATACCACTGGGGTACTCCATAAGACATGGCTAGCTAAATCTTGCATTCTGTTTCTGAGCTGAAAAATGCTGTTTCCTTGCTAGAGCCACAGCTGGGAAGCGTGACTAGGTCAAGGGAAGGCACTTCTAATGGTTTTAAACAAGTTGCCTTGAGTACCAGTAATGCTGTGACAGCAAGAACTTGTTCCAGGCATTTGCTGCTTCTCAGCATGGGGGACGAGAGCCACCAGAGCTGGAAGGTTGCTCTGTGCATGGCCTGTCCCTTGCTGGGCTCTTTGCTGGCTGGGACAGGGCATGAGAGTGCTGAGGCTGTAGCTCTCTGCTGGGGAGGCCACTCTGGGTGATCCGTCTTGTTGAGAGAGTGTCACCCAAGAGACCTCCTCTTTGAGGCAGCCCAGAATTGTGGCTACTCCATCTCTTCCACACCTCAGAATGTGACCTTCCTGCCCCTCTCAGTTTGCTGCCCTACTTGACTACTGCTTGACTTTGCTGGAGCTCAGGGTCAGCCTTTCCCAGGATTCAGCCTGGGCTGCAAAAAGCCAGCCAGTTGACATGGACACTCACACACATCAGGAAAATGTCACTCACCTCTCCCTCTACAGCCCTGCAATATAGATGTATCCTTAGTGAACTTGCAAATCAAGTTGAATTTCTTTTTCCTGCTCAAGTAGTAAGGAGATTTTGTTGTTAACTGGCAGGTGCCACTTTGAATTTCAGTGGTGAAGCTCGAAATGGTTTGTATGTAGGTCAAGCATGTATTACTCCATTTACAAACGTGATTTGGAAGAATCTCTTCTCAGAAAGCTTTTCTGCATTTTGAGGTATATGTAGACATTGCCATAGGCTAAAACGAATCAAAATGTTGCCAGAAACAGTGTGAAAGAGGTGTCTAGTCCCTGTTTCATAACTGCAAACAGTTTTTAGATTAAAGAGAAGGAAGAGGCTTAAATGTTTTAAATGTTTTGTTCTTCAATCCTTGTAAAACTTCTTCAGTGTAGTGGGCCTCTGTGAATTTTAACTCCCTCAGAAAGAAATGAGCAGCAGCTTTTTATTCTATCCATGCATGAGGGAGACATATGGAAGACAGAGACTGTTTTGGTGGAGGAGTATCTTTTACTGAGTGCTGTTACAAGGACAGCTCCTGGAATGAGAAGATGATGGGAGAAGGGGAAATAGTGACTTCACTTCACATAAAGTAAGAATTTGTTCATAAAAAAAAGAGCATTTTCAGAATCATCCAAGAGATTCAGGAGTTTGAGTCTCACCAATCTCCTGTTGGGTATAAATGCTGGAGTTGCACAGGCATTTTTGAGGGTATGAGCACAGATGGTGAATAACAACATGAAAGGATGTGAAGGGCTTTTTATGCATGAAAACTTGCCTGGTTTTTTTTTTGTTTTGTTTTTTTTTTAGCTTTATGAGTTGGTCTAGTAATTCATTACATTGAGTTAGTCTTCCTGGAAACTGTATTTGCTGAGGTACAGCATCACACTACTGAAACTTGCAACTACTTCCAGCATACACTATGTTTCTTGTCCTGGGACATTGTACCACTCCCTAACTGGAAGCACAGATGAGTACTGGGATGGATAACATCAAAATATTGTAAATTTCTGGATGTGAAAATACTTAAGGACAAATGGGACAAACCTCTGAAAGGAGATGAACTGTGTTCTGTCCACTTAGCCAAGGGGATGGAGCAAGCCCTGTCAGTCTCCTTGCAGCCATGAATTTTTGGGATCCTACCTGAATTTATAGGATCCTAGCTGAATGCCCTTGAGTTATGTGTTAAGTCCTGTAATATCTGCCTTGTGAATTCTACTTTTTCCTTCGCTTGCTATGGGAAAGAGTAGCATGAGAAGAGGCATGCTTCTTATGAGCTTCACCTTGCTTTTTATTGCTTCAATCACCCCATGTCCCTTTTGGGGAAATCAGACTGAAAACACATACCTGGCACTCTCCAAAAAACTTTGAAATTGTTCTTGGTCATGTGGGAGTCTGAGATAATTCCTGTTTCTTGCACAGACAAGATTTACAGCAGAGACATGACTGCGGCAGTGGAAAGCCTGAGACCCCTCTTCCCTGCTGAGAATCTGTTCTTTCTACTGTTCAAGGCTTTTTGTGCTTAGTATCTTCAGGAGCAACTGAAAGAAAGGCAATAAAACTTCGTGGGATGTGTGAAATGTGGGATTTGTAAAGCTAAGTCTGTGTGGGAGAAACACAGTTTTAAAACATTAGGTTTTATTTTCTGAGTGCACGAGATATCAGGGTCCCAGGCATCATCAAATATGTCCAGATGGAGATATTGGGATCCAGCTGTCATTTCACTCTCGTGTTACTACTAAGTGACATTTCAATAAACCATTCTGGATCTAACTTCAAAGTATGAAGACAAAAATTAAAAAGAAAGAAAAATATTAACTCTAGATGTATGAAGCTATTTACCCTTACTTATGTTTGTTTATCGCTCTTGGCAAAAATGCTTTTCAGTTGTTAAATTCATAGCTCATAGTGTCAGAGAATTATTAGATTTGAGTGGATCACTGTTGTCATCTACTTAGACTTCCCACACTCCAGAATCAAAGCATTATGGCCACTTTGCCTAGTTTGAATTCCAGATGTGAAATGTGCAACACAACTGATTTGAAAAGCTCTTCCACCCATCGCAGAGCTGTAATTTCACTCCCAATTTATCAACTGACAATAGACAAAAATGCTAATTTTCAATTTGAGGAGCTCTGTCTTGTATCAAATTAGTGGGAAGATTTGGGTTTTACTTATTAAGGCTGTGAAGGGAAGTTAACCTCAGAGAGGCTGTGAACCTTTGCAAAACCAAATTGTGTGAACAAGCAGCTGCCCAAATTGAAAGAGGCCTCTGATGAAACTTCATTAAATAAGAAAGGTTTTTTATGTCTGTGAGTAGGAAAAGAAACTTGAAACTCATGAGTTTTGATTCAGCCAAAACATATTAGACTGCAATCCAATGTCTTCTTCCTGATTCGATGTCATTGAGCAGAACAGAGGAAGAGGTATAATTAAAAAGGAATCAGGACAATTAAAATGAAGAAAAATCTCCCTCTGTTCACAGAGACAGTGGCAAAAGCAGATGATTAGGTTATTTTTGAGGGTTGTTTTGGTTTGTCAAAGTGAGATTTGCTCTTGTGAAAGCCTTGCTCTGATTTCTAGTTTTTAGCTGTATTTCTCATTTCATCCAATCTTTATTTGCAGTTGATATGGAAGTGGTTTTTTTTGAAGCATCTATTATTCCATATCGTCCATGAAAACAACTTGACGCATTTTACAAAAGAAATCACTTCCATAGCTTCCATTTTGCAGAAGGAAAAAAGTGTCAACACTGACTTCAGAAAGAAGTGAAGCCAAATTTTATGGGCCCTATGAAAATACAGAAATCGTCAAGAAGTTCCACTGTGCTTAGTTAGAGGCATTTGTTCTCACTGGATCGGTGTGATGTTGGTTCTGTGAGTGAAGATGGGAGCACCTTGCCCCTAAAAAAGGCACTGCCTTGGCAATGTGATGAGCAGGATTGAAGGGGGCATCTGAGTTACAGTGTGTCACATCCAATCCCATTTTCTTTGACACATTATACATTGGTTGGGTCAATCTAAAGAAGCTTAGAAATAGTCTTACAACAAAGCTTGGGAAATCAGAATTTTTTTGAGTGGAGTAATTAATAGACACATGGATTTTTAACATCATTAGAGCATACTTTCCAGCATCCTGTTCAACTCAGGCTGCAGATTTTTTCCTGCTTTCTCCTCAAACATGCTGAAATAAATCAAAGTTCTTTTCTTTCCAGTCAGAAACCTACAGTACTAGAACAAGCTAGAGAATTTACCATTTAAATGTTATCTCAAATAGAACACTTTTTTTCTGTGAGATGTGGGGAACTGTTGAAATTCTAGACAGGGAAAAACCCAGATATCTCAGAGAATAAAAACGTATGGAAGGATTTTAACACTGGGTAGGAAGATCTTCCCACCAACAGAGGTGTGGAAACACCCGCATGTAGTTATATATTCAGTTGAATAAAAAGGAAATTACTGCACATGGCAATGTCCAGGCATGCAGATGAAGGAGTCATATGGAAATCAAAATATGTTATGAGATTCACCAGAACACATCTACAGAAGAAGCAATAGCAGAAAGAATAGATGGACTAGACAGAAAGAGCAGCAAATAACTCAGAGGAGTGGAGTTGCCTGGTTTTTGCCTGGAAACTGTATTAGGGAAAGAAAGAAATTCAGTCAATCAAGTTTCTGTAACCTTGACTTTAGGGTATGAAAAGATGGAGGAATTGTGGCTTCCTTTGATTTGTTAGTGCTTTAACAGCCATAAACATGGCTTAAAATGTTCCCTTTGCATCTGTTTGGAATTTGCTTGTCTCTGAATTAATTTTACTTTCTCAACTGATGCAAAAATCACACCAATTCCACTCCATTCCAAGCTTGAGCCAACCAAAATGAGTCACGAGTCAGTGTCAGACAAACCATGAACAAATCATTGCTCATGCATCTCCTGTCACAGCTTGTCTACCTCAAGACCAAGAGAAAGAGAGAGACAGAAGTCTACTGAAGGGAGAATTCACATTGGAGGCAACCAGTGACATTGAGCCTTTATGTAACGCTGTGTCAGAGTCAGAACAGTGGAAAGAAATGTGAGTTACACAGGACTTCAAACAAAATTTTGGGAAAAAAATCCCAAGGCACAAAGAAGTGTTGCCTTTCAGATAGGGCAGACTCTTTCAGGAGAGCAAAACTTTCTAGGGTGCATCATAATCATTGGTTGATATGAGAAGAAGCACAGCAGCCACTACTGAGAGCAAGAGTAAACCAAACCATAAAAATGAAACTGGCAGGAGAAGCTGGGGAAGCTGCAAGGAGGTCTCCAAGCCTGCAAGGCAGAGCAGTGCAGTGGCAGAGCTTGGGGAGTGCTAGGGCTGAGGGAATGTTGACACAGGTAATCTGTGCTGCAGGACAGGGAAACAGAGGGCAAACTTGCTGTATTGCTAAATCCAAGGAAAGAAACTTAAGAGGATGCTTCACAGAGCACATGTACGGTTATGAGATATACTTTTGGGCTGCATACGAAAGGGGAAAGTGCATGATTCACACAGCTTAGGAGAGTTGCCTTCAGCTGCCTTGACATGAAAAGTTTCAGAATGGGGCTGAGAACTCTGGATACTGGTTGGAAAGTCTTCAATTTTGAAGGTCTGAGATGATGTCAGTACTTCTGACCTTGCTTTTACCAAGCATCCCCTGCTGAGCAAATTCTAGCCTGGATTTTTAAAGTGTAACAGTTATGTATTTCCTGCTGCTCCTGATGGAGATATTCTGCTGCCTGTTCTGAAGGCAGCTTGCTATCTCTGTCCTGTGGTTTCCAGTGGCATTTAGATAAATTGGTTGGTGCTGGGCTCTGCAATGGCCCAGAAGGCATAGACAGAGCCTACAGCAATCACACTTGAGTACCTTCCCTCACTAATCTGTGTACTTTTGTTACATGTCCAAATTTAGGTGTAGCTGAGTCTGGCCCTTTATAAACCACCTGGAGAACAATACTTCCTTCTTTGGAAAAATTTTTCCTTTTTATATACGTGACTTTTTCCAGGCAGTTTCCTGTCTGTGAATTATCTCATAACACTTCTGAGTGTTTGCCAAGGAGCGGCTTGCCTTGAGACATTTTTACCTGCTTGTTTGTTCTTTCTGGACAGCTCCTAGTAAATTAAACCATATATTCATTCATACAGACAACATCCCAGTAACCAGGTCAATACACACTAGTCATAAATTATTACAGAATGGGTCCAAATCCATCACTGAGTCATCCATTGATTATCTATACAGCTACTCTCTGTAAGTGAACACTTTGTATGCAAGGTCACTGTAGAATCCAGCTATTTTTAAAAGGCCATTAATAGCAACACGGAAGCAGGCTTTGATTGAACTGGAAGTGTAATTTTCAATTAAGAGCCTTCACTCAGTCTTCCTTCCATTAGGGTCTAATTAGATTTCAGGAAGACACGAAGTTTCAGACGCTTCAGCCGTGCAGCCTCTCCATTAGCTGACACCATATGCTTTGCGGTTTCCTTTGTGAAGTCCCGATAAATTTCCCAACATTAATTTTAACTCTAGCTGAGATGCTTCACCAGGGACCTGATTAATGGACTAGCTGTAACCAGCCCATCCCTGCTTCTTTCTGCCATCAGTTATACAGTAATGAGATTAGTGAACATCAGACTGATAAGTTTTTTTCTCTACTATTCTGGGAAATGCATATGTTTCATTTGGACTGTGTAAGGAAAGGAACAGTTTCACTAGTTTGTCACCTGGATTAGCTTGCTAGGTTACAGACCTTCTCCTGGCCTACTCCTTCCTGCATCACATCGTCTCTCTGTGATACCTATAGTGTCCACACAAACCACGGACCTGTAAATACACCATGGACAGTAATTTTAAAATAAATTTTCATGCTTTCTGTTCCATCTTTTTCCAAATGCTTTTCTTGATCCAGAGACTGATGACTTGGTAGAGCACATCCAGTGTGAAGCCACAAACTTCATCTATTCTGATATTTTTTCAGCTGAAGCAAAATCTTCTGGGGCTGTGGTTGCTAATACAAATTGAACAAGTTCTTGTCAGTACTCCCAACAAATGTTGTTGATCTGTGTAAAGGTTGGTCATAGTAAAAAAACGGACATGTGTGGTCAAAGAAGCATTAGCTGGAGACTCACCTCATGTTGGTGATGAGAGGTGCAAGAGAGTTGTGCACATTGGAAGGGTTTTTGCAACACAGACAGTGTAAATCAATTTTGAATGAGGACCGATTTTCGTTGGGCACACATCAGATATCACAAATTAGATCTTTGGATGATGGTCTTTTTTCACAGCTGTCAAACCATGGGATTTGCACTGCTGTCTAAGCAGCTCTATTTGACAGATATTCGGGTATGCCAAGATGGGAAAAAGGATGTGACATAAGCAGATGGGTGATGGGACACCCACCAAACAGGTAATCTTTGACAGATTTTGCAAGCAGTAGAACATATATAACATATTTCTAGCAGCTCTACTTGCTATTCGTATTTCAGCCCAAATTGCATTAGCTCCTCATCATAAACCTGAATGATCTGCAGTAAATAAAGAATAACGTTAGGTAACTTTTGGCTTAGAAATAATCAAATCCACCACTGAAGTAAAATCTAGTACAGTGATTTTCAGTCTGTGAGGATCTTGCCTATGACCCACAGGGAGAAGAGCTGCAGCAGGGCTCTGTCTGGGAGGTGCTATTGTGCTTGCATAGCTTTTGCTCCCGTGAAGGACCATAAGATCACCCAGGCTGTGCATCAAGTCCATCTTTATGACATTCAGATCCTGAACTGCTGTCTCAGACACACTTGGGAGATAAACACAGACCTTCTGTATTTAGGGGATTCCTCCCAATCTCCTTCTTATTTCTCTGTGTGGTTTTGGCTGCCAGGCTTTCCTTTAAAACAAGACACCGCAGTAATATCTTATTGACTAGGTTTTATAGGAAAAGAAAGAGTTGTAATAACTTTTTATTGACATTGTTCTTCCAGAGGGACATAGAAATAAATCACCAGCCTTCAGGAGTCAGAATTCTCTCATGCTTTCTGGGCCTGCAGTCCATGGGTTTCACAGCAGGAACTACCCAACACAGAATCATAAAATATTCTGAATTGAAAGGGACCCACAAGGATTATCTGGCTATTTGTTGTCAACAAACTCCCTCGCCAAATGTGGTTAAAATGAGCCCACAGGATGGAAGGTTGCTGGGTTTCTCACTGACAATACGATTGACCAATAGTTCTTGAGAGCTGAGGCTCTCTGTCTGGCAACCCAGAAGATAACAAAGGGTTAAGCAATGAGATATCCCACACAGAGAACCTAAATCCAGTGTAAAACTTCATGAAATTTTTTTTCCATTTGATTTTAGCTCTTTGCAATGTGAATCCTGTAAGGAATAAAGGAGCTGAGGGAGGGAAGAGCAGATTATATCTTTTGGGTATAAATCAGACAAAGAGAATGATTAACAAGTGTAGGTTTTTGCTACAGTATTTTAAGAACTCTGTCAATAACCTCCCTCCTTCCTCCCCTTCCCAGCCTCGAAGCAAGGGCCTAAAATTAGATAGCTGATTAAGGAGAGCTTCAGGGTGAGCTAAATACATCAATCCTGCTTGTAATGAGGAACATGGCTACATTTGTGCAGTGATGAACCTCGGGGCCAGGGGTGGCTGGGTACTGAATGTTTTCCGTATTGATCTTCTCGTGCAGCCGTTACTTCCCAGCGTTTCTGAATGGCTGAAACTGATCACAGGAGCTCTCTGGGAAAGAAAGCTGCTGGGGACTGAAGTGGGCAAGTTTTTGGTTTTTTTTTCTTTCCCAGGGTGAAAGAGACTGAGCAGCTTCCTAGACTCTAACTTGTTTGCCAGCAAAGTGGGCTGATTCATGCCCATTTCCCCTTTTACCTCTCACCAAGAAATGTGTAGCAAAACCACACTGAAAGGTTCACCTTGCCCTAGCAAGCCTTTACTTACAGTTTTTTACCCTTAAAGCCACATCTTATGGTCCTTTTTAAAGACTAATGGCCCATTTCATGTGCCAAATGAAGAGCTTTTATTAGACAAAGAGTAAAGATGTGTCCTGCACCCCAGGAGCAGAAATCCACCAGAGGGAGAAAAGGCCTATAAGCAAGAGGAAATAAAGTTTTACTAAAAGATTTGATTTATAAATTAAATTAAACTAAATAATATTATTGCATACGCCAAACAAACTAAACCTATTCTAGCCTCTAGGCCAGCTCCAGAACTGCCCTTTCTCTTGTAAGAAGAAACCCCTCTACTGAAGCTCTCCCTATGCTCTGATACAGTTCAGTCACAGCTAGCAAAACATTTTAGGAAAGGCCTATGGACTCTCCTGGGATTTATGTCCCTAAAGGATGATTGGAAGGTCAAGTTAGTGCCAAAATATGGAGCTGTAATCCTTTTAATTATCCACTTCAGCTTCCGCCTTAACATCACAGACTTTCTTTGCTTAGAGTTTGTAGCTCCAGAGAGAACTTTCATGGCTCAAGCTGAGAAATCCTTTCTGATTTAAGCCAGGAGACCAACCTTCATCTGCCCACATTCCTGGGCAGAGCAGGAAGCTGTTCCAAAAGAGATAGTCCCATGATCGCCCAAATAATGCTTAAGGAGAAAGCTGTAGGCTTATGCCACCTATGGGCTCTGTTCCCAGAATTAGACCCAAAGGATTTTTCTTGCCTCTTTTATCTTCTGCTCTGCAGTTTGCGGGCAGCAGCAGTTACAGCAGACAGCATAAACACAGCTAGAGAAGAAGAATTTCTCATCCTTTTCAGAGGGCTGAGGACTCAGTGATACTGAAAAGTCATCTAAGAAGGGAAAGGTGTGTCTGTGTAAGCTTGTTGCTGCCATTTGGTTGTTTAATTTTTTCACTGTGCTTGGAAGATGCAGTGGTGGGTAATCCAAGAACAAGCTGCTCCTGGACATGAGTCCGACACAGCAAAACATCACAACATGCCATAGACCCCAAGTGAGAAGATAGAAGATCTAGGCTATGAAAGATCCCCTTTCACATTCCTATCTCTTGCAGAATACTTACCGTCACTTCAAATTCAAGGCTGAAAGCCATTGAAATCTCTGCTTTCTTCCAGAGAAAGGGCATCCACCTTCTTATGCTTTCAGGCTCTAGGTGTCAGGAGCATACTTCCCCTGTTTGCTTGCTTTCCACCACTCCTGACTCTCATGGTTTAAATCAGTGTTCAAGGAGGAAATAGTGAGAATTTCTTTGAGATTAAAAGGCTCTGTGAAGAGTAGCAAGGGGAAAAAAAAAATGTGTGCTTCAGTTTAGTAGTTAGCGATTTGTGTCCTTTTCACTCTTCTGTCACCAAAGGAAAGAGAAGAGAAAAAAAAGAAAAGGAAAAGAAAAGCTAACAAAGGAGAAAGTGCGCTGGTCTGTCAGTTTAGACTTAAAGCTTGAGGAAGGAATTTAGCATTGTGCACAATTGCTTCCTTCTTAGTTCTTCTTGCTGTAGTTGCTTCTCCACTTGCTAATTCATCTTAATTATAGAATATTTGGACAGCTCAGAACAAAGTTCTCTGTTGACAGTGCTTGAACAAAAGAAAGTATTCGGGCTTATGAACAGGCTCTGTGCTGAGGAACTCTAATTGGCATTCTGTGACCGACAGTACTACAGATTACACAAGAGGGGCTGGTGGTGTGCCTGGATTTTGCACAGTTTTCCTTTATCTGTCTGTTCTCTCACTGTTCTCCCATATCTTCCTACCCCCTCTGTATCCTTGCATCTTGCCCCTCCTACAGGGTGAAGTAACTGGGGTAAAAAGCTTCAGGTACATGGAGGGTTTTAACAGGATATTTAGAAAACAATGGAGGGTGTCTTATTCCTGAAGAAACCCATATGCAGCTCTTCCTGATCCTGGAAACAGGGTATTAACAGCAATACATTAATAATATTGATAGTCTTAGTAGCTTGATGGCTACAGAAATAAGGTCTCAAGTAAGATGACATTTATGACTGGATAGCTAAACGATTTTCACCTTGGATCCACAAAGAAACACCAGAGGGCCAAATGGTGGATCAGGCTCAGATCACTATGGCTACAGAGTTGAGGAGGACCACAATCCAATGCCAAGAAGCAATAGGACTTCTCTTCATCTTGGTGGATATTTTGTCCCTTTGATGGTGATGATGCTCTCTGCATAGGGCTGAGGTGCCCTCTGCTTTGGGCTTGCCCATTTTCCTTAAAGCCACGTGGTTACCCTCCAGACGAGTGGGAACTATTCTATTTTAAAGAGGTTATTATCTCCCAGGACAGCCAAAGTGAAATTGCCACTCTCCTTGGAAATAAGCAGTGGTGCTTGAATGCCGTGCTATTCTAGTGCATCTCAGTCCTGCTGGGAGTGACCTTCCAGAAACTTCTCTTCTCTGCAAGAGATCTCACCCCCAAAGCCATCCCATTTTCTGCTGCCTATCTATGCAGACCAGAAAGGAGGTTTTATTTAGGTAGCTCTCTCTTTGCACTTTAGGCCAATTACTTTTTTTTGTGTGAAGAGCACAGGGAGGTCTCTTTCAGCATAAGAGGATGCCTCTAGATTGTTTTGAATGGTAGAAAACAAATGACACAGTTTATTAAAGAGGAGAATATTTCAGGGACAAGTGGTCTAAATCATAGCCTGCTGCTTTATGTTGTAATATGGAAAAATTTGTATTATAGTTTGTATACCACTCTCCATCTCTTTCCTAAGATCTTTGTATTAATGTGAAAAAGTTACACCTTTTTCAGTCATGATAAACCCCAGAGACAGCCATGAAATGGAGTCCATTCGCTCTGCAGCACCCAGCTCTGTTGTTTCCTGTTTCTCCAATGGGTTGGGCAGCTGCATTCATAGCCACAGCTGTGTCCTCAGCATTCATAGCCACAGCCAGAGCAGGCAGAGGAAGGCCCTGGTAGCCTGCTCACTGCTCTGTTACTCAGATAAGATGCTGTTAATATTAATCCCTTTATCACTGAAATTGGAATTTTATTTTAACAAACAAAAAATCAGAAGCAGCCAAAGTTTCAAACCTCGTTGAAAGTCTAAGGAAGTTGTGCAACTTTAGGATCCCCTTGAAATTCCAGCCTATGAAAGCAGAAAGCAGTGCTATTAAATTGGGCAGTCTCTTTTGGCACTGCCAAAAAATAATGTAACTTATGCTGAAAATGTGGATGGAAAAATGTTTCTAGAACATAATTTCATCCAAGGAGTACTAACTTCTGTAGTAAAAAATGCAGGAGGAAGGGACAGTGACACATCACCTCACTCAGATGCATCCTCAGGGCAGAATCAGGTTTACCCAAGCCACTACTGAGAGATGTTAAGTCTATTTTGGGCTGTGCCAGCTTTTTCCTGATGTCTCACTTAAATCCTCCTTGCCTGCTTTTAAGTCAATACCTTCTTATATCTACAGTAGACATGCATTTATTTATTTATGACTCACTCTGCCTCTACCTTCAGTGCAGGTAAAATCTTCTATTCCAATTCCCCTCTTTTTCAGTCTTTGGACTTAAATCACTTAATTTCTTTCAGTCTTTCCAATCAAGTCAGACTTTCTAGATATCTGCTGACCCTTTTTGTTCTGCTGATAATTATTTTCAGTTAGCTAGATTACATCTTTCTCAAAGAACAGTTTCCAAACCTGGATGCAACACTGCAGCGGGGCAGAGAAGGAACATTTCACACCTTTGTCCTACAGCAATCCTGTATTAACAGGTGCATTAGCACTCAGTCTGATGCTTTTTTTGTGTGTAACAACACAACAACAGGATTCCAGGGCTCCACAGAGTTCTCTGAAATGTTGCAAACCAGGAGTAAACACAAGATGCAGTATTTAATTGCATAAGTATTTTTTCTTCACTTTTTTTTTTTTTTTTTTTAAATCCTGAGTGAATTAAAGAGGGCCATACATTTTTAGGTCATAATGCTCATATTCCCATAGGAGACTGTGAGAGAGAGACAACTTGATGTCTGGTTCAGGCCTGTTTTTATATCTAGACCCAGCAGTAGTTCAAGTGCTGTCAACAAATAAGTTTGTATTAGAATTTTATATGTGTGTGCACATTCAAAACGTGTGTGTGTGTGTAAAATGCAAAGGAGGAGTTCAATACTATGTGGAACAGATATCAAAATAATACCTAATTAGATAAAATATTTGAAAATATTATTATGAGTTGGAAATGGACCTTACCTTGTAAAGGACTTTGAACTTTCTCTTATGTGACCCTTTCCATACTCAACACAAGTCACCATTTGCCCATCTGCAAGTTTGGAGACCAGCAACCTCCCCACCAAGGGCTGCTGTGCAGGCATACAAATGCATGGGAGCTCTTTGGTGAGTCAATAAAAGACATGCACATATAAAAGTATGAATATATGGAAATATTTGAATGCGTATGAAATTTTGCTGCACGCTGCAATGTTTTTATAGATACTATTTTTTCCACTAAGGTTTAGAGATCCTATGAAGCAGCAACTGGGCTGGCTAGGAAGAGGTGTGAGTAGGAGAGTTACCACGAGCAAGATAATAGCCGTTTTTCTGTTTTCCACTTTATGTTAGCTAAACATTGCTGTCTTGCTGGTATTAATAAAAAATAAGCAATCGTGTAGCTTTGTATGCTACTGTTCTCATAAACCTTGCTTGCAGGATACCACAATGCAGGTCACTGTTAGGGCAGACCAGCAAGGAAAGATTTCAGTGATGTTTATGAAGTTTGGGTGGGAGTGGATTCACATGTTCTTGGGATAAGGGTTCTCCATGACTGTACAACACTTTAATCCATCTGGAGATGAAAGAAAGGATAGGTAAGGAAGAGAATAAGGAGAGGAAGTGTCCTCAAAAGGAAAATACGTATAATCAAGTTTTGCTGAGACAGGTGGGGAGCCCAATAAAGCCTGTGCTGTCTGAACCACAGAAGATCTATGAGAGACTGCAGAAGGAGGGAGGACGGGAGTGACTTTTGGAAACCCCAGTGAATGCAGTGGCTCAGCAGCAGCTCCTTTTCACCAAATTGCCTCAAGAACATTTTCCTACCTTGCCTTTACTTTTCTTTGAAGTGAGGCACTGTCAGGCTTGCTTGTACTTTCTGTTTTCAGCTGTCACCCAGTCCCTCTGCAGTCAGAATTGAATTTATCAGCCCTGTCATGAAGGTGCAGCAACTGAAATAACTGCAAATAGGAAAGGCTTTGAGTGCTGAGGCAAACAGCTCTGTCTGGATGGGCTCTCCTGAGAAACAGCATTCAGATACAACCAGTGAGAATTAGGAAGCTACTGGACAGGATGGGATATTTTCTCAGGAAAATGTATCTTTCTTCCTTTTTTGCTTGGTTTGCAGCAGTTGGAAATGGATGGATGGATGGATAGATGGATGGATGGATGGATGGGTAGATGGATAGATGGATGGATGGATGGATGGATGGATGGATGGATGGATGGTGCTGTACTCACCTTCCCTGTGATCTGGCTCAGGATGACAGTGGAGGGAACGACCTGCTGCAATGGCTACATTGTCAGCAGCACCACTGGGGTGGGTTACCCTGAGCCACAGCTGAAGGGATTGCTGCAGTCCTGTTTTAGGTCTCCTGGAACTTGAACCTCCAAGTCTGGGGTATAGGAGTAGAAGGAAAGCTGTACCCTGAGGCCCTGTACTCTGTTCATTCCAGCACCTTGCTGGGGAATACCCTGCAAAAGGAGCTCCCTTACGTTAAGGTGCTGTGAGCAATTTACTGTGGGGATTTCTGTGTGCTAAAATCTCTTTGGTACGAGACTTTGGCCATGGTGTTATGCTGAAAAAATGTTTAAATGCAGTAGTCAAACCTGCTGGCTGGATTTTCAGGGGAGATGGATAGAACAGCTAAAGAGGCTCCTTCACCTTGAGCATCTCCACTACTATATGATTGACTGATTTTTTCTTTTTTAGCTTTGACACTTCAGGAGACTGGAAGCTCAGCAGAAACATTGCAATTGCCCTTTCTCTTTTGAAACTCCCACCAAGGAGGGAGGGCCAAATACCAGCCCCAGCCATGCTTGGTTGCAGGGTAAAGTGCAGTGACAAGGACACGCACCTCCTGTTCTCCCTGTTGGTCTGGGCTTCTGTGTCAACATTTTACAATGCCCCATTTATTGGCAGCAAAACTCAGTGAGGTATTTATTAAGGCTTTTGTGGGGTAATGGCAAACTTCTTTTGAATGTCACTGCTGAAGGTGAGGAAATGGGAACAGGTGGCAAAACAATCCCCTCAATATATTTATTGCACGACTTGGCTGAGAAGGAGCATCCCCAGCTTTACAGCTCTTGGAAGAGCCACGGCAGCTGCAGCTGACCTGCAGATGTTGGCCTCTCAGAGGGACCCACTTGCCACCTGCTCCGAGTTGCTTTTGCCAGGAGCTGGCTTGAAACAGAGATGCTGATGGCTCCAGTGGGATGGAGGCTTTCTCCTGATGGACATCTGACCAAACCCAGCTCAGCAGAGAGGGATCAGAAATTATTCATGCTGCGCTCCAGTCAGATGGGTGCAAAATTGTGAGTAACACTACTGATGTCAGTAGTTACTCAGAGGTAGCTATGGAGCAGGGAAGCAAGCAGGGATTTGTCTGCCAGTCCTGTTTTTCCTCTGAAGTAGCACTGCTCAGTCTGGTCTGTGTGAAGCAGACTGCTCTCCTCCTATTCCTTCATCCTCACTCATTTAAAGCTCTTCAGCTGAGGCTCAGAAAATGCTGTGCATTATACAAATAAGTAGTTGCAAGGAGATATAAACTGAGCTGAGAAATGCTTTACTGCAACAGCTTTTTATTCTCATCATTTTTGGGGATGCAACTAATTGTCCTTTGCTGGTGGATAGGCCAAGATACAGCACTGATTAAACCTTCTGCAGGCACAGGAATTTTTCTGGTTCCCTCACTTTAATGTAATTTAACAAGATGAAAAAATATTTAATAAACCGTATGTGTAAGTGTGTGCCTGAACAGCAATAAAAGGAAAATTTTCCAGGACCCATTTGGTGAAAGCAGGGCACTTGAGCTGTATCTCACAGATTATAAACCTATTACACATTTACTATTTTCCTCCTGGAACGAGCCCAGCTCTGTGAACCTCACGCTGTGCAGAGGGTCCCATTATGAACTGTGTGAAACCAGCAAAACAAAACCATCTTCGATTGGTTTTTTTCAATACCTTTGTGAATCTTGTTAGCCATGAAATGCCTTGCATTTACTGCATACTGTGGCAATAAATACAAGGTGAAGTGAAAGGATGCAGATTATTAAACTATACTCCTTAATGGAATTGATATCATCTAATGTCTAAGTCATGCAGCATTGCTGAGATATGAACAGCACTCCTTGATACAGCAGAGCCCTTTAAATTGAGGGCTTGATGAAGGAAAAGTCCCTCTATGGTAATACCTATTCAGTGTCTGACAGCATAATGCCCCATTATAATGGTAGGACACACATCTTCCTTTCCTCTGTGGAGCTGTGATTACCATCCTGGACTGAACTGAAGTGGGCTTCAGTAATTTGGACATTGCTTGCTCCTGCTGTGTTTTTCTGCTTTTAAATTGGAGTAATTTGTTGCAAATCTCTCCTACTCTTGCTGTCAGAATCCTCGCATCAGAGGAGTGGCTAATTGACAGTGGAGCTGATCTAAGAAATAATAATAGAAATGGTCCTTGAAGAAGCCAGCAAATGTTTACCTTTTTGGTTTAAAAGCAAAATCTTAACCGTATTAGAAAAAGAGCAGGTTGTAATTGTAAAATATTTTTCTGAAATAAATCTGCAGGGGTGTGGGTAATGAAATGAATAACTGTCTTTAGAAATAAAACAGGTAGTGACTTAGTATTCCATGCTAAAACCCAGATGGGGAAGGACTGCCAGGACTCTGTGCTGCTTGCCTGCACTGTTAAATCCAGGGAGGGCTCATGTGACTCAGGAAGCTTTTATGCAAGAAAAAAAGACCTGATGGGATGGTCCACTCCCTTTAAGCCCTGGGGATCTTGTCACTCCCACCCCATGGCAGAGAAGGAGCTGCTCCAGGCCTTGCTAGCCCAGCACGAAGTGCAGCAGCTGGGCTGGTGACCCTGCACAGTGCCCATCCAGCCAGGTTACCTGGTTCTGCTCACTGCCACCTTCCCAGGCAAAGAGCTGGGTGGCTTCTGACGTGATGGGGTGCTCCTGAGCTCTTGTCCCACCTCATTCCCTTTTAGCAAGGCCCTCTCTTGCTTCCTTCCTCACCTGCCCTTCCCTTCCCCCTTTACTGTACCTGCTTGTGCCATGGCTGCTTTCCTGAGGGCAATGGATTGCTGAGCTGACTTTTGCTGTAACAGCATGTTCTGGCTCAGCCTTGTGTTAGCATGGGGCTATGGACAGTCTGACAGGCTGCCTCTTTGCTGCCACTGGCTCTGGGGTCTCTCTGGGTTGTATTCCATGCCATGGTACAAACCAGCCTTCAAGATAACAGCAGAAAGTCTTGGAGTTCTGGTTATAAACTTCCTGTGATCACCAGATGCTTCATTTTTATTCCCTCACCTCCCTCTCTTCTACTGACATTTTTATGACTATTTAGATTCTTTCTGGAGGAAAAAAAAAAAAAGAAACTCAATAACATATTTTTCCTATACTTTTTTATTAGGCCAGTATTGAATTAAGGTATATTTATTTTTATTAACAGTTATTTCTACTGTTCTTTTCCAGAACACAAGAGGCACCCGTAAGGCTGTACATCAGCCCATGACTGTATGTGCAAATGTCACTGCTGCATGGAGCCTTCCTCTGTGCTGTGTGTCACCTTCACACCACTGCCACCAGCTCTCAATCATTCCCCTTGACGGAGGTCAAAGAGTACTTGCAAAGTCTTAAGTCTTCCTGGTGACAGTCCAAGGGGCTGCTGCAGCACTTGAGACAGCCTTCCTCTCCCTTTCTCAGCCTTCACAATGAAAGTTGCTTTTTCCTGACCTGGAGGCACTTAATATTTCTTTAGTGCTTTGCTAGCAATGGTGTCAGCTGGCAAATCGTCACGACTCATTTGGACTGACTTTGTCTGGGCTTATTTCTTCATAGACTTCCAGCACAGCAAAATCTAAATGTAAGTTGCTACATGATTCCCTCATCTCTACCAGATCTTCAGTGGGAATATACTGGAATGGCTCCTAAATTCAACACCCCCACCATTACTGGCTTCTGACTCACAGCAAAGGACTTCTAGTAATACATCAGATTAGCAGCTAGAATGCTTTATGACATACTTATCTATTTGGATAACTCCTTTAGCCTTTCTTGGCTTCCACCTGTCATAATATGGACATCATGCTCGTCCTTCTATTTGGATAATCCACAAAGCTTTTATGATTATTTCCTATCTACATGCTTTGCACTTTCCATGTAATTTGCAGGTTCGTTGGGACTGGGAGTACCTGGGGTTTCCTGTGCAGTATTGCTGTGCAAATAAAATGACCAACTTTCCCCCTTAATCTCTGTGTAGCACCCCATGAATTATCCTTTTGATTCGGGGGAAAAAAAGAGGACATTTAAAGAAGAATATTTTCTAAAAATGTGAGTGTATTTGGCATCAAGAAAATTTCCCTCTGCAGCCATGAAGCCCCACCCACGAATGGAGAATTTAGAGAACTGTGTGCCTGAGAGATCCCACCCCATCTCCATGTCAGGCAGGTACTCATCCTCTTGAGTAACCTGCTTACACCATCCAGCCTAGTGGCTTTGTTTGCATTGCTCTGAAAAAGTGACCTCCAGCATTTCAAAAGGCAACAAATGTGATAATTCCTTCCCAACACTGGGCATCGTGGCTGTGTCACACATAACCAGCTCCAGGTAGTGTACTCCAGCACATTTAAGGTTTACCATGCCACTCACAGTCCATGTGGCAGCTGGGTCTGACAGCAGAGGTTGCCTCAGGGCTATCTGTAGCACGCAATGCAGATGACCCAGTAGCCACACAAGAAGGCAGCACAGGGCACCTGAGCAGCCTGCACAGCAGTTATCTCGAGCTGGCTCCATCTGTGTGAACCCCAGCCACAGCCCCTCTGAGAGGTGCACTGTCCCACCATCAAATGGCTATTTCACAATAATTTGGGTGGTGCTTGCCTTGGCATGAAGACAGACGTTCATTCATTTCATTTGGGCAGGAAATCTATATCCTGTATTATTCTTGTGTTAATAATACAGAGGGCTAAATCAAAGGTGAATTGATTTCCTGAAGCTGAACATACTTTTGGCGTTAGCACAAATACAGCCACAGTCAAAGAGCAGATCTTTCAATTTAGCTCTTCTGCTGTCGATGTAAATAAAATTGCTCATGAAGCAAATTGCAGCCAGTTATTGTCTGCACTCAGAACCATTATGTTCTTTGGAAATGATCATTTATGTTAGACAGTGGATTAAGTTTCTATGAAAGTGTGTAAGGCAAATGCAAAACACAATTTAGCTTGAAGGTCAACTGAATATTGGAATTGGCACTTACAGGTCATTATTATGCAGCTGAAGTGATCCCAGGGAAAGGACTGATATTTGTGAAATGATACAAAACTAGAGATTCTTGATTAGCTGACAGAAACAAGAGAAAAAGCCACATGGGCTGTTAATCCACTGGACTGTGGTGGGCTGGAGGTGAAGTTTCTGTATAATTATCTGGCTTTTGCGGGCAACACATGGGTATGGGAAAACATCCCTGTAAGACATGGTGAGGAGACGGAGAAGTCTTCCCTTTGGTGCCTTATGTAGAGAGAAGGACTTAACTCCAATTTATGCACCATTAAGGTGGGGATTTGGGTAGACAGAGCAGGAAAGTAATCCTGGGCAGAGAGATGGCCTTTCTGGCAGAGCAGAGGACCCATCTGAATATTTCTGTGCATGTTCTGGTGAGCAAATTTACTGTCATCTAAGGAAGATGATTAACCACCCACCTTGAGGCACAGCCTGTTCCTCTTCCTCCTCGAGAGAAGAATGGGTTACATACAACTACAGCTAAAGGCTGTTGTGAAATACTATCACTCTCCTCAGGTACAGTCTGTGTACTGGTGCTCGTGGCTGCATAAAAGTCCAGTCACCAAAGTTCTCTTTAGCGAGTGCACAGTGCAGCAAGAACTGGGTTACTGTGCCTCTGAACTTCTCCTGGAGACAGCATGAGCTCATCTGGGGTTCAGGCTGCCAGCCCATTTTGTGCACCCTGGTTTCTTTCTGGAGGAGCAGCGTGGGTGTCCTTGCAGCGTGGATATCCTTGCAGGAAAGGCTCTGAGCTGCGCAGCCTGCATGGCCTCAATCCCATAACATTGCTGCAGAGACAGAGGAGTATGGAGCTTGTCAGGCAAGCACCACACAGGAAGACAGAGTCCCTCTATATTGCAGTACACCCAGGGGTCCCAGGTTCCTTTTAGGTTCACCAGCTGGATCACCTAAACCCAACTCTCACTATCCCTTTCATGTGTCCGACCAGCAAGGAAACTAGAGCAGAGCCGCACACTCGTGGAGTGACATCCCAAAAAGCTGATGTTGGAATAAGGAAGCTTACAAAAGAGAGGATCTCCTTTCAAGGGTGTCAGTGTGAATGATCCCAGATAAGCATGGACACAGGGATCTCTCCTGGGAGGTGCCTCTCGATGTGGGCACAGGGACCAGTCCTCTGGCACAATCGGCTTGTACAGACAGCACTCCCTGGGTGTGCAGCCTCTGCCTTGATAGCACAGGCTCCAGTAGGCTCAGGAATGATTTTCAGCATTTATTGGAGATGCATGATGGCTTTCTGTTCGGCAAAAATAAAGTGCTTATGAAGTGCTTTGCTGCTTTGGAGAGAAAGAAAAACTCCCACAGACTCGCCTCTATTGTCATTGGCTGATTGCAAACTGTCTGGAACAACCATTTAAAAATCCCACAGGAAGCTGCTTTGTGCCTTTAAAGAGAGCAAAGAGAGTCCTGAAGGCTCTGAAATAGTGACTACTAATCCTGGAGTAGGCACCTCCAGAAAATGGTGGACCTGGCTGTCAGAAGTAATCACCTGGAAAACATATCCCAGTGCCTATTCTAGACTAATTGGATGAGATAGTGCCATCATTTCCAGCACAGGTCTGATGTTTGATGGAAATAGCACAGCCATGACCTGTCAGTATTGGTGGTCCCATGCTAATGGTTCATGGGAGAGAAAAGGGGCCGTTAGTGTAGCTTTGATGTATAAAGCTGGCTTCTTTTACTTCCAAGCTTACAGCAGGAGGTAGGATGGGAATTGCCTTAAAACACTGCTGGATACCGAAATAATAAAAAAAACCCCTGAGTAGATTATGAGTGAATGTCCTTTTCAGTGGTGCTGTCCCTAATGAAATATAGCTCTCGCACCTCTGTCAAAAGCTCCCTTTTTCTGTATGTTAACATCAGACAATCAATCTTGTCCCATCAGCTTCAGCAGTATGCAACTCCCCCAGCTCGCTGGGGAAAGACTTCTTTTTCTATTTCCTCTTTAATTAAGCTCTGTGGCATGCTGCTTTGCTTGCAAGGCTCTTAAGATGTATGAATGTTGCTTCAAACAAACGATTGGAGAGATAAGCATTAAAGATAGCCCTCTCTAACAGCGAGTGGTCCAGAGCCACAGGTAAATGAAGGCACAAGCAACAGCATCAGCAACAAAAAGAGGTAATGATATGCAATTACTGGATTTGCAAACACTCTGCTGGGATCAGGACAGCTAAATACACTATGCCAGGCTGCCAAAATGTTCAAAACAATTTTTGGCAAATGCAAAGCAAGTGGGCACTTAGAAGCAGCACACATGATATGGCAGGGTCTTTGAATAGTATGAATGGCTCTGTCAGGCAAGTAAGAGACAGGAAAAGATAAATGTTTTCCATCCAGTTTTACTGGATCGTCTGCATTATTGCTCCTGTGGTGTAGTCAGAGGTGATTTTAAGGAGCTGTAAACAGGTACACCACAGACCATTTAAGTACACATTCGTCAGGCACCTGCCTGATGATAATCCAGGTCTCTGTAGGTGTGAGCTGGCCTCTAACCATTTCCCTCATTGCTTGAAGTCATTGCCCAGCCCATGAATTTGCTCTTATTAGTCAAAGAAGTCTGTGCCCCATTACTGCCAGATTATGCCTGTCTGTTCAATAAAGGTGTCTGGTTGTCCTCTCTCTCATCCTTGAAATGCTTCTCCTGCCCATGTGCTGCTGTGCTGTCCAGGCACTGCTTGAGCATTCATCTGTTGACTACAGTCCATGTTTTTGTCCCCTGAATCTGGGCCATTTTTAGAAATACTGGCAGACATAACTACCCACTGAGACTTCACGGTGTTATCTATATCTAGACCCTGAGACGTTACTGGTGGGGTAAGTAGGGCTACATAATAACAAATTGAAGCAGAGGTTAAAGATGAGGTGCAAGGTGTTTGGCCTTCCCGACCGCACGCCCTGAGCCATTTATTGATTCTTCTATGACAGTGCACAGGGACTCTTGTGACACATAAGATGCTGAACATCAACACAGAAAGACCAACACCATTACAGAGAAATTGTCATTTAAATAAGCAAGCAAGTAAACTTACAAATGTCAGAGCTCCGGACCTGGGTCCTCGGCTGTTTTCCACTTAGATTCCACACTATCCATAAGCTACCTGTGCTGGAGATGCTATACTTTCCTCACAAGGACATGTGGGGTTTTCTGCCCAACTGCCTATTTTCATCCCACTAGGAATTCTCTGTCCCTGAGGTCTTTATCCTTCCCTAAATTTGCTTGAAACTAGTGAAAAAATTTAAACAATCTGCTGTGGAAGGGCCAAGGATCATGGCCAATGTAGTGACTACAGTTTCATTGGAAGACTAGGCTAAACAACACGGAAAAAATTACTATTTTAATCATTGTTTTTCTGGTGAGGAACGTAAGTAAGGAGCAGTGCAGTAAAGTACTTTGAAGCGTCTGAAACATAAAAAGCACCTTGCCTTGTGAATTCTCCTGTTACTAGACTGTTTATGAACATCTTTTTGCACAAGAAAGTATCTGGTGGCTTCAGATTAGATTATACATACCTGTTAGGAATAAAGCAGAAGGGGATTCTGATAAAAAGACCAAAGGCATAACCCATAAATCAAGAAGCAAAACAAAAATGGAACCTGCTGCTGATGGAATTTCCATCGATTTATTTGAACAGCCCCAGTATGAATAGTAACTTAATCTGTCTCAAGACTCTCTCCCCACAGCACACTGATTTACAGCAGCCATCCATCTCTTTTCATAATTAGCAGGCTTTGACAGTATTTATTCTTCTCTGCCCACCTTCATTACCATTACAATTTAGACTTTCTCCCTGCTCTGGAACAGCCAGCATTTGTGCTGCTTGGTATACTGGGATTAGTCAACAGCTTGATTTGTGGAGGTGTTTTCTTATGCCCTACCTCCTCTGCACTGGCAGGTGGAGTCTGTTGCTTACAGGAGGAAACTTTTCCAGGAATTCAGCACAAATCAACATAGCTGTGGCATTGGGTGACAAAAAAAGAAGTGGGGCTGTAGTGCTGAAAGTCAAGGCATGGAGCAAACACGTCCCAGCCCCTTCAGGTGCTCAACAGAAACAAAGGGAACCAGGCCGGCCAAATGATCAGTTAACAGAGTAAATCAGGCTCATTTGTTATAGGTGATTTTCTTCAATTTCAGGTTTATTTCCAGTCTAAAGTTTAGAGAACCCATGTTGTCTAATACACTGCAGAAGCAGATTAAAAAATTATTGAAGCATAAAAAACACAAATGAAGATGTATCCTTTAAATTTGGAAATATATCTTAAATAGCTGAATGCCAGACCAAAAGGTGATTTTCTGTTTCAGCATAATTACATTATGTGTCCTTATGTCACTGGATAGTTCGATCCCAGAGCTGATTTGGTAAAGAGAAAGCAAGACTGCCTGTCCAGAGTGCTAGATGGGCCTGAAGTTTCATAACTAACCTGATTATACACATATTGCTTATTAACATGGTAAATAAAGAGATGGTGTTAGGCATTTAATTAGCACGTAATACTAATGTGGAATTAATTAAATAATTATTGACATCTCTATTTAAATGACTATTTTTGATTATTAACTGAAATTCATTTAAGTTGCTTATGGCAATGTGTGAAATAATCTCTAAACAGGTTTATTGGAGGCACAAATGGAACCACATGTTTGAACCAGTTATTTTGGGGTTCACAGCTACCTCCTTCTGTCTATGGAGTGTCAGTGGATGAGCATGGGCCCTATAATAGATGGACAAACTCAACTTTAATTGCTCAAAACATTCTGGATGAAACATTTTGTTCATTTTTCTCTCTCTTGTAGGAACTGTTAGAAGGTGACAGGGTGACCAAAGGAGGTATCCTGGAGGATACGCACTAAACCCATTCAGAAGTGGAAACTGTGGTCTCCCTTTTTGTAAGTCAGAAGGAATGAAGTCAAACACATCATTTATTGCAAATTCTTCTTTCTGCTTGAATGACTGTGTCCATTTTCTGGATACAGAGACAGAATAGAGAGGTGAAAATGAAGTGCCTGTCTCACCCTGTGAGCACGCAAGCTGACGATGATGAAATTTCATTTTCTGTTCCGTGATTGTCCACCTTAATCACAGGCCCAAACATTCCAGCTTCATTGAGAAGCTGATTGCTCATGAATGTCACCCAGCCCCCAAGTCTCCTACAGAATGTCTCACCACACGTGCTTGTTTAGATAAACAAATATTGCTGAGAGCAGTACAATGACTAAAACCTTATTTGCACAGCTTTGTGACTTGTGACTGAGCTTGCTGGTGACTAGGGAAGGACGTGTTCATCCTGCTGAGTTTTCATAGGTGAAGAGCACAGATTCATCTCTTTTGATGGTGCAGGTTTTCATGGAACATGAAAGGTGTGCATTTGAGAGCTTTGCTCCTCTGTCAAATTTGGCTGAAGTCAAATGCTATTTTCCCAATTTATTGTTGGGGCGACACCCAGAGCCTGGGCCTTCAGACTGATAGTAGGAGTCATAAACCCCGCTTGGGTGATGGCTGCCACCAGTCCTAATCTTCATGAGAAGTGAGCTGAGGTCTGATGGGCCAGATTCTGCAAACTGGATCCTTCACATTGTGATAAAAAATGAATAAGTAGCAAATACTAAAGAGTACAGTATGCTTTTTCTCAAGATGGCACCACTGAATTTTCTTGGAGAAAATGCCAGTATTGCAGTGTTGGGTGGAGGGTGTAGCTCAACACATCCTGGCTCCTGCTGGCCACTGGAAGCCATAAAAATACTGAATTTTTCCTCTGACTTTGGTCAATTCCATCCAGGATCAAGGGTGAGGGGAAAACCAGACTGGATTTTTCCCAGAGTACGGAATGGGGGAAAACCGGGACTGAATTTTTCCCAAAATACAGAATGGGGAAAACCCCAGACTTGAAACCATCATCCCTTGCAGACAAACCAAAGAATATCAAGACGTGAAGTGCCATTTTGTTCATCCTGTCTCAGGTCATCATACCACAGCCTTTTTAGTTTCTTATAACAAAGCCTGTCCTGCCCCTTTAAGAAAGCCACCTTCACAGCAGTCGGCCAGCAAGTTATTTACAGGTCTAAGTCTGTCTGCTAATTTGTGTAGTCCTTCAGCACAAGAATGATTTCCAATATCACTGCTTATTAATTTGGTATCTGAGGTAGTTTAATACCACAGGTCCTATGTTAAACATCACTTAGATCCCTAACCTCATTATTCTACCACACTTCCCTCTTTAGTTGTGTTTACCAGGAGAATTGAAATAGAAAATTATCTCCCTTGCTGATATTTGGTTGTAATGTGAGATCTTTGCTGTTTGGCACAAAGTCTTGATAAAGGAACCCAGAGAAAGCTATTAAGGAGTAGTTTATCTCAATGGTCAATGTCTTTTATAGTGCCACCTCTGAAAAATATCTTCATTCAATTGCCGTGTCAGGCAGCAATAACCACTTCCACTGATTTGTGGCAAAGCCAAGAAAAAAAATGAATACTTCCTCACCTTTGTTGTGTGTATGAAAGGAATTTCAAAATGGCTGTGGGTAACACCTATGTGTTTTTAACAGTAGAAAAAGATGTGTGTGTGAAGAAAAGCCCCTTCCTAAAGGTTGCACTTTGCAAACATGGTGCTTTCAGCAGCAAATAAAGCTTACAGGGACTGAGGGAGGACGGACCTTTGCAGGGACACACAGACTTGCTGACAGGAGAAGCGATAAACGTGGGATGCAGAGGGAGCAATGCGACAACCACACACCGGAGTGCCCAGAGGCACCCACCCTTCAGAACATCTCCGCAACATCTGGGCCTAAGTGAACAGTGTGTTTGCCTTACCTTTGAATTCTCTGGCTTTTTTTTGCAACTTCACTATTTCTTCAGCAATAAAGAAACAAGTTTATAGAACCCTTCAGAAAGCGAGTCAGGGTCTGTGGAAGCAGACTGAGGGTGCAGAGCAGATTTCAAGGTGTAAAACAAAACCATATGCTCATCTTTAGCAGACATGGAGAGGATGCTGTATTCTTGTCTCTTGGGAATTTATTTTTGTGTTCATTTTTGTCAGGCACACCTGCAGGAGGAAGAAAAAGAAAAGGAGATTCACGTGCAGAATTATGAATTCAGACATCTCAGTTGTGAGGGGCCCTTTAGATAATCCGTGTCGAGACTTTCATTTGTGTGAGTGCACAACATACACCAGTCACTTGGGGTGCAATGACAATACAATTCTTGTAGGAGGTCCTGAACACCACCAGGCATCACTACAGCATTTTGTGTGTGGGTGTGTGATTCCCAGGCAGTCATGGAAGACACTGAAGAGATAAAATCACTTCCAAAATAAGTCCCCCTCTGCTCTCATGCTTGTGTGAACACGTGTTCAGGGTTACAGCTGTCCTTTCAAAAGTTTCCAGGGGAAAAAGGCCAAATAGCACTATTTTGGAGCTCTGCAAATTTCTGAACTGGTAGCCAGGAGGAAGAAGCAACATTGCCTTCCATCTCCCAAAACATACATGAAACTCTTTTTCAGTTCTAACAGGATTTAAAACCAAATCTCTTCCAGAAAAAAAAGTAAATTCATATTATTCTGAAAGATGTTTCAGTATTTGATCTTCTTTTCTTTAGACCTACTTTGAAGATTTTTATTAAGACAAATTTGGAAAAGCCAGTTTGCTTTGAAGTGGAATACAGAAACTCACTGTGCAAAAAAAGCCACTGAAATGCTTTGGCCTTTTGCAAATTGCAAACAATGATAAGGCAAAAAATTACAAACCCACAAATTCTTTCAGTCAACACAATGTGCCTTTTTTCCATCAAGAACCGTGTTGCTCTGCTGTCTCCCTGCAGTGAAGAAGCTGTATCACTAGCCTTTCCTGACCTCTCCATAAAAACTGCTTGATTAATGGAACGGGAAGATGAGGCAAAAGCCTTCCCTACAGATAACAGCCATCTTCTGACAGTGACAGTGTCCCTCCTTTTCTTTAGGCACAGGGACCTTTTACACTTCGGGAAAAAAGGAAATAGATTCATTTCAAAGAACTGCATTCAGGCTCATTTAGAGTTTAACAGCCAGTGCTGTATTAATGGCTGTCATTTTCTTCCTGTGCTTGTACCTGCTGACACGGGCTTACAGCATCCTCATGTTCATCAAAGTTGCTCATCTACCCCAGCCTGCTCCATGACACCCCAGAGTCCAGAGTGAAATAAAGTGATTCTTTAACTGCTGCTTGTCCCTGTGCAGGCAGGGATCTGTCACAAATGCACTGTTACAAATCTAAAATTTTAAAAATCATGTAGTAAAGGAGATTTCTGCTAGAAACAGGCTTACTTCCAGCTGAAAACAAGCTGATGGGAGCTTGAAGAATTCTGTGCATTTCAGAGGGTTCTGTCATTTCTCAGTTATTTGAGGTCCAAACTTAGCTGCTACACTGAGAAGTATAGATTTTCTAAATTACCAGCACCATCCCCTGCTTAGCCATGTCTTGTCAGCAAGTAATTTCTTAAGCATTTTGAAAAAGAGGCTTGGAAAACGGTGAGGGCGTTGATAGAAGTAATGACTATGAAGTCAGGACAACAGACCAGGTGTCTTGGATGTTAACATTAACATCCAAGACAGCAGCTGCAAATTAGAAGAAAGTAGAGAAGATGTTTCTAGCTTTATTACTCAGTCTGAAGTACCAAGAGTACTGAAAGGTATAGGAGCTTGTGCTGAGTAATTGTGACAGAACCTCAAGTCTGTGAATTAAGAAAATATTCATCAGTTCTCTGAAATTTCATTTGATATTTTCCAATTTTTTGTTAGCTCTGCCCAAAATAATCTTTAGGCAAACTTATTTTCCTTTTCAAGTGAAGATTATGGCAAAGAATAAATGAAATAAAACATGGTTTGTACAAAGGACAGAGAGAAAGCATTTCCAATGAGAGGAAAATGCAGATAATGACACCCTTCTCAATTGTAAATGATTCAATACAAAGCATTTGAAACCCTCCAGCTGCACATTGCTGGAGGATGGAGTCCTTGGAGTATTAATACATATCCCCTTCTGCAGAGGTTTGCTTTTGATCCGAGGTAAGGAGGCAGGACATGGGACTAAGCAGACTTTTGGTTCATTGTTGTGCAATTTTCTATGTCAACTGTTCTTCAGCACATTGGATTATTTACAAACACAGTGAGACTGGGAAAAAACCCATCCTGACACAACACAAAAGTGTTATAGGTATTCTGAGTTAAAACAGAAAAAGTGAAGAAAAAAGGAAAGCATCTTGTGTATTTACTCTTTAAATAGGTTAGTGAATGGAATTGAAGGACAGCTTTTGGTTTAAAGATAAACTCAGGTCATTGATTTGACCCATTTAGTTACCAAAGCTAAATATCAACATTCTACATTACACTGAAAAGTCATTGTTGCATATGATTCTTTTGCTTGCTTCTAACCCTCCAATCACATAATCCTGAAATAGGTCTGCCTACTCCTATTCTTGGTTTGTCGTAAGTTTGGATCCAGACACTGGAAATACCTGAAAGGTGAGGCCATCTCTTCCTGCTGCATCTGCATCAAGGCTGCCTTCATGAGGCAATCAGACTCCTTTGTTTTCTAAGTGGGTGGGCACATAACATTTCACTGCAGCATGATTCCTTGCTGCTTTTCACGGTCATTGCAAGGGGTACCATGCAGAAATGAACCCAATCCAGAAAGGTTGCAGGACTTACTTATGCAGCTGCAGCATCTGAGGAGAGCAGAGCAGTTGCAGCATGCAGAGAAAAATACAGTGCTGTAACCAAAATATTCAGGGAGGCAGAAAGGCTGCAGGATAATTTACAGGACAGGCTGGCCCTTCTGTACTTGCCTTTAAAGGATGGCATTCACACCATGGGGACAGCAGGTGACATCTCACATGAGGCTAATCAGGTGGGAAGTGCACCTGGAGCACAGCCATGCTTGGATTCAGCCATCCTTATGATGGATGAAGGGCTGGAACATCAGATGTCAGCTCAGACATGCAAAGTGCAGGGAGTGGCCATGGCTTGGAACCTGTCTCTGAGGCAATCACTAACAGCACACCCACCTCTTGCTACCTCATAACAATGACAGGTGGAAAATTCAGGTGCTATGGTCTCCATTCCATCTTTCTTGTATTTCCTACAGCGTAAAAGAGCCAATTCATGAGGCACAAATATTTCCTCAGTATGCTGTGAGACCTTGTCTTAGGTTACAATGCAAGATGTAACCAAAAGTATGTATTCGTTCACCATCTGTTAAAGCCAGGTGGGGCAGTGTTCTTTATCTGATAACTCCCTCCGGAGGGATCCTGTTCTGTTAATGGGCCATCCAGCCTCACTTCGTGACTCGTAACATCACATCATCCCATTGTGAGATGCTCCACTCAGGGGGAGGAACCAAGCATTCCTACCTGGATATAATATGAGGTTTGGAACACCAAAGCCAGCCTTTCCTACTGGATTCCCAGAGGATAAGAGCTACATAACCACCACTGGACCTTCAGAGGATGACCAGACCCTTCTACAGGATCATGGCTTCAACNTATAATATGAGGTTTGGAACACCAAAGCCAGCCTTTCCTACTGGATTCCCAGAGGATAAGAGCTACATAACCACCACTGGACCTTCAGAGGATGACCAGACCCTTCTACAGGACCATGGCTTCAACAGAACCACATCTATCACCTCAAGAGGACTGCAGCTACCATTTAATCGGATTGCTACCACCACCCTGACCAGCAGGGTGTCAGGTTGTATCCTGATTCTGTCAGTGTTTTTGTACTATTGCATTTAATTTTAATTTTCCTATTAAATTGTAGTTCTGATTTTGAGTCTCTCGCTGGCTTGCTTTCAAACGAGTACATCTTTTGGTGCCCAATGTGGGGCCAGTCTGTGAGAAGTCAGAATTACAATTTTGTATTACAGAAACCACCTCTTCACCATGATGCTCAACGTGCTTATGTGGGTCTTGTACCTTGCTATCTATATTTTTCTGCACATCAAGAACTACCTGCCTGTTGTAATGCTCCTGTTGAGACCAGGGTATGGCATAAAAATTGCTTTATTGTTTTATTATGTCTATTGTGTGATAACCTCTGGCGCAACGCACATAATTTGGAATATATACTCAACTTTATTTGCCTGTCCTAGTCTGGGCTGCTACATCTGGGGCCTCAACAATCGCACCCAGTCCCTGGGGGGAAGAGTAGAGAAGATTTTGAGTCTCTCACTGTTTTGCTTTCAAACTAGTACAGACCTACACACTCATGCCAGAAACATCAAAGCTTGCTAGAGATTTTTATTACACAAATATTTCTGTGACTAATTTTTAGTTTTGATTTCAGAAGTGAAAAATTCTGAAAAGTGCTGAGCTTCCACTAAATAGGAGAGTGGGTAGAGACAAGTGAAAATGGCAAGAGAAGGAGGGGGAAAAAACCCATTGTGTAAAACCTATTCTGATATTTTACTCTGAGTTATTTTACTTGTTTTATCTCATGATGAGAATCGTAAAACTGTAAGACAGAAACCTGAAAACCCATTTATCTCACAAATAAATCCTGCTCTGCTACAGTGGCTGACCTAGCAGCTAATTAAGTGGTTATGATAGTCTTCCCAACTCTCTCTTTTTTTTTTTTTTTTTCTACTGTTAACTACAGGCAACATTGCAAGATTAGGGCTCCTCTGTCTTTAAATTGAACCATGGAGACTGTATTTCTGATTGAAACATTAAATATACAGAAGATCTAGATGCCTTTTCAGTCTCAGATGCTACTTCAGCTAATCTAGGCACTTCTCCTCTCAGCGTTTCATGCTAGAGTTACTAAATAATACCTTAGAAAGAGAATTGCTGGAGGGTTTTATGCACCAATTGTACAGTGAAGAAACAGAGGAAAAATTAAGTCACCTTTTTGCACGAGCAGTGGTGGACATGCTGACTTTTCAACCTGATGGAAGGGCATTTTATTCTCATATTTTGTGAGCTTTGCTCTTTGAGAAATGCTTTCTGTTTCTGCAACAAGTGAAGCTCTTTGCAGGGTCCATCACAGGGCTTATTGTTGCCCACAGGCAGCCTCTGAGGGGCTGCACAATATTGAATATCTCCCTCTGTTTCAACCCCCTTTTTCCCTCAGGGCTTTCCATCCACGTGAGACTGAAGGCATCCCCAAAACAGGAGGCAGGCATTGCTCAGCAAGCAGGGTGTTTCGGGGTGCCACACCCAGCTCCAGGAACCACACACAGCATGAGGCTCCTGGCAGTGGGAAGGAAATGAGACAGCCTGTTCTTGTTTCTAAAAGAAATGTATTGCTGTGTTGAGAGGCATAAGGAAGGTTGGGTTTTTAACAGTTTTTTTAACCATCAGCAGCTGCTGTCCGTAACCATATGTTGAACAGTCTCTTCATAACATCTTTCTACCCCTCTCTGATGTCTCCTGATGAGGCTGCCCCACCCTGTCGAGCCATCAACAGCCTCCCCAGCCACTGCTGCTAGCCAGAATCTCTTAATGGGCTTTTGCAAATTACCTCTTGAGAGCTTCACAGACCACAAAAACCCGTGTTAATCCAGAAGTGTTGGCGTGCCTCCAAGGTTCAAATAAATTCTTCCTTTTTTCCTTTCCTCACCAAAATTTTGGCCTGAATTATGAGAATGCAGAGAAAGAAATGTAGTCCTATTACAGCAGAAGCAATGCTTAGTTTTGAACTACGGCCACTTAAGGTGGAGTACTTATCCTTCTTCCTCTATAAGCAGAGTAAATTTTCCCTTTTTTTGCAGCTCAAGGCAAACATTCTTTTAAAGTTGTATTCAAATTATCTTGTTCCCCTTCTAGGCCAGAGTGGAGGAGGGAGAAAGAGAGTTAACACAAAAAAACACAGAAATGTTGGAACAGGAAAAGGAAATTTCAGGGTAGTGTGGCATGCCCTGTTCATGCTTCTGCTCCCTATATGCAGAAACTACCCTTAACTGTCCTATCCAGTTCTCTTTCTCTATATATTGATTTAACATCTTCTAACTGCAGCCATCCAATGAGTAAGGAACACATCTGTAGTGCTCCCCTCACACGAGTCCACATGGCACTGCAGCCCTTCCCACAGCTGGGTTTAGTCACCATCCCTGGCAGTGCTCAAAGCCAGGTTGGATGGGGCCCTGAGCAACCTGCTCTAGTGGAAGGTGTCCCTGCCCATGGCAAGGGGGTTGGAATGAGATGATTGTTAAGTTCCCTTCCAACCCAAACCATTCTGTGACTTTGTGTCAGCTGTGGGGGAAATTCTTGCACACTGCAGCCATGTTAATGCCTAGTACTGAACATGAGCTGCTGAAGGCACTTCATCCCTGTCAATCCACCTCTAACAGCAACAGTTTGGAGGCTGGAGATGCTCTGTGCGTTCCGGAGTCCATGGCTGGGTGGCCATGCCTGGTGATCCACCAGCAGGCCTCAGGGGCACAGGCTTTGCTCGTTTCCCAGTAAACCCTACTTACCTGTAGGTAAGACAGAGAAAGAATACCAACTAATTTAGGGATGTTTCCTCTGGCTGGCAGAGGCTTTGGGAAGCCAGGCAATTGGCACTGTGCTCAAAGGCTGCTCATCTTGCCAGCCTATCTCTGGCTACCTCTCCAGAAAGGCTTTGTCTGCTGTAGTACCTGTGTCAAGTTTGCAACCTCCTAGAAATGTATCGCATGCCCTGAAACATCTGAAATGGCTGCAAACGTCTATGTTTATTACTGAATTGAGCCTAGAAATCATGCTTGCCACAATTTGAGCCAACAATCTTTTGTTTTCTACACAACTTTTATTTATTTGAAGATTGTTGTAGCTCTCCTCACTCGACTGAGAAAACTCTTCTTTCAGATTTTCCTCACAGCTCATGTTTTTAAGTCCGCTGATTGCTCTTACATTCTCGTTTCCCCTTTCTTCACTTAGTTCACATTTTTTTTCTTTTAAAGGTGTTCCAGACTGGACATGATGCACCACCCTTTGCTTTCATACCAGAAAGAAGAAATTACTCTTCTTTTTTGTCTTTCCTCTGACCTTCTCCTTATATATTTATCTTGGAATAAGGTTTATTTTTTTCTGTATGACATTATTGGATTTAGCTTTGTGATCCATCCTAACTTGCAGATCCAGTTGTGACTGCTCCCACAGAACCCCAGATTTTTTCATTGTCGTTGAGTTATTTTTCTGCCTCTATTTCTCCACTAATTGCATGAGAATTTTGACAGTGATCCATTCCTCCAGAGTGCTGGCAGCCCCTTCCAGCCCAGTATCACTACAAATTCAATAAGTAGCACAACTACTCCTCCAGCCAGGTCATTAATATAGAATGGAATGTGACTGGACTGATGTTTGACCTCAAAGAGCTGCTTCTCCGAAAAAGTTTTGTACTTTTCCATAATCATCAAGAACAATGTTTTTAGCATCAGTTGATTTGCACTCATTTTGGGGGAAAAAACCCCAACTCTGTGTTTTGCCCCATGGATTGTTCAGGAGCTGTGCTCCAAGCTTAGCCAGGCTCTTTCTGCTGGGTGTTGCAAAAATCACACACTTTGAATTGAACCTGCCCTTTGTTTACTTGCGTGGCAGGATCCCCTGCATCTCTGCTGTATTTTACACAGTAGGAGGCCGGCATGGACTTTCCAAGGTCAATCTTGCTGCTGAAGACCAATGGCTCTCCTGCTGGGAAGGTGTCACAAGTCGAGCTTGTAGCAATGCAAACTTGTCAACTGCTGAGGAGGCTCTGGCAGTTTAAGTGCATTTGACCAGTGAAGACCCTCAGTGCCTCAAATTCATTTACTTCTCTGCAGGGGGTAATAAGGAGAAGGAGGATGACGCAGATGCAAGTGAAAGAATCTGTGAAATTGTCAGTCCTCCTATCAAAAAGGCAAGAGGAGCGTAAACTGTCTCCTGGAAGTACATACCAGTGGGCTTAACCTGCAGGTTTGGATCTCCGCTCAACAAGCGGCTGGGGAACTAGGATCTGACCTGAATTAATCTCCTGTGCAGACGAAAAGTCTCTGGGGCTTGTATGTCCACCCTCCAGAGTCTACTGCTGCTGAATTTATGGGAAGACAATAACAATTAAAGTTTATTAGACCTCAGTTGCAAAACAGATGAAAAAATAACTCCAGCACTAATATATTGAGAAAAGGGTTTGGGGAGAGAGGGCCCATGGAACTGGGCCACTGGGAAGGGCTGTCCTGGGGTGATGTGCATGAACATGGGGCACCACATGAGAGCTGTCTGCCATGGGGCTATTTGAAAGCAGTAGAGCGGCAGAAGGGTGTCATTGTGCTGAAGTCAAGAAGCCCTGCACTGTGACTTTTTGGTGGCAATTAGCTTCACCCAATCAGCCTCTTAATTAGTGCAGTTATTTTGGTCATGGGACAAATTTAGTTGTCTCTCCATTGACCTCCACTGCACAGTAGAGAAATGGAGAGGTGATCAGCCATGCTCATTATTGAATTTATATATACCGAAAGAGCTTTGTAAAGGTGTTCAGTATTTTACAGATGTGCAAACTGATGCAGGACCCAATAAAGAACTTACCCAAGTTTTCCAGAGCAGCAGCCTCAAAGTCAAGGCTAGAATTGAGGTCCCTGTATTCTGGCTCAGCTTTGTAAGAACAACGCTGTTCTCAGAAAATGAGAGGACATGAGCACAACAGGTTCTTCCCAGGTCACAATCTGCTGTAGGATGCCATGAAGTCCCATGGGTTCTGTGTTACAGCTATCACAATATGTTTCAATTCAGCATGGTAATAATGAATGGAATTTTTTCCTGTTATTGTTATTATTTGCTCCACTGCACTTACATTTTCTGTATGTGTTAATTTTAGGTTGTTTTATGGCTTTAGCAAAATATTTTATCACATGTTTAATTTTAAGCATATGCTCTAAAACTTAAATGCATTTAAATCTCATGTTCAGAGTTAAGCAGTTACAGAGACGGACACATGCACTAAATGTTCAGTAAGTTTGTGACTGTTTTGCTGAAGTAAGATGTACATAAATGAGAATAAATCCTTACATATAATTTCAATAATTATGATTCTAGTGACTGCAGAGGGGTACAGCAGGAGCTGGCTCTACTCTTCAGTATTTCTCAGACATGTGCAGTCTCAGGCACCAGGCAGGAGGCTCACCCCCTCACTGCCCAGGTATGGCTCACCAGCACTGGTCCATGCAGTTCTGCATCAGCTCTGGCTCTCTGGGGCTTGAGATTTGACAGCTGATCCACTAGCACGGCACATGTGGTCCTGAAGTGGGGAAGGTCATGATTTTGCCCTGCCACTGATGTCACAGGGATTCATCATAATCTTTTAAGCGCCTTAAACTTTTAGAGAAAGACTGTGGTCCTCATACGTCCTAGGTTTACCACTCTCACGTGACACTGATGTAGCAGGACCCACGTTATGGCAAAGACGTTGGAAGTATATTTAATGATTGAATCTACCTCTGTGGGAAAGGGGAGAGCTGAGCAACCCCAACAAGGCATTGCATCCTGAATTCCAAATGGAGAAGGGATCTAATTGCCTCCAGTTGTTATAGCTTTGGCTCAGGACTGTATGGCTGCCTCAGCCTAGATGGGTGAATTTGCTTTCCAGGGAAACACAGTTCTGGCTCTGGAGAACTCTTTTTCTTAAGGTCTCATTTTAGGCTGTAGTCAATAAGTGGTTGAAATACGTGTCTATTTAATGATGGTGAAAATTGAAGGTGTCCAGTAAAGCAGTCGTAATTGTGTTTAATGCTGAGACAATGAACCTAGTTAAGATTCAATTTGGTCTTCCTCTTTGTTCCCCTGTTCCAGTAATAAATGGTTAATTACCAGTTTCAAAGGCTCAGTGTAATTTGTCAGCTTGCAGAAATCATTGTGGTCACCATACTGTCAGTAAGAAGTGTGACCCCGTTGTTTTTACAGATGAAAATATTTATTCTTTTACAGAAACTGCTAAGCAATCTCTGGACTTGAACTACCAAGGCAGAGCCTTTCCCCTCCTCTTTGGGTGGGGTGTGGGCTGACAGGATGTGCCCATCTGCTGAGTGCCATGAACAAAAGCTTCCCGCATTTCTCAGCTCTGTGTTGATGTCTGTGTGACCCCTTCCTCTCTGCCCCCAGGAGGTACCTGGCAGGGCAAAGGCTCAGCACCAGACCTATCCCACCACTGTGAGGTAGTGGAACCCCTCGGTAAGGTCCCACATTTGAGCCCTCATTTGAATAGATTTTTGGCTAGATTTATTCTCTAAACATTTCTATTGCCAAAAGCCCCGACACCTACAGACCCAAAGCCGCTAAATCCCAGCCTGATCCATATTCGCTTGTCTTGGAGGAAGTCCCATTGGCCCTATGTGTGATGGGACTGAGATGTTCCCTTTGCTCCAAGCACTGATGCCTGCATTACAGAACCAGGGTATTTTAGGAAGTCATTGCAAAACCACTGTTTACTTGTTATTGCCTACATTTAAAGTGTTCAGTGGATTGTGAGGGAACCTCAGCATGAAATTTCTGCAGTTTGGGCCAGAAGCTGTCAAGTAACTTAACTGCATATATGGTTGTTGATTGATATATATTATAGTCCCAATTAATTTGTGCATTACGGTTAGGATTTCCTAGTTTCTTCATTTATTAGGGGTGCTGAACCAGACTGAATTTGTACAATCAGGCACAGGATATCAGTGTTGTAGTCTTGTTGCCACTATGTTATTCACCAGGATTTCCTGCATACAGCAGTAACTGCTGATTCTCTGAGCCGAAGACACTGTGAGCACAAAATTAACAGCACCTTGCTGTGGAAATGCTGAGTGCATTTTAGATAGACAATAGTACCCATCTATTCTGCTTTACTATATGCCACTCCAAAACTCGAGGCTCTTTAAATATTTGGATGAAAAATATAATGATTAAAAAAACCCAAAGAAGTATGAGGAGATATAGCAGAACATAGGAAAACCACTGCCAAATTTCCATTTTGCAGCCTGCTCTTCTTTCCAGGTGCTAGATTTCCTCAAGGAAGTAATCTGGTGACTGGGATTATTTCCCAAGATAGCATCCTCAAATTTAACAATCTTCTCTCTGCAGGACAAAGAAAGGCAAGGTTGTGTCCTGGTAACTGGGAAATGTGTGGCAGGGTTAGGGTAGATACTAGTCTGCTGATCCTGGCAGTTTACTGCACAAAACTATGTGTGCAAAAAGCATTTGCATCTTTTCTCTATCCTTGACTGAATCATGGTAGTAAGACAATTAAAGTTGCACCTTCTTTGCAGCTCAAAAAGAAATAAACCCAGAGCAACCCTGTTCCCTTTACTAATATTCCTCCTACTTTCAGAAACACTGACGAGCACCATCCAGGTCTAACAACTTTGGGAAGACTCATAATTAGGACACAGTGTCATTGAGCTACGTGCTCAGAGTTTAACAAGACAGATCACAAATTAACAAGCATAGATCTTGCAAGTTGCTGATAACAATGAACAGTGGGGTTACTCTCTGTCTCTGGTTTTTCTCTTTCCTTTCATCTCTTGACCTTTCCTGCTTATTTCCTATTCTCAGAATATTCAAAGTTGGCATGATGTGTTTTCTGTCACTGATCCATAAACAAGTAAGCAAAGATTGTTTCTCTTAGGGAATAAATTTGATTTATAATCTTTTTCATGATTAAAACCCCTAAAAAGCCCCAAATTCCACACTTTTATCTTAAACTTTTGGTGCCTCCTTGCACTACAGAGTCTCCATTCTGCCTCATCATCTGTTTGTGAAGTCGAATGCTTCCACAAGCCTTAATTCATTACCAAAATGAGAGTAGAAAAGCAAAACAAGAGGTATCATTACAATCTTGAAAGCAGAGTGCAGGAGCTATCTGCAATTTAATGGGTCCTGCAATTACATCTTGATTGAATGTGCTGATGAAGCTGCAGCCCTTTCTTGTACAGCATGGCACTCATCAGCACACCATGACCCAGACCTGACTGAGTATTTTAGTTTGCATAGGTGAGAAAGGGGAAATCAAAACTGGGGGAGTGTTTGCCTAAATTCTAAAATTCTATGATTTTCCTTGTATTTTTTTTTTTTTGCAAGTGTCTTATATTGGACTAGCAGTCAACCAGTAGGGAGTGAGAAGAATTATCCAACATTTTTCCTCCACCAAATGTTACTACAGTAAGCACCTAGAAGCCTTTATCAGGAATAGATGCCAGGCAAAAGTATTCTCCGTATTCCAAAGCAAGAACCAACTTTGGTCCTAAAGAGCTACCAACCTAAAGAAACCAGTCAGGGAAACATCTGATTAAGATCCTCTTCACTATGCAGGAAAATTGAGGCTCAGGAGCACAGCTGTCACAGAGAAGATGCTGGAGCAGAGCTGAGAGAGAACTTATTTCTTCTGGTTGCAGAGGAACTCCAAGTGGTGTGTGGTGTAAGCGAGGACTGATTTATGCATCTCGACACACACCAATTTTAGATCCCGGCTCCATTTGCTGTCTGTGGCCTGTGGCTGCCTTTATGTGTGGCACACCTCATTTTAGGTGTGCTATGATTTCTTCCGTGGCTGTAGAGGATTCGGAGTTCTCATAGCCCTGAACAGGCTGAGCTGCTTACTGCTTTCTTGAGATATGACAGTAGGTCCAGCTGGATGCCATACAAGATAAGTTAAAAATAACTCATGGCTACTTTTTGCCTCTCAGGCCTGAGCCAGGGCCCGCTGGAAACCATGGGTTATTTTCTATTAGAAAATTCTATTAAAATTAGAAATTTCTAATGGACTAAGGAGTTAACTGTTGCCATTTCTGCTTTTCTCTCTGAGCTGTCACTCTCACTCCGTCAAGCAGGTGGAAATGTGATGTTTTTAAAAATCAATAGTTCTTAGAGAAGTAAAATAATGAAGGAAACCTAAGTTACCAGTTTGGAGAGTATATTGGTTTGAAAACAAGACCAGTGGGAGATCACAAGTCAGGAGTAAATTTAATTTAAAAAAAAAATTAGAAATAAGGGAAATAATATAAGGAAAAGCACTGACAAAGTCAGATACAACCTGACACCCTGTTAGGGTGGTGGTAGCAGTCCAAAATGAAGTAGTTCAGTTGAAGCAATGATCCTGTGGAAGGTCTAGTCTCCAGCTGAAGGTCCAGTGGTAGCTCTTGTTCTCTGGTAGCCCAGTAGACAGGGCTGTTAAAAGGTGAGTGGGCCTTGCTGACCACTCCTTGGCTCTCCAGTTCCCTAATCATCTTATGGATGGGAGCCACAGAGTCTCTGTCAGTGCGGTATTGCCGGCGGTGCACTGTTGCTGTAGCGACTGGTACCCGTTGCTCTTCAATTCTCAGTAGTCCTACAGCAGACGGGTCGTCTGAGAGACCAGCCAGGGTATTCAGTTGCCTTATGTCTTCTGTCTCTACAGCAGCTATCCCAAAAGCCCAGCGATGTCCCTAAGGGTCTTTGAAGTATCCACTCCTGAGATAGTCTATGCTGAGGATGCATGGGGCGTCTGGACCAGTCACGATGGGGTGTTTCTGCCACTCGTTCCCAGTTAAACTCACTTCAGCTTCCAGTACAGTCAGCTGCTGGGATCCTCCTGTCACCCCAGAAATAGAAATGGATTCAGTCCCCACATACCTTGATGGCATCAGAGTGCATTGAGCGCCGGTATCAACCAAAGCTGTGTATCTTTGTGGGTCCGACGTGCCAGGCCATCGGATCCACACAGTCCAATAGATCCGATTGTCCCTTTCCTCTACCTGGCTAGAGGCAGGGCCCCTCTAATCCTGGTTTTGTTTTCAAACCAATACAGAGAGATGGAGGAAGTATTTAAAGGTGTGAAGACACTGACTAACAAATCAGTCCTCTCTGGGCTGCTGTCACTGCAGTCCAGATGGTACCTGAGCATCTCGGATGCTGGAGCCAGAGACGCTCAGTTCAGACAGACGGTTCATTATGGTGCAGGGACAGGACCAGCTGCACAGAGGAGGGTGGCTATTACCTTGCTGCTACAGCTGCTTCCTGCTGGAGCATGTTACACGCCCATTGCTTTGGTAAAGGTTAACTCAAGCTGGGAGGTTTTAATTGTCTATTATCTGCCCAGAAGGAACTATCTTAAACAGAGCACAAATCCTCTTTTTCTGGCTTTTTTTTCCTTTTTTAAGCATTTTTCAAAGAAATGTGTACATTAATCAAACTCATGAATGAACAAAAGAAAGATAACAGCAGTGATATGTTCATTGGGGAAGGAGACCCTGGGTCACACAGATCCACCAGCAATGAATCTAAATAAAGTCAGGGAGAGTGTCACTGACTACTGCAATTATTATTGCAGTGATTGATAATGTAGTTCCTCAGCTAATGTGGTGATGTGCGTGGTCTGAAGGTCAGCAGCACAGCTGGTGAGGTGGAAAACCCTGCTGTTGTGATAGGATGGGCTGATGCTTCATGGTCTAATACCCAGCTCCTGTAAATCAAGATTGATTTGGATTACAGTGCTCTGGTCCTGGGCTGTCCTGCATGTGGTAGCTCTGCAGGATTGGTCTGAAGTTTGTCCAACTTCAGCCTTTTCAAGTGGGGTTGCTGACTTTTATTGATCCTTTCCCTTAGTTTTAAATGTAATTTAGGTTTCAGAAGAGAAATAGAATGGATTTATCTGTTCCTGTCAAAAATAGTAACATGAGAAATCCTTTTGTAGGGGCGTGACTGGTTTTATTCACTTCTGAGGGATACAATGAGATTTAATAAGTGATTTGGAGAGGGGAGAAGTGTAGTGAAATTTCTGGTAGTTCACTCATTGAGGTATCATGGGTAAAACAGAAAGAGGTGGAAGACCTGAGGTGAATGCTAGATAACCTGTAATGATGAAGGAAACAGTACACTATGTTATAACATAAATGGTGCTAAGGAGACCTTTCAGAGCAGATTAATATCTCTGTTATTCCAGAAGTTCAAACACTTGAGATTACATATTAAGTCAATGACTTAGAAGCATGGAGTTATGAACATATGACATAACTGAAGAACAGGAAACTGGTGTACACTGATGAAGGAAAATAAAGGAGCTCTGTGCTTTTCTGTTCCCACAGCCATGACTGTCATATCCAAGTGTAACCCACTGCTGCAGTACAAACTGAGAACTGAGAAGAGAAGCAGAAGGGACACTGGGATTTTCTTGAAACTGGTGAATTCAAGGCTCTCAGAAAGAATGAAGAACTGGAAACTTTTGCCACAGCAGCAACTGTAATTAACACCTTCTTATTTATCACACATAACCAGCAACAGGAACATGAAGTACGATTTGTCCCTGAGTTTTGACCTGTCTTGGTACGGTGCCTGATTGTGCCATATTTTGTTACCTCATACAAATGTTCATTTTCTTTTGCTTCTCAAATTTCCACTCTGGATGTTTTGAGACCTTATATTTTTGGGGCAAGCTTTCTTCTGGTACTAAATTATTCAGGCTGAAATAGCACAAAAATAGAAGATTGGACAGTTTTAAAGGCAACTAGAAATCTGAATACCATCTTTATTTATTATCAAATAGGGAACAAATTTGAAGCTTCTTTACTGCATTGTTCTATAAATATTGACTAAAGCATTCCTGTACAAGGAGGCATGTAAATTATTACTCAGTCCTCTAAAGACAGAAGGGGAGAATCTTTCATTCATTTCATTGTATTGCCAGAGTCTTTGAAGTCATTCATTCTAGGAGGAAGAGACTCTTACAGGTAATTTACTGTATTTGTGCCTTCTGTCCCATGGGCTATAATGCAAGATGAAATGTCAGCTTCTACTTTCAGTCTTCATTTCTCTTGCATTACTCCATCCTCTTTCTGTGAGGTACTCTTCAATGTAATCGTTACACTCCAGTTTGGCTCCCTGCAGAAAGCTTGAATGGTATCACTTGCAGTAAAGGTGTTGGCTCCTTCACCTGAGGATTCTTCTGTTCCTGGAAGTAAGTGGTGAAGCCAAGAGAGATTTGCTTCTACAGGGGAGAAACTGTTCTCAGATCCATTTGTACTCTCAAGGAGAGGGGCACTGTGCTGGGGGTCTTCATCATGACAGGCAGCTGCCGGACATGGAGAAGGGCCAATGAAATAAAGATAGAATTTCTGTATTAGAAGTGCAGCTGTGTCTTTTTCTTTGGAAAGTCAAGAAGTGTGTCTGTAGACACTTCCATTTATATGTGGGAATTGGGCAGTGTCTTCTATTAAACTGGACACAGTTTAATACGTGCAAGGCTGTGACAGAAAATCATCATGGACACCATTGCTTCTTATGAACTGAAGAAGAAAATCTTGGTGGAAACACAAAAGTGATGCCCCAACACTTTCTTAAGGCTCTGCCACTCAGTTGCTGTACCTACATTGTACTGACTTTCGGCTTTTCACTTACTGGAAATACAAAGCTCATGAAATGTTGGTCCTCCTATACCCTCAAGCTCAGGCACCTTTGGGGGAAACCTGGTGGCTGTTTGAAACTATGATTACAGATGTGAATAATCTCTGTTTTATCTTCAGTTAAAGCAGTTAACCTTTGGCACAAGAGAGAGGAATCCCATTTGTGGATTGGATTCACAAGTGTGTGTGAGTATCCCAGTTGACAAACCATGGATGTGTCTCCTCAGTGAACCCGTTAGCAGGATAGATGCTGCAAGCTCCCTTTAGGTTAAAAAAAGTCATTAAAATGGTCTTCTCATGCTCTTTTTGTGAACAGATGTTATTTTATCACTGAGTGCTCAAAAATGCGCAAGGTGTTGGCCTGTAGATAAAGGTCCTTGTTTCCTAAAAGTGTTAATACAGAAACCAAACATTTGGACATTTCTAAAGGGGTCTATGGCAAAGTGGGGACATCTCTTCCCTGGGCAGGCAGGGCCAGTGCTTTGCTTCTCAGTAGTTAGGAGCATGACTGGAAAGATGCTGTTCAGGGGAGCACGGAGAACGACCTTTTTGACAGTGTTGGCCACTGGCTGCTACAGGAAAGGTTCAGCCCCCTCCAGAGGGCTGGATTTTTTTCTTTGAAGAGGGAAGAGTCCAGAGTGCTGCATTATAGCTGTGGGACCTTCTGCTCATGGCTCTCAGTCTAACCCTCCTGTGCCTCTGTTCACCATGAAAAAAGAGGAACTAAGAGCCGTGTCATACCTGTTATGTAGTACAAGGATCTCCAGCTGTAGGAGCATAGCATAGGATCCCATCACTGGCCAAGAATCCTTGGTGCTTCTTCCACAGTAGAGGCAAGTCAATGATTACCATACCTATGACCTTCCCCTCAAAAGAAATGTCAAGTTTGTCTACATGCATGGGAAAAACAATCTGCTACATTGAGAGCGTAGAGAAAGACAGAGAAAGAAGGAAAATAAAAGCAGAAGGATACCTTGACTGGGTATGGGGTAAGCTCAGCAATAACACATTCTAGAAAGGAAGTAGGAGATCTCTGAATGAGTTTGGTGCCCCCGTTTCTTGCCTCCCTGGAGCGTGGACCTGGCAGATACTTTTTGCAATGCCAGTTTGCAACCTCATTTCCCTGGCACATCCTGGGAGAGCTTGGGCACATGTCCCAGCGCAGTGCCTACACTGCAAACACCACTCTGTTATGCCACACAGCTGTTTTAGCATTCTCCTGAACTGTTTTCTGGGGCAGAGTAAGTGTTTTTCTATGTCTTAAGGAATAAGGTTATAATAACTTATGTATGTTACATATATATATATATAGTTTTTTTTTTTAATAGTAGTATTTTCTTGTGGTATATTTCAACATCCTCCTCCTGAAACAGTCTATTTGGGATCATTTCTCTGTCCCTAGACAATTGTAATTTTTTTCTGTTCTTTCAGTGAATATGTTGTTATTCTATTCTATTCTAGTCCTTATACCACTGTTACTCCTGAAGGTACCAGTACCTCCAATACCAGCTAACAGTAAATGCCCTGACTGAGCTCAGAGACTGAATTTAAAGTGGAATTAAAGAGTGGTATGACACATACTCAACTTCAGCTCAGGGTGTTCTCTGTCTCTCCCTCTCAGCAGCTTCTCACCCTGTCCTCTTCCCCCCAGAAAGCTGTAAGTGCTCAGCGAGGCTAACTGAACTCTGCAGGTATGGAGCCCTGGAGACTGAACTCACAGTTAGAGCAGGGCTTTGTTCTCAGCAGCTGTCAGTGTGAGGTCATGCCATGTTACAGCAAGAAGGTTCATGATGCCACCTTAACAGGAGAAAACAATGTAGCCCTGAGCTGTGTTTCAAGGGATAAAAGAAATGGAACAACTAGGGGAAGATCCATCAAATAAGATGAAAGAACATCACCAAGGAAAAAAAGGAAGGAATGAAAAAACCCCTGTGATGTACTAGTCTATGAAGCACAAAAGTAACAATGAAAGTAGTAACTTCAGAGAGTGCTATTCCTTGTTCAGGCCTGCCTTTGATCTTGCTTTTTGATTCCCACAAGGGCATCTTCACAGCAGCCCTTGGATGTGGAATTGCTGGTACTGAGTCTATCCCCATGGGATGGCCAAGCAGCCCTCCCTGCCCGTGTGATGTAGTTTTGCTGTGGCACGTGTGCACCGTGCAGCCCCCGAGCCATCCACAGCCCCTGTGGGCATGATAGCACTGGTGGATGCTGAGGTGCACAAAGGGGTCTGCCCTCGCCTGGCCCCAGAGCAGAGGTGGTTTATGAACTGTTCCCCTTTCCCGTGCCATTGCTGCAGGCTGGTCAGAATGTCTTCTAGACTTCTCCTCCCAGGGTGAGCTCATGTGCATCTTCACAGACCTCCCCTGTTGTACCTGCAGTGGTGCTCCCCCAGGAGCATCTGCACCTACTGAGGAGGCAGGCCCAGGGTTCTGTCCTTTTGGAGAAACAGCCTCTGTGATTGTTTCCCATATGGTTTTAGAAAGAAAAGACATGACCAGAATACCCCTCCATACTGAAAAAGTAGTATTGTTCATGGTTTCTGCTGTCTCTTCCTTGTTTGCTGTCTACTGATGAGGAGGACTAGGAGAGTTTGTCATCCAGGCTGTAAACGCAGGCACCCTGACTGTGCTAGGAAGGTGAGCACCTCTGTGCCATGGCACCAGTGCATGGGGCACTTGAGCTTCCTCTGAGCAAGCAAGGAAGTAAGAGCGAAACCAGGAGTATTCTGCAAACCTTGCAAACCAGTGTTTGATTAATTTCAGACAGTTTTAATTAAGACGTATTCCCTCCTCAGTTAATTATGCATTTTATGGGAACTGGATGTGGTTATCTGAAATCAAGCAAGGCATGGTGTTTCCGTAATCTCATCAATACAGGGTATATCACCACTGGGAAGTAAGACAGTGTTAACAAATAACCAGAAACACCCCCTTCCCCCCTATCCCCCCCCAC
>VZTI01004663.1:279304-410891 GCA_013397865.1 Struthidea cinerea | reverse complement strand
TAGATCCACCTTAAATTAATATTTGAATTTGCTTCAGTGTACTACATATTGTGATGTACCATCTTTTATATTAAATGCTATCTGTCTTTCTGTTGATTGCATTTTAGTTTTATTGTAATGCTCTGTGTGGAAAAGAGGATTATTCTGAAATAAGGTAGGGCTCAAACTTGAAATGTTGACAAGCTTGAAAAGCAGACATGCTTTTAGATGCATTATTTCTAAAGCAAAACATTCAGCTTGCAGACTCTGAAAGTCTCTCTCTTTTTTTAACCCAAAGAGTGCTTGGTCTTTCCTTCCTTTGGTGATCAGGATCTTTTAAAATGGCTCATGAAGGCATTCAGATACCAGGCCTTCTAAATCAACTGTAATTCCTGAAAATTTAGACCATGTTTAGGAAAGGATAATAATATATATGTTCTTTAATGGCAGCAAATGTACACGTAGAAGCTGATGCTGCTAGTCACTTGATTATGATACAGAATCATCAAAAGAAAAATTTTTGGTCCTGTAACTTTTCAAGTTAACAGACAAAGAGAATGCAACAGGTGAATGACAGAAATGAAACAGGACAGTATAGGAGGTCGACAGCAAATAAAATATGATCACCAGGACAGCAGGAATCACATGGACCACTGCCTGCTTATTTTCCCTAGACTCTATAAATATGTCTTTCTGCAACAAATGCAGACTGTAGAAAACTACAAATGTCCACTTTTATGGCTTTGAATCTTAGCCATGAATTGAATAATTTGCATTACTGAAGAGCGAAATGGTGCAAAGTTGTTTGAACATTGAAAGTAAATGGAAGTCTTTTATGAGAGACATTTTGCAAAGAAAAGGTGTGGAAAAGTCAAGATGTGTAAGCAAGACACAGAATAACCTCAAGGGTGATGTGCTTAAGCTTCACTGAATAAACAACAGAATGATTTGATATCCTTCCCAATAAGCTTTACAAATATTCCTGCACTGTCTGAACGTATTTCATACTAGCAAGCTAACAGGGTGTCAAAAGTGGCAGCATTCATGCCAAGACTCCATTCTGCCTTGCTCCCCAGTTAAGTGCAGGGACAGTAAATTTCACAGCATCTCTAATCTTTGTCTCAAGTGTAAATAACTTCACATGGGCTTTTTAAAAAAAAAAAACAACTAAATAAAGTCCTTGCCTTCTTGCAGGTTTAATCTCAGTGCTGATGCCTGTTTATGGTTCAAACACTCAGTCCCCTATTTTTAAATCATTTAACTGGTTCAATAACTGTCTTAGGCTTTGCTTTGATAGTCAAATCAATTCTTGGGAAAGAAAATAAGCTTGTCAGTGAATCATACCCAAAGGTCTACCTTTCCTTAGAGCCAGCTGCAGATTATATAAAATAAATTAACTCTGAACTTTCTTAGAAATGGACTGAAGAGACCAAATTCAAGAACTGCAAACCAGAAGCAGTGAGGGGTTGATTTGTTGCCATCATGGTACCACAGATGGCCACAGACAGTCGTATCTCTGCCTTTTGCAATGAGTGATTGCCATCACCACACTTCTCCGTTACAGCATCTTTGCAAGAAAAGCACAAATGTATGAAGTAATATAAGACAACTCTCATGAAAAGTTAAAAGGTTTAGAGAGTCCTTAGACCTGAGCTGGAAGTCCTTCCTCAGGAGAAATCTCCATGGGGTTTGAATCCTCAGCACTGAGAAATGCATCTGTGTCCTGAACAATGCTGTGATGGACATCAAGTAGCCCTGGGGTCTGATTTATAAGAAAATGGTATAGCCTGTACCTCTCTCTCTCTTTCCTATACTGCTCAAAAATTGTGGCTTTTGGTCTTTTCCTAAAAGGCTGGTTTGTCATGAGAAGCCAGGGGGAGGTGTGTGAAGGGATGCCTGAAAGATACCTCTGGAAGAAACTTATATGGCATTGGTTCTTGGGATTGCCGGGCATTGGACTTGAGGACCTAATTGTAGGGACAAACTGAGCCAGAAACATAATACAGAGAAATGGTCCTGTGTCTTCTAAAATAAGACACGTTAGCCACTTAGGTCAGAGTGAAGTCAAGACAACAGAATAAGATTTTAAACTGCTTCCTTCTGTTGACATTTTTTGCTGCCAGCTACTAAATCTCTTCATGCTTCCTTTTTTTAGTTTAATAGAAGATCCTCTTTTTCAAAATTTTAACTTCCCCTGAAAATGTTTTCAATTTTCCTTTCTTTTGGCAGACAGAGATTGAAATAATTTGACAACTTATTTCTTTCCTTCACAACTGAATGAACTATAAAGGTTTATTTCTATGGTTGCCTTTCTTGGTCTCTCCAATTTTTCTCAGATTAGCAAAAAGAAGTTTTGTGACTTTGTCTTGTTTGCAAAGTTTAAGAAAGTTACACAGTGGAGAAAGAAAAAAAAATATGGAACATTGAATTAGAACACCAGAACAGTTTCAACAATTGCTTTGATTAATGAGACACTCTGAAAATGCAGTTTTTTCTAGACTAGGTAGAAAACTTGTATTCTACGACTGGAAAGATTCTTTTCATGCTTTCTTCTGTACATGCAAGTATATACAAGTCTGAAGTCAGAATTTGGGCCATACTTTTCCAACTGGAGAAGCCTTTTCTGAAATGAGTCCTGCAGTACTTTCCAATGACATCCTCCAGTCCTGCATTATAGCCAAGAGTTATATATACTTATTAAGCATTTGAGCAGCATTATTTGCTTTTAAATGAAGATGGATTTTAACTTGCTGCTTCCAATTAGAATAATAATAAACATTTTCCCTAATGATGATGACATTCAATAGTGTTAAATTGGAAATGCAAAAGCTTTTTCAGTTGGTACAGTATAAGTTACAGTGTCATTAAATATATAATCAGCCATTTATTGCTTGTGTTATTTTTGAGGCACTTAAATGAAAAGTTGATTTGTCTCTTATTAGACCTCAATAAATGTTCCTTTAATAGTCATAGGGTGTTTTAATGCTTTACAGAATCATTGTCATTAAATTGAATGCAAGACATTGGACTTAAATAAAAGAGAAATGGAAAAACTCAATAAATCAGGATAATAAAAGCTTTTCTTTGTGCTGTTTGAATTGTGCTGAAATGGATCTGTCTCTTAAACTGCCTTACAAAGGCCAAAGTAGCTTAATTGCTTTAGGGCTCGATTATGCTGCATGAGTCAGCTGTAAGACTGTGGCAGTAAAAAGACACATTTCACCACCGAATCTGGAGGAAGAATATTGCTGCTGCATCAGTAGACTTCCCTCAGAAACAATGGCCAGTTAAGAGAAACATACTGTAATGACTTCTGCATTATGGGAATCTGCCTTCAATATCAGGGGCACGTGGAGAATGCAGAAGGCACAACACTTGGGGATAATTCCTTGTCCTTTTGTATTGGTTTCTGTCAGCTCCTATGGGTTACTCTGGCATTCAGTGCCAAGACACAGAATGTGTCTCAAGCACTTAATGAGATGCATCTTATGAGGTATATAAACTAAATATATGATATGACATATATCTTAAGCATATTGGTCAATTTTATCCTGAAAAGCAGGCATTGACCCTAATACTTGTGTCCTTAACATCTCAGAAGTGTTATCTTTGCATGAACTTCTTCAGTGTAAACTTATTACTTAATTTGTCTATGTATTTGATTTAAAAAATAGTAGGTTCTTTTAAATCATGCTTTCTTGGCCAGCTCAGTTATCCAGATGAAAAGTAGACTTTCATGATGCAGATTAATAATGTTCAGTCTTGTTGGGGTTTGACAGCTTTGGCTCAAACAAGAATATAGAGACCTGATCCACTGTGAAATGAGCTAATTTACATAATGGGCTTGAGCCAGGGAGATGGGGATAGTGTAACAATCCAAGATTATCTGAATACTAGAGTTAAAGCCACTTGGAGTTGCTCCCTCCAGGTACTTTGTGAGCTGCCTAAGATTGTATCGTGCATCAAAAGCCCTTCACACGTCCTGCTGCTCTGAAATCTCTGTCCTTTCTTTTATTAGTGAAGGTAGAAACCTCTAAATTTGAAAGACCTCTTCTTGGTAGCCATTCAGCATTTAAATTGCTAGAGATGAGGACATGTGAAACTCTTGTTTTCCTACTTTCCCCTCTATTATTTGGTAATTAATTTGTCAACATAATTTGTTGCTTGTGGATGCAAACGGGAGGACAAATATAAAAAGGACCCAGTAGTTGTGGCAACAGGAAATATTTAATTTAGTCACAGAGCATGTACGTAGAGATGGGCAGCAGGAGCTTTCCTAGAATGGCTGCCAATTCACTTACCCTGTAAATAGAGAAATAAATACAGAGGCATAAAAATCCCTGAGCGATGACATGTCCCTTTGCAGCTGGTTTAGCTTCAAATCAGAACTGTCTATCATGTCTAGGTATTGTTTACTTTCTTCTGACCCATTATGTAAATATTGTTCTTAAAAGTGTGCTTTCCCTTACTTTCTGATTGAACCTGCTTCCTTTTATTGAAAGCTTCATCCCATAGAAATATGATAGGTTTGTATATTACTGAAAAAAGTAAATTATTACAGGCAGATAACTATTGATGTCATGCTCTAGAGATTTTCCAGGTCAGAACTTTGACATGGAGACTCATGATTTCTTGAAAAATTATCTCAGATTCCAATAAATCCAGCACATACTAGTCCACAAATTCATCCTTTTATAGTGAAGAACAGCCTGGTTTAATAAAGCCTGGTAGTGTTGCATATTTTGGAGCTTGTGGTACTGTGATGCACAGCAATGAGTACACCCACAGCCACAAAGTTTAAAAAAAATAGAAGTATAAAAGTAAAAAAGCTGAGGACATTGGGGTCAAAAATTTTGCAGAATCCAGAGAATCAAAAGAGACTCTTGATGGTCACATTATTTATTCCTCCTTCTGCTCCCCTTGCAGGACTTTTCTATGTAAACGTTATTCCCCATAAACTGTCCCTCCTTGTCTTAAAGAAGGCCTCCAGTGCTGCAAACCTGCTTGGGAAGTGAGCAGGAGGAGCGGCCCTTTGACGTGGGAGGGTGCTGGGAGTACATGGAGTTTTGCCTGGGGTGGATGATGAGCCAGTTTATGGTTATCAGTTATGGTTTATCAGTTTATGGGTCAGGATTAGAGACAGAATAGACTAGACTAGAGACCCCTAGTAATTGCAGTGCAAACTTCACTGGGTAAAACCTCCATTCACGTTTGTACAAGCAGCCTGTATTTTTTTATTCTCTAATCCCATTAAAAATAGACTACAAGGAGACTTGAGGAGCAGGACTGGTATCAGACGGTAACAGCTATAGGGAGGTAAGTTTTCATCTCAGTTACGTAAGTGTGAAACCAATTAATTTTTCTAGATTTATCATGGTACAAGAATAAAATTGAATTAGGATTAATTAAATGAAAATCAGAATAACCACATAGTGAATTAATAATTCCAAGGTAAACTACCCTACAGGTTTCAGGGGGATTACATTGGTGTCCTAGGAGATAGAATATAGCTACATTTTCCTGGGACAGCAGAGCAATTTTTCTCCAGTGATCTGAACTGAATTATTTATTTGTATTACACTTCTTTTTCCTTTCTATTTTATTGTATTAGAGCTTTTAAATTTTTTTTTTAATTTTGGCTAGCAGTGATCAATGTCTTAAAATAAAGAAGCAACAATGACAACACACAGAAAAAGAAATTTAGCAGCAGTCATGTTAGATTAGAAAATCCTCAGATAGTTTGGAAGATCCTTCTCATGTTGAATGTTGAAGACTCATCAACATTCAAAACTAAAAATTTGCAGAATATCTTATCATCTCTTGTCTATGGCAAATGCGATATGCAAGTTAAAACAGAATCCTGTGCCTTATGAATTTTCAGTTTTAAGTACAGAAAAGACATGATAAAAGGAGTAACGTACTAAGGAAGAGCTGGAAAGAATTTAGATTAAGAGATAAATAGCCCTTCTGCTAAATCACATCTGACTCCCAGGGAAGAAAAGTTTGTTGCTTCATAAATGATGACACAGTACTGAACAAAAATTTTCCCAAAGACTTCTTACCTAAATAATTGCTTGTTACCAAATAGTGTGGGCGTGGGGTGATTGGAGGACTTAGTTTTTGTGTGACTCTCCTTAACTGTATGCGGCAGTCAGGTTGCACAAATCATTTCAGTAATGCACATTGTAGGCTACTAACACACAATGCTATTCCCAATTAAAATCACAATTTTTGCTAAGTTGGCAGGTAATACCAGGGCTGAGAGGCTGAAGGTATAAAATTCTGGAGGGGAATGCTCTCGTATGCGGACATTGTGAACCTCAGATCATTGAGCCATGGAGGAAGATTTAGGATATAAAATCTTATTAACTCGAAGTCCAACTTCACCCCCAGGACTAGGTTAATTTACCATGCATAGTGAACCCTCACACTCACATCCTGGGATGAACATAAAACTGATGGACAGCCCAGAATATTAATCTGTCTGTAGGTTCTTGTATGTGGTAAGGACAGATCAACCACAGCCAAAATTTATTTCAACAATTAATGAGTTATTACCATGTTGGGTTTGCATGCTCAAACAAGAAATCTGCTGGGTTGGAAAATATTCACTTTGACATTTCTTTAAATCACAGACTGATTTTTTTATTTTTTGAGGTTCACTGATTGAATTTGCTGTCACTTTTGGTGTGACAAATAAAGCTTAATGTGACCTCTCCTCAAGCCTCTCTGTAGTGATTATGTTACGAACTTGTGCACCCTGCTCACTGTAAACCAACTGAGTTTTATCCCAGGCAGAAAAAAAAAATTTTGGAAGAAATATGAAATAAGAAAAATGAAGAACCAGACACAGGCTAATAACAGCAGGGCTAATTAGTCTTCAGTGGACTTGAATCTAATTTTTTTTTTCAGTGGAAACACTGAAACATTGTTGAGATGTGCTTGTCTGCTTTACTACACAGTTTGTGAATATGTTTCTCAGAAGAGAGCTTTTACTAGCACAGATCCTTGTGGAACTCCACTGTTGACTTCTGTCACTTACTACTATAATTTTCCAAATACAAAATTATTTTGAAAGGAAAAATTGAAAATTTGCTGAAGTAGACATATTTGTGCATGTGTAGAAATTTTCTTCGGTACTTCAAAATTATTCTTTGGTGGAAAAACACCTGTTCCATGGCTTAAACTTGCTTGAGATTCTAACTAATAGGTACAGAAAAGAAAAAAACCCAGGGAATTCTTATAAGTCAAAGAACTCCAGTGGTTATCTGCGAAGCCCTGTGGGGTGTTGAGGCAGTTGATTTCCATTAAGAGTTATAGATACTGGTTGTACATCTTGAAGAGATGGTTTGGGAAATCTCAGCCCTGCTGTAAAGTGTGACATTATAAATATTTGCCTGAGTATGTCAATTGCTCTTTATATTCAGAGGATCTGGACAAAGCCCCTGAAGAGAGATTAAAAGATTGAAGCATTTAGAGCCTCATAGCAATATCAAGGATTATCAAAGCATCTCTGTGTGGGAGAGCAGAATGGTTGTGTCAGACCATCTCTATCTCCGGGAGGGAGGTTGGTCAAATCTCTTTGTAGAGAAGGGGAAGACAGTCTCTGTTAGGATTATACGCAGCAGGAGACAGCTTAGTTCCCTTCGAAAGAGGAGCTTTAAAATATTCCATTTGAGACCCAGTCAGCTCAGAAAACATCGTATTACAATTGAGGACAATTAACATCTAATGAGAAGCGTGTGGAGTTCGTGCTTAGTTTATGTTTCTCCATCTGGGGGGTCTCTTCTGTGCTCTCTGCCAGTTCCTATCAGCTTGGATTACACTAAGCTTCAAGCATCCATGTAAGCAAAAGGTAATTATTTGAAGAGCAGCAAATCCAAGGGAGAGTCTCAAGGATGCTCTCATACTTTATCTGATGCTTACCAATGTGATGCCCGTGTCTGTTACAGGAATGCGCAGTCAAGTCATGTTAAGAACTTTAAATAAGTCCAAAGATTTTTTGGATGGGATGTGTAGTTTCACAAAGCACATATAGGACACCAGCATGATTGCTATAACAAAATGGAAAGGCAAGCTGAGATCATTGCAAGCTCTCAGGATCTCTGCTCCTCTGTCAGTGTAGGTCCTCCTTCAATTCTCAAGGCCAGTTCACCTGCCTTCCTGAAAAAAAAATTACAGTGTGGTAAAAGGGGGTGAAAGTGATGTGTGTTTCCCTTCACATGACCTCTTTCCACTTTTTCGGTCCTGGGAGAGGTGTTTGGCTCTTGACAGGATCCCATCTAGACGTCCTCATAGTCATGAAAAGTGTCAGATCTCTTGTCTTTGAGAAACACGTCTGGATTTCAGGTTAGCACCAAGGTACCAGGCTCTTTAGTGGCTCTGTGATCCCTGTTTTTTTTCTGTTATAATCTGCCCATGCTGATCAGATTGTCTGCTGAAGAGTTTGGGTTATTGTGCTGTTTCTCATGTCCTTCTATTCTATCTTTGTGTTGTGCTTAATGTTCTGGGCTCAGAACCATCTTTCTTTTACTATTTCTTTGTTCTGCTGACCCCGTAGCCACTTCTTATAGACTCCGAGGCACTATGCAGAATGAGTACTCGTATTCAGTCAGAAGCTTTCTTGAGTTTGTTTCCATCTACTTGCTGCAGGCTTCAAAATGTTTTAGCCTAGTTGTGTTTTCAGTTTATAAAATATAAGCTAGATTATAGGGAAGTGATACAGTCTGTGATTTAGGGTCAACATTTACTAATTTCCTTGACTGGCAAATACCCAGCTAATCTGTTGTGTGACCTGAATATTGTCTGATAAAAGCCCTTCTCTCTGGTTCAGTAAATTGTGCATTTGCAGCTTTTATGTGCTGCTAAAGGCTTTTAGACATTTCTTTCTCACAGCCCCTCCTGAAAAACCCTGTTTCCTTGCCCACCCCACCCCACCAGGGTCTGGAGTTACTGTGGTAGTTTGAGATGATGCTACTTCTTCCTCACAACAGAAGGGACAGGTCCCTTGCGGTATCTCTTTCATATCCAGAAAGGGTCAAATGCTGTCCACTAAGAGTCACAGCTCTTAGTCTGTATTGAGGAACCTGTAGCACACTGCCTTTCCTTGCAGCCATCTCCCACCCTTCAGAACCACAGTGCCTTCCTTGCTCTGCCCCTGGAATTTCTCCAGGGCCCAGTCACCCACTCCTTAGTTGGTCAGAAATGGATAATAAAAAAAAGTATGCTATTGAGATTACTGATAATTAAAAGGCATTAAATAAAACTGTATGGAAATATTATATTTTAGTGTGCAAAAGGTTAAATGAGAATGACTTTAAAATGATTAATTTTCCCAACTGAAAACCTCAAAATTCACAGGATCACAGAACCGCAGAATGGGTAAGGTTGGAAGGGAGCACAGGAGGTCATCTAGTCCAGCCTCCCTGCTCAAGCAGAATCCCCTAGAACACGTTACCACTTTTGGCAGTCATAAAGACAATAAGCAAAGTTTTGTTTTTAATGTGTAGAAAGCTTGAGACATTTTTAATAAAAAGGAATTCTAAAGAAAGTCAACATTTTTCATAAAGGGCAAATATTTGGTTCATTTGGACAGCACAAAATGTTTGATTTCAGCTTTGCTGGTTCTATTCTGCACATAAGATTGATCACATTTTCCTGTCTATTAGACAGCAGCTAATTAGCACAAGAGTCACTAAGATGACTCCTTGGTTGCTATGGTTGGTACCACAGGCTGTAAATCCTGGTCAGTCACCTGGGATAGGAACTGAGCTCTGTGCTTAATCTCTTCTCCAGTATAAATGTAAGTAGCAGAATAGAATAAGATTTTTTTGAGCCAACACTTCTTAAAAAGTTAATTAGAATATTCATTAGGATATTTATTCACTGCTCATAAATTCAAATACAGCTTTTGAATCAAAATTAATTCTTCTGAGTAAGCAGGAGGGGACAGAAGAGTTCAATGGTGAGAGTTCTGTTTCTCCCTTGAAGTCTAATCTGAAGGGTAATTCCAGAACCTGAACTGACTCAAGGCAGTGACACAGAATTACATTTTCCTTCCCTGGCAGGTGAAGGAGTGCAGCTGAGCTTGCTCTTGAGAAGTAGAAATGGCAAGGCTGGGGCACCACTGTGCTGCTGTGGCTTTACAGGTCACCTTGCCACTGGGAGGGCTCATGAAGGTACTTTGCTTATCCCAGACATCCAGGAGGGACAGCAGCCCCTGTCTGCTTCGAGCTGTACCACAGCCAAGACTATCATTGCTTAATTGGGCTGAGTACTGCTTGGAGTGAGCTGCATCAGGTACTGACCATGTGAGGTGTTGGTGTCTGTGAAATGCATTGATCTGTGTCCAGTTCTCAGGGAAAGGGTTTCCACCTCACCGCTGGCGTTCTTTTCATGTCTCTCTTATCATTGCATTATCTTCTGAGCTCAGAGATGGGAGACAGGCACAAGGAAACTGCATCTCCAATCCCCTAGAGTGGGGAGCTATTCTGTGGCTGGGTTACAGCTCCTTTGTTCCCAGACCCAAAAGAGCTGAGGGAATGAAGTCTGAGAAATAGCACAGCTGTCTCTGTGAGCTCAAAAGAGTATTTGGTTTAGAGCACTCTAGTCTAGGGAAATCCTTAAGAATGTCCCCAAATAAGGATGAGGCATAAGCCTATATCTCCTTGGAAGGAAAATAAGACATAATGTACTCCTTATGCAAACATTTTTTTTCAAGGAATCTGTCCTCGGAATGGAAACTCGAAAGGTGCAAGGAAAGCAGTCTTTTTTCCTTCCTACAGACTGTGTCCTGGTGCTAATTATTATGATGACAAGAACAGTCACAGGCCAAGTGAGTGTCCAGTCTCTTAGGGTGTACATCAGAAAGATAACAACACCGCAGATGAAACTTTTCAAGGGGTACACCTGGACAAAGTTCAGGGTCAGAATGGGATGTTGAAAGAAAAGGGTTAGGAGTGGTGGTGGTGTTGGAAAGGAAGCATGTCAGTCATCTAAACACAGCATGACATCTTAAGCAGCCTATTGATCTCCTATTCCGAATTCATGCAGGGCGACTCCCTGTCATAAAACATTCAGCAGCCAAGATCAATAAGAGATGTGGAGCACTGAATCTTGCTGCTTCAAAGTCATACTTGAAAACAACAAAAAAAATATCACTGCTGCTCAAATGTCACCAGGGCACCAGCTCGGTTTGGACCCAGCTCAGCAATTTCAATGATAAAAGTTTGCTTCCTGTTTTTCCAAGTGGGAGTCCAACTGGAAGGTGACAAGAACTGGATTCAGCTATGTGACAGGGAATCTATTTTCTACCCCTCTCTGTTTACAAAGGAGGTTCAACAGTAAAGATAAACCTAGATAACATGAAGCACTTGCTGAGGTAGAGCTTGTCTCATGCTGTGAATCTGCCGACATTTAGCAGTTCCCTGGCTAGAATCACATCCTCCAGCTGCAGCATGCAAGGGGAGTGAGAAATGCATTATATCACATCACAAAAAGATGATATTGTCTTTACAAACATACCCTCCCCACTATGATATCTATCAAATTGCTCAATATGCTCATTCAAATATAAGACCTAACTGTTAGGTTGCTAGCCTCTGGAGTGGATTCTGGAGAGTAGATTGCCCACTGAAGTTTCTTTCCACATATTTCAGTGCTGTTGTCATGTATCTCATTACTCTCTTCTAGCATAAACAATGCTAATTCTTTCAATCTCTCTTTTGAGGTGATATTTTCATATGTTTCTGCTTCATAAAAGGACAGTGGCATCTGACAGTCTCATGGCACAAAAGATTAATTCTGCTCTTGCATGGCTCTGAGCCCAATGGTTGCCATCACCTTGTTCAGTGTAAAGGGGAGTATTGCTTTTAGTAGCCAACCAAAAACCCTGGGTGTTTGTTCCATTTCTAATGATTTCCAGAGTAATTGATGCTGCTAGAGATGAATACTTTACAAAAGCACAAATTGGATAGCCAAAGTGACAAGGAGGGATTCAAGTGGGAATATGCAGCACTCAGATGAGCTCAGAAAGCATCTGTTGTCACACCACCATCCCTCTGTGGCAGACAAAGAAGCACAGAAAAACCTGGATGAAAAAGCAATAAATATAAGCATCAATGAAAATTTAGCGTTTGACTTCAGTAGACTTGAATGGCTGTACTATAGGGGCTCAGTCCTGGGATGGCACCATGTGGTAGCCTGTTCTATGGCAATGTCTGCACTGCACGGAGCCTGAGATGGCTATAAACAAAGAACACACATTGGAAAGCCATTGAGGAACAAAATCAGCGTGCTTATGTAAAGCTCCATATGATTACAGCCTGTTTCTGGTGTCAAAACTAAGCTGTTCAGAGCCGTGGTGGTTCATCTATTAATTATATGTTGATTTTAGTATCTGTGTTTATTAGGATAAAGGGTTAGTATTACCTGGAAAACCAATAAACCAAACTTCTGGAATGCTTTACTAGTTAGGCTGGGAGTCAGGCTAAATATTCTGGCAAACCACAGTTTCACTAAATATTTTTCAGTTCTTGAAGCTGTTGATTCCTATTCATAGCCAACATAGAAGAGGCTTAAGTTCTTCATTACTCTCTGTTTTTCTGTTCCAAGGTCAATGACTCTGTTCCTGACTCTTTCTGAAGAAAAGTTTCTGAAGGGTGTTCTTGTAGGTGACATTCTAATTTATGATTCTGAAGGAGGCAGGGGGGAATTAAGTGACATGATGGAAAGTTTGTTAAGTGTAATCAACAGTGAGGATAAATGCTGTTAGAGATTTCTGCATATTAATCTGGCTTTGTTTTGAGCTACTGCAGCACCTGTGACAAAACCAAAGGTTATGAATTTGGAATCATAAGCTTTGCCTCTCTGGCTTAGCATAATATAGCTCTCTAATCAATAAACTGATTGAGCTTAACTGGACTGCTCTCCAGGACACACAGCGGGTAGCGTGGGTATTTCAGTCCAGTGCAGGTACGACGTGCCTGACTTACCACTCTTATCCAGGATAGGAAGACTTTCCTATAGGTGCTGAGCCATCTCTGCAGCCCTGGTGGATGTCTCAAATGGTACTACAGACACTGGAGCACTGAAAAGTGCCCGTGGGATTCAGCTCCGGGCTCAACCTCTCAATATAAATATTCAATGGTGTTTGCATGTGAGATAGGGACTGAGCTCAGTCGCCTAAGCCAGAAACCCAGAGCCATTTGGGACATGGCACCATGTCTGAGATTCTTTATGGAGCAGGCAGGGGTGGCACAAGAAGTGTGGGAGACTTGTGCATGCTTTGGCACTGAGAAACGTTGTTGAAAATAAGCCACAACAATGATTAAACACATGCCCATTGGAAGTACGGGGAGAGATGGCATTTCTGTCTAGCAGAAAAGGGGTGAAATTTAGGACTCTAAAGCACAGGACTCCAATGCTTGATTCTGTTGACTGGAGACATCCTAATTTAGAGGATCATAATTTTTTTAGAAATTGTTTCTATATTTGTCCTGCATCTTTGTTCTCACATAAATAATTCCTATCTTTTTCCTTTTCCTAGATTTAGCTATTCTGTTTTAGACTGTTTATCTTGTCTACCAGTTTTCTAAAGCATTCATTAAAATTCTACTTTATAAATCTCAAGTTTTCTAAAATATGAAAAAAAAAAAAGTTTGCAAAGAACAAGTTGTCATCACTTGGAAGAGTCCCTGACCAGATAAAGGCTTCATGATTAACTCTTAACCTTCAGACAAGGAAGAAGGGAACAAAATAATTGTTAGGGAAAGTAGTCATGGAACTTAACTACCAAAGGTTACATTGGATTCTTCAGTACTAGACATTGGGTTTTTTAAGATGGAACACACTTTTGAAAGAGATTGTCATCTTCATCATATTAATTATATCTACAGAACTGTGAAGAGCTATGTGTCTGTTTCATAGATGAGCCAGGTTCAGCTTGGAATGAACACACAGAGAAGCCAGGCCTTCTCTAGTGATGTGAACGAGGTGTGTAATCATCAAATTGCCCCTAAGGCAGATGCAGTTTTCCTGACACATATGTACTTACTGTGGTCTATCCCTCTTGCAGAGAGGTTGGGTTATTTTTTTTGTCTTGAGCACCTGCATAAATGGAGAAACACAATTCCATCCTCTTTGCTGTGAAAGCATGTTTTCATCACGTGAGAAATAGTGCAAATCCTTGTTTTCAGATAAAAGATCCTGTTCTGCTACTGCAGGAATTTTCATAATCATGTACTCCCTGTGCTTGGTTTGCCAGGCATCAAACAACATAGGAGTTTTTTTCTACCATCAGTCTTCAAGGATGAATAGTAACTGAGAAAAGACTCTGCTACTCACACAAAATTTTCCACTCCCTCTTGTCATCTTACAGGAAGCATTGATGTTATTTTTGGGAAGTATTGATCCTTTTACAGAATAGAGGGCTCATTAAATCAAAATAACAGCAACATTTTCAGCTGCTTCTTTGTTATCATTGCTATTGTTGCAAGCCACTGTTGGAAGCTGGGAAAAAAAAGAAAGGAGAAATAATGCCAATAAAGAATAGATACCCCAATGTATCCTGAGCCCAAGATGAAGTGCCACACATCTTTTTTATGGTTTTTAAGTACTTGGTAGTCTACCACTGATTTCATAATCATCGTGAAGAGGCAGCAGCACCACTGAGAAGGACAGGGGAGCTAAAATTTATAGAAAGAATGATAAACTGGAAATGGCAGAGTCACAAAAAAAGGGAAAAGCTGTACGGAGGTTGTGTTAACAAAAGTATAGGGTGTTGCAAGCAGAAAGAGGGACTTTATTCCACTTCCATCACAAATTTACCCAGAGTCAGTTTGGGGGGGAAATGTGGTATTTGTTTTTAAACAGAAAGGTCAAATTGTAACAAGTGAGAGGCAAATCAAGGAAAAAAGTAGAGAAGATGGAAAATGAGCCATGTGGAACCCAGAGTGGCTGGTGCCTGGGAGAAACAGAGCTGAAGGGCGACCAGACACAAAGCACAGCAGGGAGCATTTCTGTGTTTGCTGGGAACTCTGCAAGACATTGTGAAAATGGGAGGATTTCTCAGTAGTATGGAAATCTATTCTGGGAAAGAAGCAGCATGAGCAGGAAACAGGAGATTTTTAATTGTACAGATTTATGATTTTAGGACATGCAGCAGGGAGTAAATGTTGTAATCCAGGAAATCCATTTAGTTTTTTGATGTGCTTAAGTAATATAAATCTATGTTTCTAACTATTATCCTGATATTTGGAATACTAACAATCCCCTCTTTACAGATCAGCTCAGAGCTGCAGAACAAATGAAATCACACAGCAAAATGGGAAAAAGCCCCAAGAGGAGTTTCAGACAAGGACTGATGGGTCCCTACCTCCTATATCTTAGAGAGGTTTATCCAGCAGAGTCATGAAAACCTGCAAAAAGTCTCGAGCTGAACACATGAAGTTGTGTCAAGGTTTTGAAATTCTTGATCAAGGCAATCTGCTTCACAGAGCAAGCAGTTTACAGGTGTAAGTTTTTGTTCCTGGCTGTCATGGTTTAACCCCAGCCAGCAGTCCAGCCCCAGGTCCATTCATTTTCCCCCTCGGTGGGATTGGGGAGAGAATCATAAGGGGAAAAGCTGGAAAATGCATAAGTTGAGATAAAGACAGTTTAATAAGAAAAGCAAGAGCCATGCACACAAGCAAAGCAAACCAAGGCATTAATTCACTGCTTCCCCAGGGCAGGCAGGTGTTCCGCCATCTCCTGGCGAGCAGGGCCGCATCACGTGTAATGGTCACTTGGGAAGACAAATTCCATCACCCCAAATATTCCCACTTCCTCCTTCTGCCCCACACTTTATATTCTGAGCATGATGTCACACGGTCTGGAATATCCCTTTGGTCAGCTGTAGTCACCTGTCCTGGATGTGACTCCTCCTAACTTCCTTTGCCAGTGCCAGTACGAGAAGCAGAAAAGCCCTTGGCTCTGTGTAAGCTCTGCTCAGCAATTACACAAACATCTGTATATTATCAACCGTGTGTTCAGCACAAACCCAAAACACAGCCCCATACCGACTGCTGTGAAGAAAATTAACTCTATCCCAGCCAAGACCAGCACAACGGCCAGGGTCACAAACGGGTAAACAGGAGTCAGGGATGAAAAAGGATATACAGAGGTAACACAAGATAAAAATATTCATTAGAAATATATTCATCTTTTCAAGAGAGTTCTACAAAAATAAGATCTATGTAAATATAGATGTACAGAGACTATGGCAAGTAAGCAGCCTTCCGAAAAAATCGGGAGGATAGCAGCCCATTTTAATAATCTCTTTTGAAAGCTTGTTCTCATAACTTGCTGTTTCTCTTAATTTTTTTTTTATTGTTCACTTTCTTCCAGTTTTATACCTTGGCAACTCAGTGGCAGTAGTTGACTCAAGGATGCACTGGGAGAATAAAAATTTCAAGAGGACATTCAGTAAACAAGGCAGCATAGAGAAGTTGACCTGAATATGACTGACAGTTATTATTTCCCAGGAACTCTCTTTGAAATTGCACACAAATGTTACTGCTGGACCTGCAGTAACCCATAAAATTTAAAATGTCCAGCCTATGAGAAAGTTCTGGATTCTCAGCACTTTTATTGTCACATAGAACTGGAAAAAACCCCAAACCCAAAACTACTTGGGTTTCACTTTGTTACTCACTGACACTCCAGAAAAGGTCAGTATATGAATGCCTTTGAACCAGCTCAGGGAGAGAGAATCCTGGTAGGAAAACACTGGCTGCATTTTTCCAGGCTTGACCTACTCACCCTTTAGAATCATGGAGTGACCATCTGAGTTTTTCCAACTGCAGAGCTAACTCAGGGACACCACTAGCTTCAGTTACCTTGCTTGTCCTCCACACTGGACCTTGAGCAGGAATACTGGTGTGGGGTTTCTTTTTGGCTGGGATTGATACCTGCAGTATCAAGGTGCCAAGTAAACGCATTGCCTTGCATTGGTCCTTGGGGGTTATCCAGCAGTCAGGATGTTGTGACACCTGTCAAACGGATTTTCACTTTCTGGATGACTAAAAAGCAAAACCTCTCTTATCCATTTTCAGTTGTATTGGGGATTTCTCAGGTTTCAAGGTCATGAAAAGAGTGATGCTTCTCCCCTCCAATGTTTCAGGATAGTTTTGACTGCTTTTGCACTTTGCATGGATCTGATGCCCTCTCCTTCATTATCTGTCAAGAGATTAATTGAGGTTATTCATGCATCTGTGGCAGCTTGTTGGAAATGTCACCAACATGGCATGATGAAATGTAGGACTGGATAGAACCTCTTTGGCCAAGCCCAGCCTGGGTAAAGGCAGGCACCATATTCTTAAACATAGGACTGGAACAAAACGATAATAAATATTGTGGAAAGGCCAGTAGAAATGTAAGAAGTTTCCCACAATTTCCATTGGAGAACTTTTACACGACATTGAAAACCGAGTTAGTATGTAGGTTGTAGTATGTAAGTGCCAGTATGTAAGCTCTGTTCTGCCTTGCTAAAGACATTAAATGGCTGCTCATTGGGCTTGCTTGCATGAGAAAAGAACAAGATGAAACTGTTCCTTTAATCATGAGAATGGATAAGGTAGTTAAAAATGGTCCTCTTTGTAACACTCCACAACAGTTTTGAAGGCTTCCTTTCTGTAAACACTACTACATGTTCTTCTTCGCCTGCACAGTGTTTTCTCCTATAAATGACCCAGGAACACAGCTTTACAGCTTATTTTGTAGTAAGGAGCCTTGTTTTTCTAGTCCCTTGAAATACTCAGAGCAAAAGAGACAGTCCTCACCCCACAAATCTCTCTGGATTCTATTGTCTACAAAATACTTTCTTTTTTTCCCAGCAAGTGAAATTGTATGTGGTTAATTAATAACGTGGTATAGGAATTTCTATGTGACTCTCCTGCAGAGCCTGCATGCATGATTTTATTTTGACCTTAGGAATTTAATAACCATCAAGAAGTTCTTTGCAAAACAAAACTTCTTGTGTTGGCTGCACTCAGCGAGCAGCTAGGCTACTAAAGACGGTGGTTTACAAGTAGATTCAAGCTTGGTCTTGTGATCAGTTCCTGTAGCTGATCTGATTTAATGCCTTTGGAGTGGATGAAGAAGTGTCTTACTGGCTGGATTTCCCCAGCAATACAAACTTCTTTGTCAAACAGTGCTGATCCTTGAAGGATTTGGGAGGCACAAGCATGGAACGGATTCTCATCATCTGCAGCATGCACTGCCATTTACAAGAAACAAAGTGTATTACTGCACGGACAAAGTTGTGTTGAGTAACCTTCAAAGATGATAATAGAGTAAATCTTTTGTCCTCATCATAGTTCAATGTTCAAAGTTCTAACAGAGCAGTTACCCTGAAATCTGACCTTCTCAAGAGGTGAAGAGTCTGTGACTCTTAAACCTCCTCGGTTCCTGTAACAGATAGTTGAGATCTTCCTGTGCTGTGCCTGGTCCCTCTGTGTACCTCCCTCTGCTCCCATCCTGTGCTGGTACTGAGCGTGGCTGTCAGGTCCGGCCCAGGCAGTGTGGGATTGGCAGCCAGGGGAATGGATTCTGGGGCGTCAGCAAACCTCCATATCCCTTGGGGAGGGGTAGAGGCAGGTGGAGAACAGAACGGTAAGTAAGACTGTTTTACCTTCTACCAGAGATAAGCTCTTGGTAGTCCAGTGACCTGCAGACCCTCATGGAGGATGAAGCCCAGGATATCCACCATTGCACAGCTGCTGTTGGGTGTCCCAGATGGTCTCCTTCCTTCAGCCTTCCTTCAGGCTTTAGGCTTGTAGCCCTTAATAATCCACCACTGTAGACAGCTGCCTACTCTGCCTACACTGTGGTGTACAAATTAGTTATAAATCAGCCGTTCCAATCCAGTGACTTGCTACCCTGGTAGGCACAAATGGTACTATGAGTTGTGAGAGCACAGAGGATCAAGATCCTAGTCTTAAGTGTAATGCCTGAAAAAAGAGCAATAAATACATGAGGCAGCAACAGCATGACCAAAACAGAAGAAGTATAAATCATGCTGTGGAATGAAGTGCAGTGATTCACCTGCTATGCTGGGTGCTGCTGCCCTGCAGACAATCTGACAGCACAGCAGAAAAGAAATGCAACACACCAGAAATAAATACTCGCCCTGAACTGACACAATGCTATTCATTTTGCGTTAATATATTTCTTCCTGAAATTCAGCAGAAACCCATGGTGTACAAATCATCCCAGCATCAATACAAGGTAAATGTGTGTGATTAAGGAAGGAGAGGGACATCAGAACAGCTGCAACACCTAAAAGTTAACTATTGTTGGGTTTCCTCTGCATGAGCGAATGGATCCTCTTTGACAGTCCACCTATGCTGGCTTGCCTTTCATTCACCCTTAGACCTTCTTTCTACATTATTTGTCATTTCAAAAATTACCAGTTTCATTTCACAATATAGTCACCAGCATGACCAGTAATAAGGTACAGTCAAAGAAGATATAAAAAGTGGCAAAGACAAACTTAGGAGGGGTTGCAGGTGAGTTATAATAAAGTTCAAAGTAAAGAGTCAGGATACCTTGAGAGGTGGCCACCTAAAAGATGGAGGTCCCTGGATCCGCTGAGAACGAAGAAGTCAGGATCCTTGGGAATCACCACTGGCTCTGGAAAGAAGTGTGCTCAGGACAAGCAGTGTAGTGTTCACAGCCAAGTAGGAGGGCTCTTAGGTTTTATTTGTGAATCAGCAAAAGCTAATGGAGGTATAAATCCTTGCATTTCAGAAAGAGTTTTATAAATCTATTGCTAACCTGCTGTAAGAATCTGAGTTAGTCTCTGTCATCCAGTAACTCATGTATCCAAATGATGAACATGGGAAGTGCTATTTGCCTACCTGGAGGATTGTGAACGCTGATTAACACCTTGTGAAAATGCTGTAAGATTATTTGGAGAAAGTAACTGTACCTTCCCAGTGTGCAGCAGCAGATTTTTCTGCTGCCAGCCACGGTAGGAAGTGATTTGTATCCTTTCACCTCCTGTTCCTCCTTCCTTGTACCTGGTCTCAGCAAATGCTTTCTTGCTCTTGGTTTTTCTCTGATAGAAAAAGGACTTGCTGGACCTGGAGGCCAACAAGCACTTCTCTTCCACTTTTCAAATTGCCCTCTAGTTACTGTCTCACACAAGGGCACAGCAGCAGAAAAAGAGTTCATTGGGTTTTCCAGGTCTCCATGACAGGATGCTCCATTTAACTCTAATTTGCACGGCAGTTCTTTGTGCTCTATATGCCTAGAAATAGTTATATCCTTACAATTTTTAAATAAACAATATTATCTATTAAAAAAACCCAAACTGTAAAAGAATGTGACCCAGACACAACTTGAACTATAATAATATTGGGGAATTTACCTCACAGCCTTCTCTTCTTTAGCCCTTTCTTTGGTCCTTCAGATTCTCTGCCATTTTTCTAAAAAAAAAAAGCTTCTACCCTTGATTTTGTGTAGATTTTCTGAGATATGGCTACCAAAAAATTAATTTTCAGGGAGAAATGACCTTCAAAGGGTTCAGGTTGTCTAGTTTTATGAATCCATGAGTGCAAATGGGTGCAGATATTCTTGTACAGCAAGAGCATCTCTGGGTTTCCCTTAAGGACCAGCGATGCATTCATCCCACAGCCACAGGGTCATGGTGCTAACTTGCAATCCCTGCCCCAAGGATTTTACTGCCCTGCCACACGGAAAGAGAAACGGTAGGGGAAATGCAACACAACACTGATAAACAGCTGAAGTCCTGGTATACTGAGCACAAAAGTGGTTCTGTCCTATATTTCACAGGCACCAGATGTAAACTGAAAGGAGGGAGGCAGAAAGAGGCAGTCCACTAGGGCTGTAGGGATTTACAGGTAACGTGTTGCAGCAGGTGAGACAGTCATGAAGCCAGAGGCAAAACTACACAGATGGGCTGAACTTCTCCAGAGTGTGTGTGAGCTGAAGCCTCTTAGGCAAATAAAAACACAGGAGACTGCAAAGACTGATTAGAAAACCCACTTGAGTGGGGTACCTCTGACTTAATAGAGGCTTGTTGCAGGGGGAAGCTTTGCATTTGGGTTTTGGGACTTTTTGGAGTTGGGTATGTGAAGGTGGCTACACTGACCGTGTCCAGGGCTGGGCAGGGACCTTGCTCTGCCGTGTGTGACAGACCTTGCTTTCTCTCACCTGTGACTTCACCTGGATGAAATGCTTCTGTGAGAGATCTCCTGAAGCTGAATCCAGGCAGATGTTTTCTGTGCAGCAGAAAGGTCCCTGCCGTGTTTTGTCAGTGCTCAGCTAATGAGGGAGAGAGCTTGTTTTATCTTTGTTACCACAGAAAGTTAACCACAATCCAAGCAGTGATTTATAGATAATGAGTCCTGTCACACTTACAATTCATGCCTCACATGAAAGTCATCAGCATACCTACCGCTGATCAGAAACCCAGGTATATTTCTCTATGTTTTATTCACAGTCTAATGATCTGCCAAGGCAAAGGCTGGATTTAAAGTTGATTGCCATCAACATTTACATCTGTGAATGCATCTGAATGCCAAGGAGCATTTAGGAAATCAGCTGTCAGATGATTGTAGCAGAGGATACTTCCATTGAGTGAGGTAGGAAGGAACTGTGGGGGCTCAGGGGTCACTTGGAAAGAGTGAGAAGAGGAGCAGAAAATAAAAAATATCTTTTTTGGGTACTGGTGGTGGGACTGCTGTGAACAACAAATGCCTTCTGTGGCTCCCACTCGCCCACAGTGGGATGGGATAAGAATTGCAGTTGCTTTAGAGATATTTTTGGCAAGAGATGGAGTAAAATATCCATGGCCTCACAGGAAAGTTCGCTGTTGTCTGTGGAGGGTGAGATGGACACCAGACACTCAAGGGGAGATATTCCCATGCACCAGGCACTCTGGCTCCAGCCCCTGACCTGAGCTTCCCTCGGCTTGGCATGGGGATAGGTGTGTGGGAATGGGGAAGGACCCCTCTGCTGCCCTGTGTGGGGTGAGCAAATGGAAATGTGCCCCTGGAAAAGCCCTGCAGGCTCCAGTGACAAGGCAGGGAAGGAGGCAGAGCTCCTGTGCGTACATGTAATTAGTTTCTGTTCTGCACTGCTCCAAAGTTACTCTTTGGAGAGCAATCCTTCCTAGGAGCTAGTGCTCTGCTAGCAAATCTGGTATTTGAAATCCCATGAATTAGCACATGTTTATTTATTTAGTGCCCTATCAGCACCTATCAAAGTCACTGAGAGTATTGTCATTTCAATGGAAGCAGAAACAGGTTTTGCTTTATTTTATTTAATTTTTTTTTTTTGCTGTATAAAACAGAGGACAGGTTAGGAATTTATCAGCAGAGCTGTGCTAACAATTACTTTCCTTTTGTACCTGGGGCAAAAAAGGCAAAGCAAAGCAGGACAAGAGATGTGTCATTTTCCCTTACACTTTTTTTTACATGTGTGGTGAATGGAATACCTTTTTTGCACTTCGTGTGAAAAGTTGTCTTATATCTTAATTTATTTTTCATCTGCATGAACAATATATTTAACAAATGAAAACACATGGATAGTTCCAAAATACAGCAAGCTTTACTGTATTTATAAAATATAAAAAAAGGAAAATGCTGTATTATAAGAGGAAAATGCAACAAAAGAGAGTGAATTTTCCTTAATTTTCTGCTTTTATGATTATTTAATTCCATGCTTATTTAATGTAATGCTCATTTTTTAAAGTCCCCTTAAATTTTAATGTAATAAAATGTAATTATAAAAATGTTTTTCTTCACTTGTCTTCTGCAATATGTACTGACTGTTCTCAACAGTTATCTAAGCATATGCACAGTATGCAGTGAAGAGACGAATGTATTCTCCAAATAAGATGCATAACTTGAAAGGCAAAGAGGCAAAATTTCTTCTGAAAAATATCCCCTCCAAACTGTTTTTGACAGAAAATTTGATTGTAAACATTTTTTGTGCTATGTATGTCATGTTTCTACACAAATCTGAAGATGTACTTGAAAAAAAAGAATCCAAACAAAAGCAAAACTCAGAAATTTTTTCTTTTTTTTTTTAATAAAACATTAAAATGCCTCAGAGAGAATGGCAATGATTTAATGACATTTTTCATGAAAAAATTAAATCTCTCTCTCATTCATCATACCCACGATGTAACACATAGCATACAATTTGCCTAATAAAAAATACCACCTCTCCTTCAGCAAAGAAAATGCACTCACACAGAATCATATTCAATTAGAGGCCTGCAAGCTCTCTGATTTAAATCTGATGTAGCTACTACATTCTTAAAAATTAAGGTCCTTTTTTCAGGAGAAATAATGTTCTTTTATGTTGCACTCCAAAGTGCTTTAAAGCCTTTTTAAATGATAAATGTCCAACCCTATTTTGTTTAAAGGTGACAAAAAGAAAAACTCACTTGAAGAAATGGGGACTGCTTTATTGTGGGGATCATTAACCATTAGCAGAGTGTCAGATATTGCAGCACGGTAACTCTACTGAGACTTCAGGATTTTTTTTTCTATGGGTTATTAGTAGATATTTGCAGTATTTTTAATGGGCTTTTTATTTTCCATAGGAAAATGTAGACTTCATTTTTCATAGGAGAAGAAAGAAGTGTCAGAAAACCAGGATGAAATGCTGTTTCAGACTGCCTCGAGGTCAGTTTGTGCTTGTGTGAGCTGCTGCGATGCCACTGTGAATTTTTTGTCAAGCACCTCAAGTCTGTGCTGCCAGGCACTGGAGGAGCGTGGCTGATGGCCGTGGGGGCACAGGCCAGGCAGGCTGCCTTCTCTGGCAGCACAAACACACATAGCTCAGAGTCAAGCTGAGCCAAAATGTTGCAAATGACATTTCTTTCTGAGATGTTTGCTGCAGAAAAAAAAAAAAAAAAAAAAAAAAAAAAAAAAAAAAAAAAAAAAAAAAAAAAAAAAAATCACCATTTCAGCTTCTTACTTTGAGACTGAAAGCATTGATGGAGTTTGCACTTCTCCTTTTCCTTCATCTTTCATGAGGCAAAGGAGGTAATGGAGGAGATGGAAAAGAGAGGGTATAGCTGGGACTATGAGAAATTCGGGTTTACAAAGTGCAATTACCTAACCTGTAGTTTAGCTAATTGCATGGACAAGATCTAACTCAAACGGTATTTCAAGGCTGGCAGAGACCAATTCTGATCAGCCCTTGTTTTTTAAAATATGACATTTGAAAGATGATGAAGGGTACAAAGAAATTGTTTAGATTCTTTGGGAATGCACAGTCCATACTGCCCTGAAGAAACCCACAAATTATTCATCTAAGTGCTCAGCACTTTGCAGTACCATCCGCTCTAGAGGGTATTTCATCGGGCAGTATGTGATCATTTAAGCTTGCAAGTTGGAAGAAAATGTATTGAATTCAAAAACACCAAGGGAAACCAGATGAGTCAGAAGTCTGTGATGTGAAATACTTTAGCCTAATTGACTGATGCCTCAGTTTTGGGCTGTTTTTGCTATTTATTTGTTATCATTGTTTTTGTCTCTTTATTGAGGAAATTAGTTAAAAGAAATCAATCAGCATTTATTTTTTAGGCAGAAGCAATATGCTTTAAAAAAAACCAAGCCAAACCAAAACAACTGGAAAATGGCATTTTTGATTGAGCAAACTAGAAAATATTACCCGAAGTCAGGTGGAAGAATTTCTAAAATATTTTTTGCATTTTCTTAGCCTGAAAAAGTATAATTATATGGAAACTGGTCTCTCTTTTGGGCCTTGTCTGCAATACTTCTCCCCAGTGCATGTGCTGGAGGCAGAACTGAGAGGGAAAGCTGGGTTGGGGCTGGGGTACGTGCTGAAGTTTCTGTGTCCATTTTGGTAATCCTGTCTGGATGTGGGTTTGGAAAAGCAAACAGATGAGGCACTAGCTTCCCTCTTCTGCAGCCTGCATAGCTTATTGAAACTTGATTTTGAGAAAGATTTAAGAATCACGCATCAGATAGAGTGGAAAAAATAAGATTACAAAATGATGATCCTCTTTTTCTAGTAGAACCTTGCCTTGTAATACATCTTAGAAGATATGCTATTTTATGGAAAAGAGAAGGAACAGTGGTGTGGTGTGGTGTGGTATGGCATGGCGTATGTTGAAATTTGATTGAAGGGCCAAAATGGGACTGACAAATGTGACAGGAGCTGAAGAAAATCTGGAGCACAAAACCATTTGCAGCACACTGGGATCCCAGGAGGGCAGAAGGCCAGAGGGAATATTAAAGCAGCATGATGTCAATTAGAAATTGGTTTTATTGTGGGACAAGCATCCTTCCAAAACCATCATTAATGGGCACCTCTAAAATACTGAAGAGGTATTCACACTCATCACATTCAAATATGATGCTTTACTTTCAGTCGGTATCCTGGGTAGAGGGCAATAATAACAGTAATGATGATTGAAGCAATAACAGTAATCACAATAAATATGACCCTTTATCATTCCCACTATCTTTGTTTATGCTTCTCAGAAAGTTTTGAGATGAAGTAAAAAAAAGAAGGTTTTCAGGCTTTGATTAATAGGACTGTTACATTGCATTTTCAGCAAACTGCTTCACAAATCTGAAGCCTTGAAATAGCTTGAGTTTGCTGCAGAACACACTGTGCTTGAGGCCTCTGCTGTCCCCTGCATTACAAATTTGCATTGTACTCAACAGATAAACACCATTATTAGTCTGAGCATTTAGGGGATGAGATGCAGTCAGTTCTGCTTCATGCCAAGTTTCAGTCAGCATCTCACAGTTTCAGTAAATAGCTTCTTAATGTGGTATTAAATCCCTGCTTTTCTGCAAATCTCTCCTCTCTGGAACATGGCTGGCTTGGCAGCCCTGAATGAACACACAAACCCAGCAGCTTGCGAGTGACACAGGCAATTCCTGCACCATGTTTGAACCTTTTCCGAGCGGGCTGAGTTGGCCTTGGATAAAAAGGCTTCTTCCACCTCGGCGGTGCTAGGAAATTCAGTGGTTCTTTTGGAGGTGAAAATTCTTTCCTTGCCGCTGCTGGTGGGGCCAGCCTGTGCTGTTGGGTTTGCCCCTCACTGCCCAGGGGTTGAGGTCTGGGCTCTGCTCTCACACGCTCTCCCACCATCATCTGAGACAGGTTGGTTAAAGTGTGTTCCCTCTCTTACAATGCTGTCCCACCGTGTTACTCCTCCAGACATCCACACTGCCTCTGTGGTACCTCCTGTATGGGCTCTGCTCCCCCAGCAGGGGATCCAAGCGTGAATTAAGGCTGGGGTCACTTCATGTTTTGCTGTTTGCTTTCAGCACAGGCAAAATCATATTGCTCTGAAGAGCACAGAGCATCCCCCAAAGGGGAGACAGCCAAGATAGGCCCCTTGGTCTGGACGGTGTGGGGTGTTTCTGTACTCCCACCAAAGACACCCTCTCTCTGTGACTCCATCTCTCAGCAGCAGGATGGAGATGAAGATTTCCCTTAGCTGTCATGTCAGACAGGAGCATGGTCTCTGAGGTCACATTACCACCAGATATACTTCATTAACATCAGCTTCACCTTCCACCTCTTCTCACTTAGAACCTGTCACTTGGACCATGCAGCATATAGACCTTTTGCTCTCCTATCACTCAAGCACTATATTCCTGTCAGAAAAAAAAAAAAAAAACAACAAAAACCAAACCCTGATGCTGAATATCTTAGCAAGTTTCAAGAAAATTCCTGCTGAATTTCACTCTCACTGAGTCAGTTTTGAACAAGTGGTGATCACTTATTTCCTTGAAATATATTTCCTTGAAATTATTAGAGATGAAGTGCTAAGGAAATATATTAGGAATGTGGAATGTGGGTGGAGGATCAAACTGATGTTAAGGAAAGCCATTATACATAGGGAACTAGCAAAACCCTCCATGGATAGCCCCAAGCATGCATACTAGACATAGATCATGAGGTTAGCAGATAACATTAAGTAACACCATCTTTTTCAATCTTCACAAACATGGTTTGGAGATCTTTTGGTAATTTATCATCCTTCTTGTTCTAATGTCATGCTTTGCCCCTGAATGCTTTGAGGGATAAGACAAATTTCTTATTAATACACTTTCATAGGAAGGAGATGAGGGCAAACCAGGGCTGGGATATCATTCTGCTCTGCTGGTTTTATGCTGCTGTGATTTCAGGACACGTTGAAGCTCAAAAATTACAATGGGAGCAAAGCAGTCCCTCCAGATGAGAAGGGTTAATTTATGAATCTATATTGATGGGACCCCTTCAGCAAGGAGCTGGCATAGATCTACACATTTATCTAACCTTATCTAATGAGCAAAAAGTGTCTCTTCATATCTCTGCATGATTCAGGCCATTTACTCAAGATCAGTATCATGTCTGGACTCTGCCTCCACCTCTACATTTGTTGCACAGGAAAAATGCAGTTATGTAGCCTTTTGTGCCACCTCATACAATTCCATGATGTGAAAATAGCTGAAAGAAGAGAGGAACTGATCTGATTTTAAATTCTTTTCCAAAATTCTTTTAGCAAAACCAAACCTTCAAAGCTCCAAACTTCTTTTCTGGTAGGTAGGTTTTGTAAAGCATGGAGCAGCGGGACACCCAGCAAAAATGCTTTCTAAAATGCATTCTGGGCCTATACTGATCATGACTGGTCAAACATTTCAGGTCAGTGATCTTCATGCTCAAAACAGATTCTGAGACCTGAACAAGAACTTCCTCTATCCACCTTATGGTTAACACCTGCCTGTTTAGGAATTTAAGATGTGTATACATTTCTCTGGAAATTAACAGTGATGCTTAAAATATAAAATAGATAACATACACATTAAGCAAAGGCAAGAGGTCTAAAAGAAATAAGTAATAGATTTCTCATACTATTTATTCACTTTTTGCTGAAGTAAGCATCAGTCTCCTACCAAAAAAAGCATGATATGTTCTGTTTTTACTTTGTAGGGAGGGATTGTAAATGTCCCACAGCTAATGAATTCACAACCTTGCCATTGATTCCCAGTGTGCAAATAAAGAGAACTTAGAATTCCATTAAATCTCATCAGAATTTTGCTGTACATGAAGACTGAATTATGAGCTTCCTTATAGCGTCTGTAAAGCAGAAAACTGAAAGCTTGTTCTCTCCTGTGCTTATTAGAGATGGGCTGGGACCAAAATGCCCTGCAAGAAATATATGAAAAATACCTGGGTGTGTTGTAAGAAATCAGCTAGTGCTGCACTGAAGAAAAAAACATTTAAAGAAAAAGATATGGTATTTGTGCTTGATCCTTTAATGGAAGATGTCTGTAGGAGCTTGCACAGCAGTGCAAGTTCCCTAACGCCTTCCATGACAACACAGAGTCATGGAACCATAGAATGGTCTTGGCTGGAAGGAGCCGTAAAGATCATCTAGTTCCAAACCCCATGCCACAGGCAGGGAACCTTCCACTAGAGCAGGATGCTCAAAGCTCCAGCCAACCTGGCCTTGAACACTGCCAGGGATGGCGCATTCACAACCTCTCTGGGCAACCTGTTCCAGGTACCTCACCACCCTCACAGGGAAGAATTTCTTCCCCACATCTCATCTAAATATCTCATCTTTTAGTTTAAAATTGTTACCCTTGTCTTACCACTACCTGCCCGTGTCAAAAGTCACTCTCCCCCTTTTTCTATAAGCCCCCTTTAACTCCTATTTTGCCTCGAAATTAGGAGTGCTCCCTCCTTTCATACAAACTGCCCACTTTAGTCTGAATTTAACTTGCAGTATTTCTACAGAAATAACCACACACTTTCCAAGAAAGCTGTCCTGGCTACAGGAGTCACCCTCCACAGACAAACTGCTCCTGCAGGCATTGCGCGGTGTGGTCACACCCAGCCACACTGGTGTGGGGCAAAAATCTGTGGGTGGGGCCGTGTACCCTTCTGACCCTGTTGTCCTCTGGCGCTGGGCCTGTGCTTGGTGCCTCCAGAAGGTGGGCATGGAGCTGAGTGGTCCCTTGGCAATGGCAGCAGATTGTGAGGGCTGGCAAAAGGGGTGCAGTCCTGCAAATGGCTTTGCACAGAGCTGGCAGCTGTCGCTGCTGTACAGGCAGAGCCTGAGCCTGAGGGAGGGAGGCCTCCCAGGAGGGCAATTGTCCATGTCCTAATCCAGCCAAGGGGTCCCATCTTTCTGATGTATCCTCCCACACTACTGCAATCTTTTGTCTCTAGGGTTGAATTTCCTTCTTTCTTTGGAATAATCCTTTCTTCCCAAGGGGTAATTCTCTGCATATTTCTATTGTGGGGAGAGGCAGACCCTTTCCAGGTGCCTGGGTCTGAAAGCAAAGATCAAAACACAGAATCGAGGTGACAAGAGTTGGACTTTTGACAGATCTATCACAAATAATGAGAAGAGTGAAGCAGAACAGGGAATTCACCAAGACAAAAGAGCATCCAGTGGAACAGTCAATCAACAGGGTAGAACAAAGTTACAGAGTAGCACAGCTCAGCTGTAGAACAGTAATCACTTCCACTACAAATTTTACCAATTAGTAATGGGTCAACCCCCTCAAGCAGTTGGACACATTTATCCATCCAGGGCTGGATACAGAGACAGGCATAAAATCTTTGGCTCGGGAAATTTCCACTGAGAGGGCTGAAAACCCCAGGGCTGCATGGCAGGGAAGGGATTGTTTGCTTTATCCACTGCTTTCATACCATTATCACTTTCATACCAAAGCACTTTATGCAGTTCTTTCATAGCTGTGAGCCAACTTCTCCCTAACAAAGTGTGCGTGTGGGATGAGCAGCTCCTCTCTGCTCATGTGCACAGCTCACAGGGCTCCCCAGCACAGGTTAACGAGCATGCACAGGAGGTGATTTGCATTACTTTTTCATCTAGACTTGTCCTCATGTTACCAAGGACCTGGGCCATTTTCTTCTAAAACCAGCAGTACCTCATGCTGTGGGATGGTTAAGGAGAAAAGAAACAAAAAATAAAACCTGGGTTGAAGCTCTTCCCTATTAGTGGTTGCCTTCTCCTATTCCGAATCGCAAAAGACACCAAGGGAATCAGATGGTGTCACTACCTGGCATCCTTGACAGGAGCCACGCAGAGACACACTGCACAATATAACTCAAATCTGCTTTCCCACACCTGAACTTAACTTTCAGTATTCTTGGAATGAGCAGGTACTAAATTTGGCTGGCAAAAAACCCCATTAAATCAGAGCCAGGAGCAAAAGATGTAGGCAGATATCTGTTGCCTGGGAGAAAAAAAAACCCTAGCAACCCAAACCCCCAAAACAACAAAAAGAGGGACAAGAAGCTACTCCTGGTACTGAAGATGCAATATGAAATTTACAATAAACCATCTTGAACTAAGTTGAGAAAAGCCAAGGGTTGTAGCCTGTGTGCTGCGTATTTATGCTTCTGGAAAATGAGAATCTTACTTTCCTAGAGCATTCTCTTGCTGCAGTTTTTCCCTGTGTCCTGTAGAGTGCAGAGTGGTGTTTTGAAATTGAGGATCTATTAGTCTGAAAAGGGGATAAAGTCTAAGCCTGCTTGAAATTCTCTTTAGTAAAAGCAAGGCAGGCAGGCTGCTCTGAGTTATGAAGGTGGCCTTTTAAAAATGGAAATAAACAGACAGAGGAAAGAGATGACTTTAATGAACAACTACCTGTGTCTTTTTGGGTCTCAAATTCCATTAGCAAATGGAGACTGAAAAACCAGAGCAGTTCTGTCAGCAACAACCAACCACCCCCTCTGCACAAGCACACGTGCTTTCACTGCAGAGAAAGCCTGAAATGACAAGGGACATCCACCTGCAGTTTCAGCTTAGCAACAGCCTCATTAAGGCTATGAAAACCTTTGAGAGATTCAGCCTCAGCTGAAGGGGCCCATGGGTCAGGTCCAGATGCCTGACTGCACCCATCTCTGGTTTTTGCTTTTGGCTGTGCATTTCAGGGGTCTCCAGACATCCCAAATGCCCCAGTTTGGGGAAATTGGATGTTTGATGTGAAGTACTAAATACCATCTCCTCTAGTGTCTTGAACAGCACACTGGCACCTGCCAGAAGCACTTAACTCATCTGATATGAACTGTAACAATTTGAGGGACAGATAAAGTGTCCTGGGGTGTCCTACATGGGCAACTCTTGGGCATATGGTGGGGCAGTGGCTGAGGCACCCATCATTATACTGTGCTACTGTTTGTGGGCACTGGAACAGGCTGCCCAGGGAAGTGGTCATGGCACCACACCCACCAGAGTTCAAGAAGCATTTGGGTAACAATCTTAAGCATGTGGTGGGATTTTTGGGGTGGTCCTGTGCAGGGACAGGAGTTGGACTTCCATGGTCATTGTGGGTCCCTTCCAACTCAAGATGATCTATGATTCTGTGATTCTGTATGATTTCTAGCATTGCAGTACTGCTCAAGAAGCCATGCAGGGCACAGATGTAACCACAGGAGCCCAAAACCAAGGCTAATATTAGACTGTGGCAGGCTGCAACGATATGGAACCCTTTTTGCCATTTCAGAACAAGCTGACATTCTTCATTTTGTACTGGTACCATCCTGCTCCCAGAAAGTGTCTGTCTCAACTCATGGCATTCTCACAACACCCTTTGCTGCTGTGAACAAATGAGCAAAGGAAAACCTGAAGGAGGGATCTGGGATAAGACTTTTTTAACCATCTGAGCAGTTCACAAGATGTTGCACTGGAAGTGGAATGGTGCCGAATTGCACTAGGATCCTGTATGCCAGTGCTGACTCAGCTCTCATGTTCCCTCACTGCTGCCTCCCAATCTGCGGCACAGAGTACGTAGGAAAATAAAGCCCATAAATTACCAAGGAGGATGGGGAAAAGGGCAGCCTGGACCCTACTGAGCAGCAATTCTTTCTAAGGTCTGAAATGCCTGCCAATGGAGATGAAGTTAATTCAGACTCGCCAGCTAGCTGCAGGAGGTCCGGGGACCTCTTGCTTCCTCACGGCCATGGTATGCAGAACTGTACCTGTCACAGATACTGGATGAGACAGATCTTATATTATTCTTATAGCTTTAGGGCAACTGGAGGGAGAAGGAAGGGAGAAAATCGAACCAAACACAGAAAAAGAACACAAACAAAAACTTCCTAAATGTCTTCTACTTGACAGGGACCAAAAGTGACATTGTCTGTTCCAGGAGCCGCTGTCAATTATTTATTAACACCTTGAACACAGCAGAGTAGCTGAGCATGTTGCGATCTGGGGTTTCTCTGTGTGAGTATGACTGAAGTTTTTTGCAAATCAGGGCAGAGAGAAGAAGAAATACTCTTTGCCCTTGAGGGCATGCCTTTGCAATTCTGCATGTGGCACAATAATGGCAAATTCCTTTTCCTCCCTCCCTCCCTCCTCCATGCAGTGACCATCTCTGAAACCTGTACTGGACTCATCCTTTTGGCTGCTGGAGGGAAAAGCTGCCCATCCTGATAGCAGTGTCTTCCCCTTCCAGCAAGTCAGACCTCACGGATGGCATCAAAAACTGAATCCCTTTCTGGGATGTGGCAGGGTTGTGCCTGTGCTTTCCAGTGTGTCCTCTCTTAGCTGAGAGCAGACAACACCTTGATCTTGGTGGATGCAGACACTTCTCTTTCTCTCTTTGCCTTTTAGGTCCTTCAGGGACAGCTGCCTTTCTACTTTCTAACCTGACAATCCATCAGCAGCGGGAAATAATGAATCTGAGCTCTGTTGCTGGTATCTGGGCAGTCCTGTGGCTAAATTATTTACTGGTGTAAATAATTGACAGAGCTCAGAATCAGTGCTCCCTATTGCTTCCTACTTACTGGTGTAAATAACTTACACTGGTAAGTCATTGCAAATGACTGGTAAGTCATTAGATGACTTGCACTGTTAAGCCACTTACTTTGGTTTTGTGTTCTTGAGCATCTGACAATGATTGACAAGCTTCTGTGTGCTCAATGAGCTCATGATGGCTTCAGTGCTGCTTTCCATCACAAATATTTTGGCCTCCACATTTTTGCCTTTAAATTCTGTTCCTGCCTATGTTGTTTGATAGCTGAGAAACTCAGCAGAGGCAATGGAAGGTCATTTGCAGATCTTGATCTGTTTTTAAGACCTACTAGAGGAGTTGCTCCCCACACTCTTCGAAAAATACCATCCTCTGTCTCTCTACTCTCTCTTCCACCCCCTCTAAAACTCTTGTTGATGAAATTTAGGTATCTTCATGTGAATCATTGATTTCAACAATCATTTCATGGTAGCATGTGTGATAGAGGACATACATTGTTATGACTGTGTCATGCTGGGTGGATCTGTTATCTCTCTAATTGTTTTCTTTCTTTTCTGTGTTATAGCAGTGGCAGTCAGAGGAGCGTGTAGAAGAAGGATTTGGCGACTCTGGTAGTTGTGAGATTGTGAGTAAGGAGTCTCTTTTAATCATGAGAGTGCATGTTAAGACAGTAACAAAAATCTAGGCTTGGAGAAGTACAATTCAATGAGGTGAAACATCTTCCCAGTGCCAAGGTCACTCTTGAAAGAGGGACTTAGTTATTCTTATTGCTTAGATCTTACAACAAAAAGCTGAGCAACATTCAGATAGGTCTGAAAAGGTAGTCCTTGGAATCCCAATACCATTGTAAGGCAATTGATCTTCAGCTTCCACCTGCTGAAGTCACCTTAAAAATATTATTATTTCATTTTTTTGAGGAAATGTTGTCCTCTACTTAATGTGCTGTTGCTTGCTGCAAGTGTTACAGCATCAGCTTTATATACTATCTTATGTATTTTTGCTGCTGAAGACTGCACTTTGGACTGTTCTTCTGGTCAAAGTTCCTTGTCTATGTTCCCTTTGCTGTCAAAGGAGAGATGTGAGTTCTGTCAGGAAGACAATTTATCTTCCTCTACTTTACAAACACCTTAAATTGGGTGAAATGCCTAGGAGAGTTCAACTTTCTGCTCACTGAACTCAGAGGCAGCCTGGGTAGTGTGGCTGCCCTTCATGCTGACTCTTCAATATAGATCTTCTGATTCCTTGCCTTTAGGCTGCAAAGGCTTCCAAAGCAGCTCCAGTGATTTCAGTGGGACAAAACGCAGTGCAGAGCCTGGGTCTCAGTACCTAAACACCTTTTGAAAATAGTGATTATTTTCTGTGGTTCTTTCTCGTATTTGAAAATACTGCTTAAAATGCACTTAAAAACAAAAGGCAAAATGTCATGCAACCCTAAAGAAAGGAGATTTTATGTAAAGCTGACATAAAAAGGTAGATTTACAAATGCAGCACTATTAAATCACTTCTGGAATTCGTAGCGGGCTTTTAATTTGAGAAGTCTCTGCTTGGAGACATCCACATCACCACAGGAAGGAAAGGTGGTACCATGTGGTGAGATCAGAGAGCTCCATCTGAAAAAATGATGGAATCAAAATTTTGATCAATTCCTACAAATCTTTCACAGTTGAAATGGCTTTGGAACCAAGGGACATCTTAATTGATGATTTCCCAACATGTTGGGATGGGTGGTGAACATCTAGGTAGCTTTTAGAACCCATAAATTATCAAGACAGTGATATATCAGCAACTGAATGAATAATGTAGAGATCAACATGGCTTATTTAAATTTAGCTTAACCTTTTCTTCCATGGGAGAGCGAAAGAAGAATAATTGCCTCAATTAAATTTTAATCTTGGATATGTTGATCTGTAGCTGGGTTTGACACAGACTAGGTTTCCCTTTCCCACATAGATGAGGCAAGGCATCTAAGATTGAAGTCTCCACACTAACATTGACTGTAATATGCCCAGAAATTTTGCAAAGTAGATATTTAAGTGTAATAGTACACATATCAGCTAAGCCAAGGGGATTAGTTTTGTGTTCCTATTTTCCAAAGCATTGTATGCATAGAATGGAGATTATTATGTATTTTCAATATGGCACATCAACAACTCCCCCCTGCCAAAAAAAAAAAAAAAAAAAGAAAAAGAAAAAAAAGAAATCAAAAGAAAATGGGGAAAGAAAGTCCCTTTATCTGAAAATCATTTTCATTCAGGTCTCTGCTGTACATGGTAAAGAGATAGTACATGACTTTACTGGAATTAAAACAGAAATGAATATGAATAATGCAAATGTTGCAAATGACTGGAAGTAAGGGGTATTTCCTGAGGTTACTTGAATTGACAAGAAGCAGATTCCTTTGTGGTCAGCCGAGCTGTCTGTGAGCACTATAATTCCTTGCTCATTATTTTGTCCAAGCGTAAAACTGAAAAGAGAGCTCACATTTTGCATATTGTTATTTCATTCTTTTTTTCTTTTTAAAAGCTGAGTAGCCCATATCTGTTGAACAACTCAGGGACCGAAAGCTTTTTGTGCTGTGACTGATGCTGCACACTCAGTATTGCCAGCAGTGAGGTCCCTGAGCAAGAAATACCTTTGGGCTGGGAGAAGCTCTGTTGTGCCTTATCCTATTCTACTGCATTAACAGGGAAAAAATGCAAGTCTTTTACTAAAGCTATAAAGGGGTAAAAGCTAGAAGAGATGTGTATGAGATCTATCCAACAGTTTAGGACTCAACTGGCAATAAAAAGATAAATTCTGAGATGAAGAGCTGGAGACTGGTAGCAAGTCACTTGGTTGTGCTGTGTTCTAGTTGAGCCAGTGGAAGAGGAAAGAGAAATACAGGTTTGAAAAGAGGTGAGTGACCACAAGTTCTTCAGAGTATCAAAGGAGTTGTTTTTCTGATCATTTTATAAACAGGAGAATTGAAGCATGGCTCACCAAAGAATTGTGCATTCAAAACTGCTTGATTGAAAACTTCACATCTGCTCCTGTTTAGGTGTCAGCCTGTATTTCCAAAATGAGGATGCCTCTGGGTGCAGGCTTGTTGCCTGGAGAAGGAGGTGCCTGGCAGAAAGCATTTAATGCACAGATTTTGAAGCTGGGGTGCCAGCATGTCACTTCCTAAACACCAAACCAAAGTAGGATCTCAATTATTTTTGCGCAGAACCCAAAACTTTGCTCGAATATGAAGGGAAATAATAATTTGGTGTCAACAAAAACACTTGGGATGTATGTCTTCATAAACTTTATCAGAACACAATACTACATCTGTACCTCTAATTGTTCTTCTAACACAGACTCATTTGCTCTTTTGGGGTCTTATTGCATCAACCAGCCTTTAAGAGTTACATCCTCCCTGTGAGAAAGCCACAGTTTATTAGCACGAACAGCACAGGGAGTGCAAGTTCTGCATAGGACAGATAGGTAAAAGTATTTAGACTGGGCAGAGATGAGCCTTTATGGTATCTCACTTCATTAATATCTGATCTTGGCTGGGACTGCAAAGGTGACCAGAAATTATAAAGGCTTGGCTGAAGCCATAACCAGGATAAAAACATAAAGTTTTGTTTTCCTTAGACTTTTGCCTTAAATACATGGTCATCCTGTCACCCAAAGAACATTCTTTCATTTTTCAAAAGCGTCGGGTGATTCTGTTCAAAGGCAGCTAAACAAAAAGTAGGAGAAGGAGGGAAACATGAGAAGGAGGGAAGCAGACCTAAGGGGAAATTATAAATGAAGCATTATTACGTAAGGCCAGTAACAGATTTTCGGTATAATTAAGATGGATTACTTTAATAATCCTTAAGGGCTTGATTCAGAACTACATTACAAACCATTTATGTGGGGCTTCTGCACTCGTTGCCTCTGCAAGGAAATTGCAGGTGTTTAAGTAAGAGAAGGGAAATTCAGAGTTTTTATATTTCTTCAAGCAGCCTCCTTTGGTTTGGAGAGATGCGTGACTGCCTCAGATTTATGTGCTGAGGAGGGTGCCTGAGCCTTGATAGCACTCTTGGAAAGTAATTACCTTTTGCAGATTTTACACCTGAACATATATACAGGCCATGGCAATTTGGCTAGGGGAAAAAAAACCCACAAAAGCTTTTGTGCACAGAAGAGCTGCTGTTTGGCTTAATGAACTGCAGAACTAACTTTCTCCCCTCCACAGATGTCACATATGCCTTTGAAATATACTCTCTTCCCTTGAAAACACACAAGTGTTGGAAGATACTGTGCGTCATAAGTGAGTGGTTTCCCATGACTATCTGGGAAGCCAGAAGGCAATGTTTCCATTTTCACAAGAACATCTTTATGTGAGAATGAGAAAAACGATAAAGAATGCTAAAACTCAGAAGAAATATTTAAGGTTGGGGTATTTCAGTGTAACATTATAATCCTTTGAACTTTTGTCTCAGTTGTATCTGAGCTCACAAGTATCATAAAAAAAATAAGATTGCTTTGATTTTTTTGTGCATGGGAGATGGTGGGGATATCACCCCCCTCTTTCAAATATTTGGAATCAGAATAATTTCTGAGCCTAAGGACAAAGATTGCCCTGGTGAATATGTAGACCTTGTGAATGTGGAAGAAAACATCTACTTCTCAGCCAGGAAATGCATCCAGGTTATTGTCACAGAGAAGCTGCTCTGGGGTTTGCTCTATACTGCTATGGGCCAAAGACCTCCTGCAATATCCCCCCTGCGAAGAATCTGAGGAGAGAACCCCATTCTTGGAAAAGATGATGAGTGCCAGCTCGTTGATCTGGGGCAGCAAGGACCATCTGTGGGACCATCTGTTCTGTAGGGGTTGATAAATCCACAGGCTGGGATTTGGCAGGTGCCAAAATGCCCACAGTATGGACTACAACTAAGCAAAGCAGAGCTACGTGGGGAGTCATGATCAGCTCCACGCCTTGTGATGGCCAGCCCCAAGGGATCTGGCTGGATTGTTTTCCCAGCAAAGCCCAGGATGGAAACGTGACCACAGATGCAAGAATGTCCCCATTTCCTTTTGTTTTCTTGTTTCTTAGTAGTAATGCTGCATTGCAAGCTTTTAGTGAAATCCTTTGTGCTTCACTGTCTCACTTGCTGGAGAGGTTGTGTGGGGAGAAGAATCAGAGCACTGTTTGTCAATCCTGAGCTTTCTGTTCCTGGAATATTCACTGCTAGGCAGCACAATGAAATCATCATTTAGTAGGATCTGACCAAGTCTGACAAAACAGGATTGATCATTCTCATACAGGTGTATTTATTGCTTTTGCTATTTACCAGATCACTTTATTTTCCTCCTAGTTGGCCAGAGCATGCTACAGAGGTATTTCGATTCCTAACTACTGAGGTCAATGAGAGTTAGGAGGCCAAATACTTTTATGGATGTGATCCTAAGCTGTATAGAGAATATATCTTCTTAATAACTTTGCCTTTGTGATGTATTTGATTCTTAAAAAACTACCTTATCATTTTATTCGTTCTGCAGGAGCTTTGTGCCTCATTTTTTTGAAGGGTTTCTTGATGCCCAAGAGCAACAAGCAGCTGCATCGTGTATGCAGAGAACTGACTGACAGGGGGAATGTGCAGTGGGTTGACCACTGAGTATGACTCCCCTTTAACCCTTTTGGTACCAAATCCAACCCCCCTGCCCCAGCTCACTGCACTGCAGACCCATGGCCACTCCAAGCATCTGAGCAGCAGTCGGGGGTCAAAGCCTGCAGGGTTTGTTTTCAGTAGTGGGGGTAGCAGGAGTGAATAAGAACAGAGGGAGATTGTATAACAATTACATTGAATATTATTCAAGTGTCTATTAATAAGTGGCTTCCTAACAGTAAACCTCAATCAGCTTGTCTTCCATTAGTTTTTCTATTCTCCCCTTGAACCCAATTAAACTGTTTTCATCTCTAACACCCTAAGTTTCACAGCCTGATAGCATACTCCTAGAGGAACTACACATTTGTTTTGAGCTTACCTCCTTCTAGTTTAATTTGAATCTCCTTAATTCTTGCACTAGAATATATGTGCCTTCCTCTGATACATCTATTCAACATCCATGAAAGCGCAGTATAAGACTTTTTGAGCTGTAGAATTCAGCTGATCAGCAGTATCAATAGCTCCTGATGGGCCTCTCTTCCCTGAATTTGCCTAATTTCTTTTGCAATCTATTTACATCTTCACCTCATAGAGATTCACACTACAAATACATCTGACTGAGGAAGCTCTTTTTCTCTGTTTGCTCTGAAACCACTGCCTGATCGTTTCCTTGGTTGTCATGTGCTGGGAAATACCAAAGACATTATTTGCTATTTGTCTTGTCTGTGCCACTTGTGATTTTATAGAACTCTGCTCCATTCTCCTGAGTCATCTTTTCCCAGGCTGAGGAGTCACAGATTATTAATTTTGCTTTTTGAAGAAGCTACTTCAGACCACTGAGTATCTGTGTACCTCTACTCTTCCTCTGTTTCTTTTCTGTGACCCTTTCAATCAGGTGACTGAAATTGCATGTGGCATCCAGGAGATGAACAGAGAACTAATACATTCACATTGTTAAGTTACTGTCTTGAATGTCACAGGGCACAAAATGAGTGTAAATGGGTTAGGGGTCAAGACCTGACAGCACTGGAGGTGCATTGATTTCAGAATGTCACTACATTTCATATGTATGTATGTTCTGTGCATATATGTATGCTTTCCTTTGCCTTTTGCAAGCTGTTTTCATTCTGTTTTCTTATTTTAAGGTAAAAGTAGATGTATACTGTCCACTTATATTTTCCTGAACAGTTGAAGTTTTTATTTATTATTTTATTTATTTTATTTATTTATGTTTCAATTTACTGTGGCCAAGGGAGTTCAAGAGAGCACAAGAGATTTAGATGCTCTGTTCAAAGGCAGCTCAGTCTTTGGAAAAGTCAATTCTTGATCATTTGGTAAACGGAAAGTGGGATCTGATGCATTTCCTTACCACGACTGAGCTACACCCAAGTCCAATAATAAAGGAAAATTATCACCTACTATTTCCTCTAATGTCTCCATGGTCTTCAGTTTGTTTTCCAACAGACGATTGTTCAAACTACAAAATCAGCATAAATTCTCCTTGACATGCAGAGTCTCTTTTCAATGTTATTTGAGTTGTGTTTAAGGAGAGAAACTCAAGTGCACATTCCCTTCAACTTGGGGTGATACCGAAAACTTTGACACGTATTGTGCAATGTCCACAACTTGCTGTTATTCTCCTCCAGGTCCGCAGACTCAAGGCCCCAGTGAGAGGAGTCTGTGATTTACTGAATGAATTAGCATGACAAACCTGCAGCCTTATGAATAATACATAGGAAGGAACAGGGATATCTGTTGCCATGTCTGTGGATGCTACTAATAACCTGTAAAGCCCCTCCTCTGGGAATGCTGTTCTGAAAGAGCACAGGGCTAAGGTTGCAGAGCATCTTGCTTGGCATGTAGAATTGCTGTTTATAATGCAGATTGGATTCGCCAGCAGACATACACACACAGAGGAAAAAAAAAAAGGAAAAAAGAAAAGATGGGAAGAGGCAGCAGATCTCTTATTGCCGAGAAGCCGAAACAGCCTTTGTGCTGGGAGGTAGAAGGAAAAATGATGGTCCCATAACATGCTTTTTGGCAAATAATCATTTAGGAGACATTAGAGAAATAAGTACAGTATGAAATAGAAGTGGCATTTTTTTGCCCTGAAGGGGATGCCTCTTATTTAGCGATGCTGTTGAATAAAAGATGAACCACACAGAGGTTTTTTTGTACTTCTGTATTTTTATTAAGATGTTGAGGGTTTACAGCTTAATAAATTGCCCAAAGAAAAAAAAATAATCTGGAGCTGGTGTTGTTTTCATCCAGTCTGGATTTATTTAACACATAGCATGCAAAATCTGTTTTCAGAAAATGGGTTTTAATTTAAAAAGCCTTCTGGGCTGTCAGTTATTCTGTCCCAAACAATCCACAGCTGATATAGTGCTTTCTGATAAGTTCTTCTCCATCTTCTCCTCTTTTTGGTGAAAATTGGCCAAATTTCAAACCTGTCTGGGGCTTGTGTAAGACAAAGAAACAGGTTTGATCATTAAAACTTAGTTAATATTTGTGCCTCTTGAATACAAAATTGACAGATGTGGGTACCACACAGCCTCTGGCTCAGCACCCTGATCAAGCTGGATGTGGGTGGAATCAATACACAGGGAATGGACCAAAACACGTCTCGTATGAAAATGGAGATGGTCTAGCAGCTATTCTGCCCTTAAACCCACTTTATAGTCCCTGTCCATCTAAACAAAGGTAAAGGAAATGAAATGCCTGTAAACCCCACTACAGCAAAAAAAAGGTCCTTGATAAGCCTGAGTGTAGACCACAAAGCCAGGAAAGCAGAAATGAATTCCCAATAGGCAATGGAAAGTTTTGCTTCATTTCCAAAACCATGACATGACAAGTGTCTGTCCAGGACAGGCTTTCCTGTACTTGGAAAAGAGAAAGATGACTTGTGGGCAGGTTTTTTGGTAGAAGAGAAGCTGTCATTATGGTTGAAGAAACCCTTACAACACTAAGGTGCCTAAGCAGCCATTTTAACATCTCAGTTACACAGAGACATTTATGCTGCTCCAGAACAGGTGGGCACAAAATGGGCTTGGATCTTCTGCTGCAACTTCTTTTCCAATAGCTTCCAGCCTCCTCCCATATTCTTGGCCACCTGTCACTTGCAAGTCACAAGAATCCTAATTGCTTTGTCACAATGTCTCTTTCACAACACTTTCAGTTTTTCTTCTTTTCCCTTTGTGTGCCATTTTTCTTGAGTACTTGATCAAGTTTCATTCTAGCTGTTTCCTGACAGCACTGCTCAGATGTCCTGCGTGTGTGTGTGTATGTAAGGAAATTGTCAAATAGGAGTGCTCAAAATGCATTAGCTAATCCCTTTCCCTTACATTTCACCTATAAATGTAAAGAGAGTAGCTTTATTGGGAAAGGATGTTTCAAGTTGGAGAGGATCTCAGAAGGGCATCCAGTCCAACTTCCTGCTTAGAGCAGGATCTGCTGCAATGTCACACATCTTTCTTCTCATGCAGCAAATTTCATTGTGTTGGTTTCTGGGTCTACAGGATCAGTTTAAGAAAAAGAGACTCCTGGATGCTTTCTCTGGTACCCCACGACTGCCAGCCACGCACTGCTCCAGAACACATCTGCAGACTCTGTGCCGTTGTACCACAGAGCTCACAGATGCTGGATATTAAGACTGAACTTCCCAATGTCTCTGAAAGACACCATGAAAAGCAGTATTCATTCAGCTCTTCTGTGTTCAGAAAGATTTTGTTTTGTGAGAATTTAAACTTCGCCAGAACAAACACAAAGGAAAACCTTCAGACAAGTCCAGCATCCCTTCGTGTTGTTTCTTAGGGAAGAGAGCAAAGTTGCCAACCCTTTGACATCAAGTGGCCTGACAAAGCCTAAGGGCATAATTAGCCCAAGCCAAATCGTGAGAGACAGACATTACTTCCTAATATATGTGGGCAAGTTCGTGATCAGATTAAATCAAAATAATAAGTGGACTCATCCAGATATGCACATCTCTGCCTTCTGCCCAACAGCAGCTGCTGAGAATAACTTAATTCTATTTGCAGATTAATCACCAGGGTGTTTACTAAGGGAGGGGAGTATTCTTAAGTATATAGAGTGTAAATTTATCAAAGACTCTCATAAGTTGCAAACCAGAATCTGCTCACACCCAGGTTGAACAGACAGGGTCAGATGCATTAAAGGTATTAGAAGGATTAAATGCGATAACACACAGAGAGCCTAGCAGAGTTTTATTAAGATTGAGAGAGATGAATATTATTAAGCTTGGTGGTTGTACGTGGCATTTTGGGAGAGAGGATAGTAGAAATGGAAACAAACATCATTAACAACAACTAGAAGAACAGTTTCATCTGCATACATAAATATTTCAGTCCTCGCTCTTCCTCTGGGCAGTCCTTAGAGAAATGCTAGAGAAAAAATAATAATAAAAAAGAACATTCACTCTGAAGGCATTCAACTGAAAAAATGAATACAAGCTTAGGGAATGCAGGGAGAAATAAGAGTGAAGGGCCAAGCTATGAACACTTTGAAAGCAGAGCAGTGTTTGTGACATTTGTACCAACAAGAACTAGAATCTGGATCTGCCATATTAATGCTGAATTTTTGGAACAGTAACTTGTGGATGAGTTTTGTTACTGCTTTGTGAATTTCAATGACTGGAAACGTGCTTGCAGTTGTATCTGGACCTCTGACTTTGGTGGGTGACTGGGGACAAATCCCTGAGGACGTGAATTTCACAGGTAATTGCCCAGAGGCCTCCTCATTGCAGCTTTTGCCTTTGAGAAGCATCAAGCAGCTATTTAAAGTGAATGGAAATGCAATGTGGAAAGTTTGTGCTTGGTATCAACACAGAAGGAAAAACACACTGGTGGGGTTTGCGTGGCCTGTGTCACGCCATAACACAGTGCTGCTTGCGCCCAAATCCACTCTACCCTGAAGGTGCCATCCTGGTGTTCTTCCCAGAACTAGTAATGGAGATGTCTTGCAACAGTCTCCTTGATGTGTCAGTTTAAAGTCACTGCTTTATAACTGCTTCAAAGCTTGAAAAGGAGGGTTGTCTTTGCTAGAGTGAAATGCAAATCAGCTTTCTCAGGTTTGTATCCAGAGCACCACTGCTTTTGAAAGTAGCAATAAACTGTTTCCTGAGAAGAACCCCCTTCTCTCTTCCCTGTCATGGATGAATATCACTTCAGCGTGATGCTGGTCTATCTGTAGAGTCAAAGCTGGCAGGTAATTCATCATCCTGCACGAAGCCAACTCATTAGAAACCCAGGAAACTAGATATTAACTAGCTCCTTTAATATGTTTCCCTTTATTCTCATTTCACAAAGTTTCCTGTCCCTCTGTTTTGTCCTCTGTTGCTAAATTGCAATTATCATGGAACTTTGATCTCTTCACCTGTAGATGGCCCACTCATCCATCACCACAGTGATTGTTTTAAACACTAAAAATCCAGGATTTTCTGCACGTTTAAAAAACATTTAAAGCTAGCTCTTGCCTGTGAAACAACCATGCAGACTGTATCAAATGAGGGGAAAGGAAGTAGGGCTTTGCAAACTCAAAAGAGAAAAAGATAACTTGTGACTTAAAAATCCCATTTAATTTAAGAAGAAATGTGTGTTTGTCATTTAAAAAAAAATTCCTTTACTTTTCAAGATTTAATTTTCATCTTTCTTCCTCTTTCTCATACATAGAAGTGACTTGATGGCCAGAAATGAGGGTTCTACAGAAAATGCCAAAAAATCACAAATAACCTCTACCATGGGCTGCTAGGATCTCCAGTTCTAAATTGGAGATGCTACTAGACAATTTCCATCATTTTGTCCTGATTATCTGGAGCATGTGTAATCTATCTAGAGCTTTCAGCTGGATTTACTGTGTGTAAACTGAATAGCTAGACAGCATGAATACCATAGATCTGATCATCATCTCCCAGCAGTGTGATACTTATTACAGACCCAGGGTATAGCTGATTTGCAAAGACATTATGAGACTGCCTGGATTTTTCTTAATGTGGATCAGATCTGTTAAAAATCTTGTCCTGGCTTGATATACAGAAATCCCAGAAATAAAAAAGTAGAAATTATCTACAAATTACTTGTGCTCATTTCTGCACTGAAAGAATAGAACTTGTCTTGAGTAATGGCTGCTTTTCCCTCAATATAATATTCAACAATTCTATTTCAAGAACACATTCATTTTTCAGAACTCATTTCTACCTGCAGTGGGTTGTGTTTGAATATACATCTTAAGAAAAATTTAGTTTTAAAAAGAAGGTTAACACAAAAACCTGATGATGAATTCTCTCCCAAATAATTAAATGAGCAGACAGCCCATTTCTATCCTTATGAGAGATTTTTAAATTTATTTTTTCCTTCATGTTTTGTACTTTTTAACTAAAACTTCATTTTTGCACCAGCAATACCCAATGGTATCTCTTTAAAATTTTAATGGAACATGAGGGTTGATTTTCATTCACATTTTACCATCCGAAGGGGCAGAAGGGAGGCATTTCAGAAATTACCATATTTATGACACATTGCTGATGAATGTGAGATGCCATCCTCTGTCAATTCTCTTCAGCTCTATGCTCTACATTGGCCATTTCTAAATTATTCCATGGGGTTAGTCCTGCATTGTCCCAGAGCCAGTGCCACCAGATTCATAGAATCATGGGATCATAGAATATACTGAGTTGGAAGGCACCCATGGTTTCTTTTTCTGGGGTTCCCTGGAGTATGTCAGGCATTTGGAAACTAAGAATTTCCAATTGAAAATATTTTGTGCCTGGATATGATATACAGAACATTCATATTTGGTGAGGAGAGTGGGGAAATCTTACAATTAGAACACAAAATGTTTCATGAAATTGCATGGGAACCTGTGCCCAAAGTTGTGCGTTATTGATGTGGGAAATCAAGCCCTGATGCACTTCAGAACTCCCACTGGATCTAGGGGGGGTTATCTGACCCAAGCAACTTGCAGACTGTTCTTATTATCAGACAGAAGCCACAGCACTAATACTGGTAGGAGTTTTCTAAGGCAGCATGCCTGGGAGGGAATACCTTTAAAGTAACCCTCCACAGGGGTCTAAGATTAATAATAAGGGCCTCATGAATTTCTAAGCATCTCTCCTCCCTTTAAAGTTTTAAAGCGCCTAGAACTGAAGAGTTCATAGTATTTCTAGAGGTAGGGTACCTTTGTGAAGGCTGTAGTGCCATGGCTGCTGACCTCTGTCTACAGACAAGCCATGGTTGTGCTGGTCTCCCTGGCTTTGGATGCCTCCTCCTGCTTTAGTTATCATTGATACTCCTCTGACTGAGCTGTTACCAGTCAAGACTGGTTTTTTTCTTGTTAGTTTCAATCAGGTCCTTTAACCGTCCCACTGCACAGCCACAGTTCCAGAGGTAGCACAGGACTGGGGACTGTGCACCCGCAGATGGAGCACAAGACTTGTCCAGAATTGCTGGTCTTCTCATTACACTGCTGGGTTTGGAGCCAGCCTAGCACTTCTGCCTCCACAATCCAGAGCGCTGACAATGTCTTCAGGCCTGGAAAGACAAGTGGAGGCAGAAGGGGACCTGGAGGGGATCGGTTTGGGTCCAGGAGTTGCCTGCAGAAAAAGACAAAAGCCTACTGGGCTTCTGTGGTGATGGTGTCTGACAGAATCAAGTACTAGAGGGGACAACAAAAATGTCACACTTTGCTTTTAAACACAGTTAATAACTATTAGCCTTTTGGAAATGCCAATATGTACAAGAATGAGGCAGTGGGGTTTCTTTGTTTGTTTGAAGGCAGATACTGTAAGGCACCCACCATCAGCCCTACCATTTAGGCCATTTTTGCTAAGCTGTACTGTCTGCACAATAATACCACTTTTGGACAGACTCATGCAGAAAGGGCTCTAATAAGGTGTGAAATAAAGATTTAGTAGCACAGCATTGCAAATGCAGTCTAGCAAAGGAGTTCATTACAGTTCCATTAAGACTGCAGAGTTAACATTAAAAACAGCCAAGAAACACAAAAACTTCAGGTATTAATGTTCCTGCAGCAGCATTAAGTCAGTCACATTGTACAACCAACAAGCTCTGCTTCTTGCTCTGGGCCACATTGTACAACTTTCAGTTTTAGCACAGTTCTCTGATCATAGTCATAGGGTCCAAAGGTCCCAGGAGCCATCAGCCCACAGGATTAAGAGCTCTGCCTAAGTGGTAGAGCCTTTGTTTACTTTGATGAACAGTTCACCTTGCACAGTCCCCCAGCGCACAGCACAACTGGGAGATGTCAAGCAGAAGGAACTTAATCAGGTCAAACATTTCAATTTGTATCAGAAATTTGTTTAAGCAGGAAAGAGCTGCTCGTGCACCTGTGAGGGCAACCTCTTTGCTCCCATCAGCTCTTGCTACCTTATTCATTTCTAAGTGTTTTCAGTCTTGACCAACAACAGAATTGAAAAGGAAATGTTGTCAGGGAGCCAGGATTTTGTTTTCCACACAAACACCTGATTTGTCTGAAGTTGGTATGGGCTTTTGATAATTATCCCCCCTTGAAATATTTTAGAGAAAATGTTTTGAGATAGTGAAAGTGTTTCATTTGTGCATTTTCTGAGATGATACATATTTTCAGAACCAAAATGCTGGAATGTAATCAGTTTCAGATGTCGATTAGAGATAGAGGCATTGGTGCCTCTCTTCCTCGAGGAGGTTGCTGGCACCAGCCACACGGACCCTGCCCCTCTCTTGCTGCTGCCTGTCCCTTCCCATCCCTCGGGAAAGTGCCCGAGCCCAGCACAGCAGAGCAGAGCGGTCAGAAGCAGTGGCAAGATGCAGATGATCTCAGTTGTGGGGCTTTGTCCATCCTTGTTTGCCATTGTCTTGGGCTTGTGAAGGGGAGAGCACTGCAGGGAGCAGCCACCATCCTGTCTTTGTCCCACTGGCAACATGGAATAAAGTCAAGGTGGTGAACACCTTTTGTGTGTAAAGCACCTTTTTTTTGTGTACTTTTATTATCAATTTTTCTGCTGTCAATGTATGTCTCTTATTCCATTGCTGTTTTCTTTCAGTAAATTATCTCAACCCATTTGCTCTGCCTTTGTCCCTCTCTTACTGGAGGGAGTGTGGGGGAGTGGCTTATTTGAAGATTCATTTCTGGCTGCTGTTAAACCACCACAGTGTCAATTTTAAGAAATAGCTAGAAATTTTGCTGTGATAAGCTGTGCATCACTACTCTTCTGTTTCTGTCTCCAGTCTGTGTTTCTGCCTCTCCTTGCCATGCCGTAAATCTGAAAGAGGAGGGTATTTAAATGTTCAAATAAATGTCTAACCATAGTCATCCCATTTAAACAGTTTATACACTTAGGTGACAAACTCTTCAATATCAATCTGTCATTTTTGTCCTCATATAAGACTTCTCACAGGACAAATAAGAAAAGTTATCCCCAAATACTGGAGACTAAAAGCATTTGCAGCAGTGCTTCTCACTGTGGAAAGCATGAGCAGGCTGCCGAGGAGAACTTAGCTGATTTCTGGTTTTGTCACAGATCCTCCTTTTGTCTTTCAACAAGTTTTTTGACCTCTGCTCTCCACTCTTTTAGGAAAGAGACACAGCTTTTGTGTTTGCTAGTGAGACTTTAGATCTCCTGCCCAGGAGCTGGGTAGATATTATGGCCTTAGTTCCTGATATTAAGGGGCTAGGGGTGTCTCTAAGTCCCATGTGGATATAAGCCACAATCACAAATGTTGCCTGTTAAGAGAATTGACAAGGAAATGTGTGCAATCTTCACTCTCTGAAGTGAAGGCTGCCAGACTGAGGCAATAGAGATTTAATGTTTTCAAACATTGCAGTGCTGTGTGTAAGTGGATATGATTTAAGGTAATGCATTTTTACACAGCATTATACACTTGCCAGAGTGATTTTATGTAAAGTTATAGTCCTGCTTTTAAATGACAGTACATCAAGACACATCTTGAATTAACTCGACCGAAAGCTTTTTGTGATAAATAGCTGGTGCAGTGGTACAGGGTACAACTGACCTGGGCTCTGCAGGGACAACACATCTGCCTTGGATTCTGGGAGATTACTCTGGGGTGGGGAAGATGATGGCTTAAGTCACGAGTAGTGTTCTGGGCTGGACATTGTTTTTCTGTGCAGAGGTGCACAAGAAGGGAGAAAGTATCCACCTTCCCTGCTCCGCTGGTGGTGCTTTGAAGTATGCTGGGGTGCAGGCTTGGGGGCTCTGTAAGCAGGGCCAGGGGAAGGCAGCTGCCCTCTGTGGTATCAGTTGCCCGAGAAATGTCATAAAAGTGGAATACAGACTTCTGGGAAGCACATGCCCAAGTCAGTGCCAAACTCATGGCCTTCTGAGCCATGGTAGATGAATTTAACAGGGAAGCAATTAAGAGGCCGAAGAGTCTCCTGCCTGGCAGTGCTGGCTGCTCAGCTTGAGCTGCCCTAAAGGAGCCCCATTTTAGGGGAAACTTCCCCTGTGGCATGGCTCATCCAGAGTGTTCCCTTTAGGTACACTAAATGGGAAGCACTTTCAGTGCATCAGCACTGGGATGATGGCATCCTGGTGCCAGCTAAAGAAGTCTGCTTTCTGCAGAGAGCATGATAACTGCCAGCAAAACCAAATTAACAGTCTTCACAGCTTGCATCCAAATTCAATGGAATATTAATTATGACCGAAAGTACAAATGTAACGAACAGCTCCTTTGGAAAAAGTGATTTATCTGTCTAAGTAACATTATGAATTATCAGTTTATCAGTAGCTTGAAATAAAACACATAATTATATCAGTGAATCATTTAATAATTAGAGCAAGAGTTAATTGACATTATTCACCAGCTGAATAAAATCTCCACGAGGCAAACAATGGCACCCACTGGGGTAGAGGTAATTTTAACATAGTTCTTCAATTAATAAAGTAAAAAATATAAACCAGACATAATTACAGTGGTCGACAGGACTGTGTGTGTGATTGTAGGGGGGAATAGGAATTTCAACAAACTCAGGGCAGTAAATTATCAAAATTTAATGATTTCCCCAAGTACTCGTGTTCTGAGGAAAACTATATTCTGACAAAAAACAGAAAAAGAAAGGAGAGAATAAAAAATTGGAATAGAATAGCAATAACAGTATCACTGACTTATTCTGAGCAAATCTGTGGAGAAATGAATGCCTGGTATTTATGGGATTTCCATAGGGACAAAAAGAATTTATTTGTGATCAAAGCAAGGGTGAAACAGAAAGCAAAATATCCTTATACCTGCTTTTTAGAGGCTTTTTTTCCTAACTGCTGCTTCTGCAACACATTGTCTGGATGGGGAGCTTGGGCACTGAACTACTTCTCAAACTGATGGTATTGGAACAATTATTCTGAAATCATGAATGAGCTGTTCCATGCCTCTCAGCACTACCAGATAGCAAGGTTTCTAAAAATTGAATACTTAGAAAATTCTTTTCCTTTTAAGTTTTGAGTCTTGAAATTGCTTTCCTATAGCGGTTGCCAGATAATTTTTTTTCTTCATTCAGGCTAGAAGAGCACTTTAAAAAACAGTAGTGAATGTCCCAAATAGTCATGGTACCCCAAGAGCTGGGACTAAGGAAGCAACTAGCACAAGTTGCCAGGTTGGCAGTAGCTGCAGGGAGAAGTGCACCAGGAAGAAACGTTCCTCCAGATCACCTCTGTGTCACATCTAATTCTCTGCATCCCCGTTGCCTTTGGTTTTAACTGACGTTGAGTAATGACACAGCCAGGTAATCTCAGCTGAACTGGATATTCAGAAAAGATTATAGGAGCATATGGTTTATTTGCTTTCCATTGGTTACACAACAGTCTGGGCAGGCAGCAAACAGATTTAGATTGATTTGATTTATCTCTCGGTAATTAACATGAGAATGAGATCACTCCCATGTCTGTACTCAGTGTGAGAAACATGAAACCACAGAGAACCCCTGTGGACTCGTTGTAGTCCTACAGAGGATTCTGTTGTTTATGTTGGTGGAAGAATATGGCCTGGCTGCTTATCATGTTCAGCCAAGTGTCAGGTTATGGGGACTGAACCCAAGCACAAGGATACAGATATGGTCAAATCTCACCAACACCAGTTTGGAAAGGTAAGACTTGTATGTCCATCAGTAACCTGGGGTTTTGTTGTACCGCCTTTGCTAAATCACAGGCAACTCTATTTTACCTCCTCCTTCTACTGTTTATCATTTGCACTTCTATCCCGAGCCAAACTGGGACTCAATGTGTAAGATGCTGTACAAAGACAGGGTGAGGGACAGCACAGCAAGACAAAGCAGGTGAGAGAAGAACCTGCTTTTGAAATGACCTGCCTGGGATACTCTGTCATGGTGCTCGGACTAGGATACACTTCTGTCCTGTTCAAGATACATTCAGATACTTAAACAATGTGAGAGCCTTCTCATTGTGAGTGAAGGTAGCAGAATCCATCATTATTAATTGGACTGTTACTGGAAAATCTGCTAATATTCCTCTGCCTTGTGTAAAGAAGTAGAAGAAAACAGAAGGAAAGAGACTATAGCAAGAGAAGTTATAGAGGCTGGATCCAACTAGACCATTTCTAGATATTTTAGGTAAGAGAGATAAATGTAGTCAGAATGCTAAAAATCTACTATTTGCCTGAATATTTAAATCAGAGTACTAAAAACCAGGCTGGGTCAATGTGTTTCAGAAAATAAGTTTCCTTATAAAAATCCTCAGCAGACCCATTGCAGAGGTGATGGAGCATGTTGAGCGGTAAGAACTGGAAGCCAGTGAACCACAGCTGCCTGCTGGCTAGGAGCTCTTAAAGCACCCATTCCTCAGGTGGAACTTTTGTTCTGGGTATCACCTTTAATAACGATGATGTTAACACCAGTGGCTAACTACAGCCAGAGTACCTAATAAGTTGGCATTGGAAGTTATCTTCATTTTGTGATGACACCCAAGATTTAAAGAGCAGTTTGAGTGAGAGGGGTTTCTCACTCTTACATGAGATGGTAGAGCAGTGGTGATGCTGCAGCAAGTATGTGGAGCTGTGGGTTAGGTTGCCATGGCTCACTCAAAGAAAACTTGAGCACAGTATGAATAAACAGGCTAGGAAAGAGTAGTCTAGCTGAAAGTATTGTACTCTGAATGAAATAAGACTGGAAAGCCATACAGGGAGAACTGCTCTCTGTAGCTAAATTGAAAGAGTCTGTTAGGAAGGATCCCACAAGCTGTTGCTCTGAAATTATCCACCATCCTTAATAGTTCATTGGTGGAATGAAGATATGGCTTTGAGTAGTGTTGAATGAGGAAAGACTGCAAATGTGCTGTAGAACAAAGATGGAGACATGATTTGGAAAAGGAAATAGCATGCAAGTCAACAAAGTGGGTGCAAGGTGCCTTGCCTAATTGTAATAATTTACAGCATAAATATAGAGAAGAAATGTGAGCCAGGTAGTATTTTAGGGAGGAGAACAGTGGGAGTAGGATAACAAATCAAGCAGTTTCAGACCATGCAAATAATGCAGATCACATTCCAGGATATAGACTAGGAAGATTTCTTGCAGGCTCTTTGAGATAACCATTCTCAGGACTCAGTAAAGGCTTTCTGGGGTGCCAGAATATAAGTCTTATCTCTGTATTTCAGGTGGTGCAGATGTTGAGAGCCTAGAAAGAGCTGAAAACTTGAAGACTGCTGCCAGGAAAGTTGAAAGAAATGGAGTGTGAATTGCCTAGGGAAGAGATAGCCAAAGGCAGGCATCCATCTAGCAGTCTGCATCAAGGCAGAAGGGAGAAAATTGCTCCCTTCATTCATTGTGAAAAGGACTAGAAGTAATGGTCTTAAATTATAGCAAGAGGTGTTATGTGTAGTATTATGTTAGACACTAAGAAAAACTTTGTAGCAGGACAGTAGTTATGCCCTGAAAACAACTGTGTGGGAGGATGCTGGTTTTCCTTACTGATGTCTCAAAGAACTGGGTAAACTCATGTGGTCTAATGGGCAGTAGGGAAATATTGGCAGAGAGAGAATTTGAAGGTCTCTCATAAATAGAAGCTGTAATTGTCTGTACTCAATGTGCAGAAAATTAAAATCTCCAAATCTCCCTGTTTGAGAACTAAATAAAGGCACATTCTTTCAGAGAAGAGCATCCGCAAGCTACCAAGCCTTCATCCAGCCATGTGTGATTTATCCAGGAGGGGGAACATATCAACTCCTTGTCTATCTGAGAGATAATCAGTGTTTTCCCTAAAGAAATTCTCATCTGTCATTCAGGTTTTGTGTTTAGAGGATGGTAATTAAGTGCTATTAATATGAAAAAGTCGTGTATCTGGTCACTGCGGGCACATGATTTGCACAGGCATTAACCTAGTCTGGCTTGGTCTGTGAGCATGATACACTTGTATATATAATAATAATGATGATAGTAATGAGAGCAAAATTAATAAAAAGAGCAGTTATTTCTTGAGCTATATACATCTATTTATAAATGCATATTGCACTTTGTGAGAAACATTTGAGAAATTGCCTTTTCTTTTCCTTGTGGAATTCTGAATTAGTTTCCATTTCACAGTGATAAGCATGTCGCTTTTAATTTTTTCTGTTTTCAATACTTTTCTCAATTCTTTCATATCCTTTTTCTACTTCAGACTTAAAAATATTTTTTTCTTTGTTTTCCAAGGTCTTCTTTTTTTCCAGCTACTTCTTATGGAAAATTATCTTGAAAAATATTATGCTTAGAAGGAGGCAAAACAGTACAAAATAATGGGGAAAGACAAAAATGCAAACAATACATACAAATTATTTTTTGAGGAAAGGTAAAAACCAGACAGGCTAAGGAAAAAAATGTGTTAGGACAGTCAATTAAAAAACCTAATTACTAGGAAAAATATGACTAGTTGTATAATTTCTGGATGTGAGTTCTCTTCTATATACTTAGAGGTTAGAAGAACCCCAAATTGTTTCCTATGGCACTGGAAAGTGTATTTTTCAGGAGTGGAGCTTAGCAGTCTCCAACTGTTTGTTACTCTCCCCCTATTTAAGATCAGAAGATACCACCAACTTGAAAATGCAAGAAATGCAATACATAGAAAGCAAACTAAAATATTATCTGGTGATACAACACCACCTGATCTGCAAAAATACCAAAACCAGAGACCTCCCCATCTCCTCTCCCCTCTCACTGTTTTAAGTAATTAAAATCCATTTTCACTTTCCATCCCTCAAAACTCATTGTTCCAAACCAATAACCTATTATTACTCCCCAGACTTAAAATTTTGCAGGTGTTTCTGTGCTTTACTGAAGTCATAATGAGTGTTTGATATCTTGGACTATTTCTGCAGTTAACATGTGATATGCTATGAGAACTTACATATCCATCTTACTTGGGTAGAAGACAAAGCAAGCTCAGGGGAAAGAAATCTTAATGTAGTAATATCTTGGGTAGTGGCAGAGTAAAGCAGTGAAAAATACCAGCACAGCTAATGTCTCTTTGTGCAATTATTCCCACTTTTATAAGTTTGCCCCAGTGTGAAAGTTTTCTCCTTTAAAATGGGCTGGCAAAGATAATCCATTAATTCAACAGCACTGGAAACTTAACATTTTTTCCCTTCATTAGCAAGTTCAAAATTGCATTTTATTTCCATTTTGATGAGATTTTTATGAGTTAGAAGAGAGGAAGTTGAACCCCAGGAGCTTAATGGACCTAGAAAGATCGCAGATACAGGATTGAATTCAATGAACTGTGAGGAGTTTAGTAAATTAATTAAATTTAAGAAAATGATGTGGTTTTTTTTTGTTTGCTGGATTAAAAATGCTAAAATGCAATGAAAAGTTAATTTAATGCTAAAACTTTTTCCCCTAAATTTATTTTTCATTGATATTAAATAACTTCTTCAAAGCTTAAAGAGCAGAGAAGAAAGAGGGGAGAAGACTTCTAGAAAAATAATTATTACGTTAATTTCTGATTCCCTATTGTATCCTGTAATCAATTCAGTCTGAGAACTGTCCTTCAGAGCTGTGAATAGCATTCTCTGGGGTGTTGGCAGCATTTCTCAGACCCACATTTTCCCTGCAGCCCTTTTTTACCTGGACTTGTTTCAGGAACAGCTCAGCTGTTGAGAAGTGGCTGTGTTCTCATGGAGTTCATAGCCCAATATGTTCACATGTGTCTGTGATGCAAAGCCCTGAAGCAGCCCACAGAGCTACAAGACCTTCTAGGGGCAGAAACTGTGGTTTCCCTTCTCAAGTGAAAAGGTAGAAGGGCTTAAATTCACCTGTTAAGCTCTCTGTGTCCCACTGTAGGCTGGCTTGTAACTTCTGGTGCAAGTTTCTTCTCTGCTTGGTTCGCCCCTTGCAGCATTTCTCACACCATACTGCAGACAAATGGAAAAATCCAGTCTTGAGAGCTGCCTTCCCGCACTTTTTGGAGATAAAAACAAAAATAAGGCAGCTCCCCCAAATAAACATTAAACCGCTGAATGAAGCTTATTGCCACCCTACACTCCTTGGCCCGACCAAATGTATGACACAAAGAGATCAGTGAACATGTGGGGTCAAGAGCTACTTTAATTCTCAGAAGCTCAGTGCTTTTCTTTCTGTTTTCCCTTTTCGCGCATAATGTCAGACATTACAGAGCCAGCTTTTCCCACGTCAGCTGCCTGAGCTGTAATAAAGTAAGGAACACAGATAATTCCAGCAATTGGTGGGAGGTGTATTAGTGGCACTGTGGAAACAAGCACAAGAAACCCTGACAGAAGCAAAAGTAAAAAACGTAATTTTGAAAAAGCAGTGTTAAGTCCCTTACCCTTCCTTCTTTTCTTCCTCAAGGGAATCCTGTTGCAATGAGTGACATTTCAGAAGTCTATCATTATTGATGATATGACAGACTCAGATGCAGTCATTGGAGGAATATGATTTTACTCTGCATTCAAATATAATGCATAAATTTTCTCTAAAATAGCAATTGGCTTTGTCCTGTGATTAATGACCTGCCACTCAACAGCAGCTAACCAATCTCCAAGGCATGGCACCCAGCAGAAAATTAATCAGCAACTGAGAACGGGTGTGACCAAAACCAGAGAACAAACCTCCTAAAACCTATCAGCAGAGTTATGAGTTGAAATCAATCATATGGTATCTTCAACTCCTATTGACAGTGGGCATACAGCATTGCTCTTCAGTGGAGCTCAGGTAGGGAGATGGGCTCCAAGGTCATTTGATGTCGATGAAACCCTATAGAAACCTCCTAGGAATTACAGTATTTGTCCATGAATGCCAGATACCACTGGACTCGTAAATTAATATACCATGAGCTGCTGCTGACTGGAGGTGTGCTCAGGCTTCTTGAGTAGAAAAAAATGATTGCTCAGTTTAGAATGAGTGCAAGAGATATGGAAGGAGATGACAGTTCACATAAAATAAATCATGCAAGATGTAAGGGGCTGATTATGCATGCAGGAAAGGGGCATTATTTGAGTTCATTGGATGTGGGATCCAGGATATCCAGATCTCCTTGTGCATTGCTGGCAATTGATGCATATCAAACTTAGTTCCTGCCATTCTGCAGGAGCAGCGAATACAGATTTGAATTTTCCTGTGGTTCAAAGCAACTGAGAGATACGGGGTTTCAGTCAGCAGGATTCTGTAGCATCTGTCTATCTATCTGATGCAAAAAAACCCAACACCTCCAAGAGCAGCCCCTTTTCAAGGCTTATCAAATGATAATAGTTCAGAATATAACGTTTCCCTGGAGGTACTGGGAATCATGAACTGTTCTCCAAAAGAGAATATTAAAACAAATTTTCTAATATCTTATATTGAATCAGTACTTTAATTGCTGCAAAGATCTTTGAAGCGCTGTGTGGCAATTTGGAGAATGATTCTGGACTCAGTTTATGAATTCTCTTTGACAGTGGGAACACTCTGTAAGGGAATGTGAAGCATTGAATTTTTTTTTTCTTTTTTTTCTTTCATTTGCCTTCCAGTTGAGCCAAAACAAGAAAGAAGACTTTCACCTTGCTAGAGCAGGGCTAGTACAAAACTAGCAGTGAGGATGATAAACTTTGATAGCCATCCATTAAAATGAAGTCCCTTGAAAACCAAATACCTCAGCTCAAGAGGAACCATTCTTTCAAGTCCAGATTCTTGGGGGATGCAGAAGAAACTAAACAATGAATCAGATACTGAGAGATTTTTAACTGCTTGCTGAGATAAGGCTTGTCAGGGAATGCTGTGGCTGTAGGGATTGAAGGTTAAAAGTGCTCTCTGACCAGCCATGCCTGAGGAGATTTGAGCAGGGAAGGTCAGTTGAAAGAACAGTCGTACACCTCTGCTCATAATGGAGCAGATTCCTTGTTCCTTTGCAGAACCTAATGTAATATTCAGAAAATGCTCATGGCACACCTTCTGATGGCTAGGAAAGTGAGGAAGCCAAATGCATAAAAGCACACTTATTGTGTCAAGAGCTCTGTTTTCCTGTACTTGCTAAAGCAAAGAGGTCTTGAGGTGCCCATATGTTTGCATTAATGCATGTCATTCAAACAGACTGACTCAGAGTCTGTGTGAATACAGTCTTGAAAAGGATTGTTTCTCATGTTTGGGGAATCAAACTGAGGCAACTTGGCCATCAGGTCCCCTTTAAACAAAGGAGTAACAAGTTCCTAAGCACATTAGTCCTCCTATTACCTGCTCCTGCAAAGGAGGTTTGAAGGCATCCCACAAAATGAACAGGAGTGCTCCTTTTCTACTGTAATGCTGGCTTGTCTTCCTCAGTCTTTGCAGATTTAGCAGGTCTGTCTGCCTGGTGTCTAAGGACTCCCAAAGGGAGTTCCCTCAGCTCAATATTACCACAAGACATTTCCCTCTAATCAGCAAATAGCCACATGATGAACTGCATTCATCCCAATTCTCATTTAACTAAAAAAATGGTCTGGGGTGTGTGCTTCACATATCACCTTAATTTACCTTCTCTTGCCTTCTGAACATTTACTAGCAATTCTAATGTACTGCAGTTATGGAGGTTGTGGTCTGTTTCTTGCTCTGCTTTTATTTTCCAGGGGAAGACTAGGAAAGCAGGTTTTTTGAAGCCATTTATTAATTTTCTAGTGTACCACTGTCTTCCTGCAATAGGCTGTTAGCAGACAGATGCTGAGAATAAAATGGGATGGATAAAGCTTTAATGGAGTCCTGAAAGCATCTGTAACTATTTGTAGCTTAGAATTATACCTGCAGATTACACAGATCCCTCGGAGTACGTTACAGCACCTACCGTGACCCCTACCACTTACCAGCAAGCAAGATATTGCAGTGAAGAAACAAGTGTGTCTCTCGTTGGAGTCACTTGGAGTCCAAGGAGTCTGTGACCAGTGGGATTTGGTTTAAAGCCTTCAGGTAGAGAAAACAATGGGCCTGGCATCCTCTTGTAGTGCCAGTGGCCCTTGGGATGATGCGAGAAACACAGCGGTCTCTGTAACACATTACAAATCACCCAAGACAGGAACAGCAGGGACTGGTTATAGCCAGAGCTTGAGAGCTTGCTCTCATTTTCTTATTATGGATCTTCTTCTTATAGGGTTATTCACTCACAAGCAGACAGCTGCCGTGCTCCGGGGGTAGGCTCTTCTGCCCTTGCTGGGAAGGAAACGGACTCAGATGTTCTGTGTGTGTTGGTGGTTCCCATGCCTGAGGTCTGTCCTGGGGCAGAGCAGAGGGTGTTTGGCTCAGAGAAACCCTTGTGATAGGGAGCGAGATGTGGGTCAGAAGTGGTGAAATGTTTTGGCGCATGCAGTAACCACTGCTGGGGTAGGAACCCACTCTTTAGAGGTGAATCAGCAGCACAAGTCTGTCCCTCTGCACATCCTTCCTGTCTGTCTGCAGCCCCATGGCTATGTCAGGGAACAGCACAGCACTGGAAAATCATGTCCTGGGGCTGGAGGGACCTGTCTGTCCTTGGGCAGTGAGGAACCAGGCCCTGAGGAGAGGGAAATGAGCTGTTAACTTACATGCAGCACACTTGCGGCTGCTCTTTATATTCTATACCCCAGTGCTTCATCCAAAGTAATTTAAATGTCTCAAGCTCTGATGCCCCCATCACTTTTCCTGGCACATTATTTTTCAGCCCAACTCATCTCACCATTTGCATTTTTCCACATGAAATTAAGGAGAAATTTCCCCTCCCTTTCAATCCCTTAATTTTACTGAACACTTTGCTATGTACTCCACTTTCCTTCCAATGCCTCCTGCCTCTCACTCTGGCTCTTCTCCCACTCCTCTGTATCTCCCAAACAGGACATGGCGCGTATGGTTCAAAGTGCTGAAGCAAAAGCAGGGTGGGTTACTTAAGTCTCAGTGATACATAAATGACTAGAGCACAAATCTGAGATGGAAGGCCACAAACTGCTCAGCCACTGGCTTCCTGCATCCCACAATTCATTTCCCTGTTCCTTACCACCTTTATCATCCACATCCATAAAGTATTTCAGAAGGGAATTGAGGACCCCTTTCATGCCATTTAGCACTTCTTTTAGGGCCAAGCACCTCTTTTCTCTTTTTCTCTGGAAAGAGACCCTAGACATCACCATTTTTGTGCACAGAATAAATGTTTTTTGGGTCTGATTCAATCATTAGAGAAGCTACTGTTTACATAGGATTTGGATGAGTCTTTTAATGCAAAAATCAACATAGAAAGCATGTCCAGGTAGTTTTGACATGCAGGTTTTTAAAAGCCTAAAGGAAACAATCAAAGCATTTCCTAGAAATTACAGAAATGTTTTTGGGCAACAGGGATCATTGATTTCAATACTTTTGTATGAAAATGAGAAAGGCCTATCGGCAACCTGTGACAACCAAAGCGATTAGTGCTATTTACAAACCATAATGGTATCCAAATGTTTGGGTTTTCTTATTAGGATCCCCTGAAACAGAGATTGCAGTGGGTTTAGGACTATGGACATTTTAGGCGTGCTATAACCTATGGGTTTAATAACAATAAGTCGTTTTCTCTGGCTGATTTAAAACCTACTTGTCCCATAAATGTGTGGTGGATGGTTTTAATTAACACCTCAACAAAAGCGATATTTTGGGGGGGGATTGAAGCGTGGGTTGCATTTAAAATTATATCTGGCAAAAGGAAATCTTTCTTATACTTGCTCTTCTCCTAGAACATAATTTGTCACTGGAACTCGTTGACATTAGACATTGCCCATGAGAACAATTTGGTAGGAAGAACAGTAGCATTTTGACATCTAATAGAGCCTTCATTACACATCTATAAGGTGGGAAAAGAAAGTCTTAGGATATCAGTCCTCGTGCTCTCATTAATAAAGGCTTAGCCAGAAGTTGCCCCTATATTATTCCAGTTTTAATTTATAGGGCTCCAAGAAACTTCCTTTGAAGCTGCCAGTGTTTCGGAGATAGAAACACAGGTGCCTACTCTGAACTAGATATCCATTTGCACTCGGTGGAATCTCCATTTCCTCTGGGAAAAATATACAGAAAGAAATCAAGACTTTTGTGGTGCTCCATACGATGCAGTCCAGCCTAACCTATGGCCAGTGCTGTGGCATCCATTGGACATGTACATCCTGCTGAGAGACATAGTCTTGGGGAACAGGTTTGAATTAAGTTACTTGCTTCTGAAATGACTCAAGGAAAGCATGTTCCATATGGAGGCCTGGAAAAGACATGTCTGATATGATTTTCTTGCTATGCTCAAGTACCAGATGAAAGACTTCTGGTATATTTTCCTGTCCCCTGCCCCAAATTAGTTATAAACCTTTTATTTTCATGTCCTTGTGAAAGAGTGTCATAGAACATGACGAATTTTTACAGCTTCCATGTAGTTTATTGTTTTAATTTTTTCTTGGTATTTTGCCTTTTTTTCTCTATGACCAGTATTGTCCTGTATTATTATTATCTAATTAGCTCCTTTTTTGCAGTCCTAGTTTCCTGAAAGAATAGCTTGTAATACTTGTAATGAGCAAGTATTTTTTACTTGGTCTTCACATTGCTTGGTCAAACAAGCCAAATTTCACAAAAGATGTAGACATTGTAGTTCTTACCATCTCAGGAACCTGTGTTTTAGACATGCTTTTAAGTCATTCTTTTGAACATGTTCAGGGGAAATAGTGACCCTTCTATTTCAGTCATCTCCCTGTAGTCATTGGCTATTAAAATCCAGCTCAAACTTTATCATATTTGGAAGTCATAAGGGAAAGGGATCTAATTACTGCACAATGAGAAAACTCTTGTTAAACACCTTGTTTTGACTGCTAGACCCTCATGGGGTGCCTAGTGAAGCCATGCATGTCAGGTTGAAGAGAGATGTGGGGAAGTGAAGCAAATGCAAGCCATCTGTCTGGAGAGTTTATAAAGTACTACTTGCTCTTGATAAATCAAACAAACAAAATCATCTTCAGTATCAGCATGTTAGAAAAGAAGAAAATATGAAGGATTTTGCTCACTACAGTCTCATCAGTTAGAGTTTTGAATACCATTGGGGTGCTCTAATGATACCCAGGAACACAATATACGCAAATGGGATGACTTCAAGAGCCAAGGGAAAGGAAATTTTTCTTGTATTTGTAGATATTCTCTGTCTTGGCATCTGTTTTATCACCTTAATGCAGACAACTGCATCATTTGAGCAAGGGAAGGTGATTTGGGTGAGTTCACAAAATGCTGAAAACAAGGCTGTTGAAGGAACGTGCACAGTCCTGGAAGTCCGTTTGAAATATCTGGTGGTCTAGGACAGGATGTACAGCAAAGGACAACAGATAGATGGGAACATGGTCAGGCTAATATCTGCACAGGCAAATTGAACAGGAAACTCTAATTACATTTAAAAACAACAACAAGGAAATCCATTTATCTGAAATCAGAATTTCTATCTTTGTCTTTCAGCTTGCTTTTTGCCAGCTTCCCATCACAGAGCAGTTCAGTGTTACTCTGGCACTTGGTAGAGTCCAGTTCAGATCACGTCTGTCTGACTTTCACTTCTGTGGTTTGGTCAATTTATTTTTTATTTTCTTATTATGGAGATAGTATCAGCACCTCCTCTGTCTTTCACATTTAGATGGCAATTCTTTGGGTGCCTTATATATCTTATTATTTCTAAGAAGAGTCTGACTTTGGTTAGGACATACATATTCTCCTTTATTGATTTCTTACACAACTACTGCTTTGAAACTTCCCCAACTTTTTGTCATCTCTTTCTGCTAAAAAAACAACATTATCACATTGTTTTTATTACAACTTTTATTATTGTGTTTTATCACAACTGAACACTTACTCATGAAAACATAGCTTCCTTTCTCTGTGTTTCTGTACGTCTCCATTTAAGATATGATTTGTTAAAATTAGAGTTGTATCATGCCAAGAAAGACTGATTTCTCCTCATCTGGAATAATCAGACCCATTTATTTTATACAGTGCTTCACCCTTTTACAGAAACAAAGTAGATGCAGATGTGTCAAAATCAAAAAGACGCTATTGTTTCAAGGTATGTCCAACGTGCAGGTGGAAGTGAACAAAAACTCTCTTCAATGGAAAATGCTAAGAGAATATATACAGGAATGTACAGGATATACACGTCTCAGCTTGCAAAAACATCTCTGCAGGAGCTGTAATGACCACCAACCATCAAGACCACGGGTTTATGAGCCATATCTCCATTTTATTCTAGCCTGAACTTGTATCCAATTGCAAGTTGTTGTTTTCAGATATTGCCAACAGAGAACATTGTGGGTATATATTGGATGTGCATGTCAATAAAATCTATTTAGAATATGGTTTCATTTCCTTACTGCCACCTACTAGGAAATAACTACCAGGTATGAAGTTTAACAGCTGTCCCCATGATCAGAAGGTGATTTTCATAAGGTTTTGAAGAAACACACGGAGAAAACATTGATTCATGTTCAGCCTTGTAGCAAGCATACAGGGAGCCTAGATTGATAAGGACCTAAGACTGGTAAATCATAATGTAAATAAAAGCACAATTTTTCATGCAGTTTATTTACAATGGCTTTAGTATGCTACATTTCCAGGGAAATATATGTTCTTGTCAGGAAACTTCAGGGGAAGTAAATGAGTTTGAATCACATGAATAGGTTTAAATGCCATGGCTGAAATTTAGTAAACTATTTTGCACTATCTCTTCTTCTTCATTAAAAGTGGAACATTTTTCTCTGCCTCTTAACATACTTAATAATAAGACTAGATTACCCAGTGGGGCACTGGGTAGGAGCAGCATCCCTTAGCTTTTCTGAAAAATCTCACACTTTAGCTTTAATTTCTCATCATGAGTCAGAATCTGACTCTGAATCAATGTATAATGGAGTCTGGATCCATGAATATTGTTGCTGGTTTCTATTTATCTGTGTATCACACAGTCTGGGACCCAACTACCAATGCAGGATCTGAGCAATTTCCACAACAAAGAATTTAAAACCTTGAATATACATGCTGCTTATGAAGTCTCCAACTTTCTCTCATCTTGGGTCCAAATTTTGCATTTGGGAGAGATATATCAGCAAGAATTTGAGAAAGGCAAAAGACATTTACTTTATGACCCAAAGAGATGAGTGTTAGGGTTTCACAGGGATAGTGTGCTTATGCATTCCTGATTTCTAGTGCCTTGCAGAAGTGACAGGGTTATAGGATGCTGTGGGAGACATGACTATAACTGCATTTCTGGCTCTTCATGGCAGTTTAGACATGTGCAACTGGGTGCATCTTGCAGAAGTCACCCCATTCTTCTGGCTGCAAGAAAGTAGAATGAACTACCCAGGTAGTAGGTATTTATGTATGTTATTAAATAAGATTGCATAAGGTATTTATGTAAGTTATTAAGTAAGAGCAGAATCTCACAAATTTCCTAAGGAAAAGTGAGCACCTTCCCTAACTTCCACACCAAAGCATCTTTTCTGATGTTGGAAACATTTCCTGAATTTTGATTGTAAAAAAATTCTCTCATTTGGCTTTGAATTTCACACATGAGATTTTGGAATTGGGATCCCATGAGCTACCAGACTCTGAAAACTACAGGACATTGATCAGTTTCAGAACCTGTAGTCCAAGTTGTTTGCTTTTTTTTTTTTGTTCCAGTTTTTTCCTTTTAAATTATTTTTCAGTTGTACTGCACTTCTATGTTTCAAATTGTCCAAATCCACACTCCTGTTGTACAAGGTGATGAACAAATATAGCAAGCAGGTGTCCATGCGAGAAACCGCTCTAGGTCTTAGGATAGCAGAACAGATAGCAGTGGGAACTGAGGTGGAATGAACAAGGCAATGCTTTGTGCAGTTTAGGCAAATTTGAAGTTTACTTTTTTTTTTGGTAGGGTTCAAATTAGAAAAGAAGTACAAATAATGGTGGGTGTTGGGGGAAACTAAGAACAGTATGAGATTTTAGATCGGGAAAACCTGTCACATCCTTACCAACTATATGGATCAGCTGAATCTAGTAAATTCTGAAATCTTTATTATTTGATAAAACCTTTCTACCTGGGCAGGAATGGCTCTCATACTCCTTGCCACACAATTATCTCAGATTCACTAAAGACCTGGAGCTAGTAATGAGATAAAGAAACCAAATCAGACGTGAAGCATTCTTAATTCGTTGTGAAGACATATTGTGCATGTACCAGGCAATTCATGATTACCAATTAACTTTATGTGGAAGGTACTAGGATTTTATGAAGATCAATGACATAATAAAATCCGTACTGTAACTTAGGATGGGTGGATGGTTTCTGAGTCTTGAATAGACTTGAGTGATAACTGAGCCTGTCTAGCCGTACAATTACTCACCAAACATTGTCACCTACAATTTTCAGCAAGGAATCATTGTGGACTCAGTGATATGAAAATTTTCCTTCAACTGATAATACTTACACATCTTTTCCATTTTCCAGGCTGTTTTATTTTCCTAAAGCTTGTGGGCAGCACAGGCAGAGGTCCTTCTTGTCACTTAAAGGAGATGGAAGAGAGGCAGAGAGACAGAAATAGAGCGAGTCAGGGAGAGCGAAGAAATAATGAAGGGGCAGATAAAAGTAGGGGTGCAATGATATTCCTTTTGTGTACTTTAGGAAACACCTTTCTGAAACTGTGTTTGAATTGGCTAAGAAGTGAAAAGTACTTTGGGAAATAGGACATTGACCAACAGAGATGCCCAACGACACTCCCCATCCAATATAGCTACGTTAAGTCTTTTTCCCTAGGAGATTTTCCTGATGAGAAAGAGGCTAAAGGTAAATACAGAAGGAGACCTTTCTGAATTATCACCACTCTCAGCAGCCACTAGATTCGCCATTCTTTGAAGCTGCAGCAGTATTTGTTACATATTTAGTCTTTCTCCCAGATGAATTCTCTACAAGAGTCCACTTCCTCCTATAGATTATAGATTAATAAATATTTCACCACACAGGAACCTGAGAAATGTGTATATATTCATCAGCCAGAGCTCAAAAAAGAGACAGCTTTTTCAGGTGAGTGATTAGAAGGACCAGGAGGTAATGTCTATCAGCAGCACTAGTCCTTCTCTGCCTTAGTTGAAAGTTATCGTCCTCAGTTGCAAATGATAAAAATTAATGAATTTTTGTATTGGCTCTAGGGTGAAGCACATACTAGAGAGTTCATATAATCTTTCATAGAGTGGTAATTCTTCAGCACCAGGCATGAATTAAGTTATAAAATGCAGGCTGAAACCAGCCTTTCTTTAGATGATCAAAAGCGTGGACATGTAGGATGGTATAAGCCAAGGCTGGCCTAGCTTTGATCCCATTTTAGCTGGTACTTCACAAAGGATTTTGAAGTCCCTGCTGAGGCTTCCAAATGTCACTCCTTCCAAATAAAACTCCTGTATTACAAGGCCAGCTGAAAATAAGGCTCTCTTCTTTGAGAACAAGAATGTGGAGGGACACACATGAGGAAGGTGACGTAAGGAAGTGAAAAGAAAAATGGTCTTTGCCACAGGGTAAGAACTTTTTATTCTGATTTATATAAGTCTAGTTATAATGAGGTGTTGACTTATGCCTGAGATGTCTTGGTTATTCCAAAACAAAAAACCAAGCAAAGTTAGTCAGGAGAAAAAAAAAAATTACTATTTCCAGTACACATAATAAAGCTATGTAAAGATATGTAACTCATTGCTTCAAGATATACTAACGTAATTTCCAGTGCAAATGATAAACATAGAAGTTCTTTACATAGTTTTCAAAATTACAAAAAACTTGATGCATAAAAATGAAAAATAAGTAGAAAAGTTTATGAATCATGATGCAAGCCCACATTTAATGGATAGGAGTTAGATAAGGTAATGGATAATTGTCAACTGTGAATTCCCTTACAGTTTGCTCCTGAGAATCTGGTACCGGACTTCGTACCAGAGACAGGATGCTGTATTAATTCATCCATAATTTTCTCCAGCAAGATGATTTCTGTGTTTCCAGTGATGTCTGTCAACGGACAAAAAGCATGTCTCTCTAAATCTTGCATGAAGTGGGAACTGGCCTCTTGCTAAAATACAGTGTACCTGCAGCACAAAATAGTTGTTTCCAAACTGCACAATATTTAATAAGCAATGTGATGCAGAATGCAATAACTATTAATAAAGCCACTCCACTGAATTGATTTTAGCACGATTAAACTTTTCTTTACCTTATTTCACAGTCCATTTGAAATGTTCTGTTTTTCCTTTAATGGCAAAGGAAAATCTGAGCTTTAACAAAACACAGCAGCATAAATTCAAGGCAGCATATGGCACAGATGAACAGAAAGCTTTATCAGGAAAAAGGCAAGAGCACCAAAATGAAAACTCCAAGCTGTGACGCCATGTAATTGATTTAGATAGAAGAGCATCTGTATGCATTGAGCAGTGAGGAATTGTCAGCAATGGGCCAAGTTACAGGTTTTCAAGGTTTTTTGAGAATATAGTCATGCAAATAAATGCATCTTAGTGAGAGGTAGGAAGAGAAAGAGAGAGTTTGCAACAGGTTTACAGCAGCTGGAGCAGTAGTTGACATTTTCAGCTTTGGTCTCTTTTTGGGTAAAGCCCAGATCTGTTCAAGATCATTCCTCCTCCACTCAGCATGGAAAGCCCCTTGCTTCAGGAGAAACACTTGTCTAAATGCAGGCCAAGTTTTACAGTATTGCTCAGAGTGAGGTGTTTCCCATTTGCCAAAAGCACTGTCAAGGCCAGGACTGCATGGTTGTATTTTTCAGGGCAGCCATATAGACCTTGTTCCCTATATTGACGCAGAAGAGATAGTGGGTGACAGCTATCTGTGGGTGAAAAGCAGATCCAGATTTTTAATCTAAGGTTCAACTTAGAAGACCAGCTACCTCAATCCAGGAGTCTCCATCGTCCCTCCTATGAGCTGAAGAGTTACAGCACGTGCCAGATAAGTGGGAGGTGTCGGTCTGAGTTTCCTCAGCATGGGGTCTCTGTCCCTTGAGCTTTTGAATGAGATAGGAATTTGTCTGGTAGACTTTTGCAAAACAATATAAGGTGTCACAGCATGTTGTGCATGTGGTCCAAGGCTATCTGTCTGTGATGCAGTTAAGCCCCTCTGCCACTGATACTCGTGACCATGCACATCTGGTCGTGTCAATGGTAGACTTCTGCTCCAATGACTTCGTTGGAAACTGCGTAGGCAGTGCTGCCTAAAAACTTCAGTATCAATGAATTAATAGCGTTCAGACTACAGTGCCAGGTGAAAGTGTATGATACACAGGCTTAACTGGCTCCAAAGAGGGGTGGTTTTGTAGGTGTTGAATATGGCCCGTTTTGGAAATGAAAATTGTCGAGTATAGGACACAATAACTTTGATAAATGACAGAGACTGAGACTGAGGACAAAAGTACGTGATGGAAGGCATTTACCACCTGCAATGTATCAAGCCCTTTCCTTCAGCAGACCCAGTGTGACTGATCGAACACACATTCACGCTTGCTCTGGCTGTAAAATGAAATGTATTAACTTAAACCACCATGGTTTATGTTCCGTTTTCCTTTCTGATGGGCGTAGGTTAGGAGTGTTCACAAGGTCACTCCTGGTGCCTCAACATCTTCACTGACAGATGGCAACTTGATGAGCTGTGGTAATGCCATCATTTCCACTCATGCGCCTGTATCCCGAGGAGTCCTGAGCATTTGCAGCTCAATAAAATCCAGGATCTTACTGTGCCTCAGGAGGAACAATTATAAAGGACACCACTTCCCACCCCATGGGACCGCAGTGAGCAGGCTGCAGAAGTTGCCTGAGTTTTCCATCACACCAGAATCCCTTTTGCAATTCACTGCCATTGATGTTTCCAAACCTGTCTGTCTGACAGCCCCTGTTACAGCAGACAGACTGTCTGGGAGCTGACAGTTTTATCTGTATCTCTTTCACACCTCTTTAGGGATAATTTTTGATGTGAGGTAGGTTTTGATCAACTGTCTCCTCTCTTATATGCTCAGCTAAACAAGCTATTTGATTTTTTTTTTAATATTGTGATGGGTAAATATGTCACTCATGTTGTTGAACATACTGGCAACAGGAGATGTAAATATGTCATAGCTGATGGTTACAAGCCTCACTGATCATCCTGGGCTTGAATTAAGGGTTATTTTTGCACTGCCTTTTCAGACACTAGCAACCAGTTCTACTGCCTTTCAGATCCAAGGAAATGCTTTGGGACCACTTGAAAGGAGCCACTTTCCATAAATGTAAAAGACACCAGTATTCTTCACATTCATGTGTATTTTTTGTTCATGGGAATAAATAGGGCCAGAGAGAAGCAAGTAAGAATAGCTCTCCCAGGTGAATCAGCCAAGAGAAAAGGGGTTATGGAAATTTTCCTAGATGTTCTTGTCATAAGTCCTCCCCTGATATCACTTGGGCAATCCAAATAATCCTGCAGGAGTCAACAACAGAACATGTTTTTCCCAAGAGTGGTGCTTAATGAAAAAAGACTTTTTATGCTCCTGTCCTTTTTTCACAGGGGGACGGTGGTGGTGGGGGTGTAGACAGCATGGTCATGAACCTCACCCTTAAATGTCAGAAGGACAAGGGAAAAGTAAAGCTGCTGTATTGAAAGAAGTCAGATTTTCTTCTAGGGACAGGCTTCATGCAGCTTTGAGCCCTTCTGCCTGTAAGGGCACAAATCCCTCTATCACCATCCCAGAATATGAGCACTCTGCACCAAGTCCTTCATGTCCAGGTCTGTCCCTTCCTGCAGATGATATAGTCCTAAGTGAGCTGCAGGACTGTAAAACTATTGCTAACCAACACCTGTCTTTATCTGACTCTAGTGAACCTTTTATTTTATTTCAAGATCAAAACTGGGGAAGTTAGACTGAATCTTTAGTCCTTCTTCCACTTAAGTGGTTCTGAGAACGGCTCCTACAGGGTTTTCTGCTTTGCTTTATGTTCTGCTTTGCTTTATTTTATGTATTTTTCCCTGTCCCCCTTTTCTTTTGATTTTTTTTTGATTGTTTGCATACTAAAACAATAAAAAAAAATCCACATGCAAGTGAATGTCAAGAATCAAGATTTACATTCTGTTAATGGTCCTTCAAAATGTCTTCTGATGTAAGAAATGGAAGAACACCTCTATCTTTTCAAGCTGATCACCAGCCTTTGTTCTGGCCAGACAATTTCCTTGCTGATAGGGTTATGTTTTGTGGCCATGTAAACTCCACACGAGCATGTTTTTGACAAGCTGTCAGGACTAACCATCTGGAGTGATATCCTGGCGTATTTTTTTTTCGCACTTAAAACACCAACCAGAGAAAAACAATGTAATGATCATCTTGTAAAGTGATGTCTTAGAATCACATCAGCAGGGAAATAAATGTGCTAAGAATGCTGTTAAGCATCTATCCCAGGTGGTAGACTAATTGAAGGTGTTTATTGGGGATTTGTCATGAAAAGAATAACTGACTTAAGACAATATTGCTCTGGAAAAAGAAAAGATTTTGAACTTCATTGAGACAAAATTTTTGGGCCTGACATAATTAGAGTTCTTTTCTAAAATTAAAAAATTAGGATGGCCTTTTCTATGACCATGAAATATTTCTGAGAAAGCCGCATACAGATTTCTTCTAAATGAATATGAAGGTTATCCAGTAATGGATTCTGAATTCGTGGAGATGCAAGCGCATTTCTCAGCGAGAAAGAGAGAAGAGATTGCCCTAGCACTTCTCTCTGCAAGAAAGTAATATTGTTAGGGTGGGTGTTTTTTATCTTAAATACTGGTTACCACCACCCTGAGGATACTCTCCTCAGAATTAAATCATAACTTTGGGTGCCTCTGGGGACTGACTCTTACTAAGAAATGCCCAATAAGCAACGGCAGCAAGGAATGCACATTCTTATCTGAGGCTGTCCAAGGGTACATGATTTGCCTATTATTAAATTTTAATTAACGGACTAATTGTCCATTGTGCTATGAAGACCCATGTCAGTGAATTCATGTCTTCAGTGAAGACTAAAATTTTTCACAGCGGGGACTCATTGTGTTTGTACGGCATCTATTGCAACAAGGTCTTGATTTCACTTTTTGGTCCATTGCTACAGCATAAGTATTACAATAAAAATTAGACCACTAAAATTATTCCCCGTCATAATTTTCTGTGAATGTCTCTGTTACTTTTACCAAATAGACTTTACAGTATGTATCAAAAAAATAAACAATGAACTGTATTTTTCCACAGCTTTTTGAAATTTTCTCTTAAAATATATCTGTTTAACGTCTGACAGTCAGGCTCTTTTAAGCCTGAGCAACCCCCTTGGGGCTGAGCAGCTGAGATATGCTAAACCAAAGGTACTGTGGGAATCATTTGCCTTCATGATTAACTCCCCTCCCAAAGGCTGATGAATAGGTAACTGTTCAGCAGGGGTCTGCTAACAGCTGGGCATATTCAGTTCTTTGTGGGATTAATGCAGAAATTAATGCAGTTGGGCAAAAATTAGTCAAAAAACAGGAGTCCTGAGATCAGACCAGAGCAGAAGTCTGCATTCTTGGAGATCTCCACCTTCATCCCTGAAGGGCAGTGACTCCTGGGAACTGGGAAGAAGCCCAAAGGACTGGGATGTGGATTTGACCAGACACCTGAGTTCCTTGCAGCACCTTCTGCAAAAGGTACTGAATGGAGGCACCGTGCAGCCCCTGCTGTGCCCATGGTGAGTGTGCCTTGCCACTGATGTTGCAATCAATCTCTGAAGCCCTTCAATGGATTGGAATGAAAGACCACACAGTCCTACAGGACTTTAGGTTACAAACTACAGAAGTAATTAATTCTCAGACAAATGTTTGTAGCAGAGATCTCTCCTCAGTATCTATAGAACTGTTGGCTATTTTATTTGTGCATTGTGCATCTCTTTTTAACAGCCTTCTTATTTTTATGGCACATTTTTTCATCTCACATACTCCTGTTTATTCCACATATTACAAGCTTTTATGTTGTGCTTTACTAGTGGATCTGAACTTTGAAATTGTTGAAACCAAAGCCCCATTGCCATAGTTTATATTTTCAATTTCTTGTATTTGTTTTCATTAATCATGCCTTTCTTCACAGGTGGTTTCTTGTATTACATTGTTATTGATGCGAGAAAAACACAAGGTTTTTTTTACCTCTCATATATTTACTTTCTCCATTTGAATCACTCCTGTTGCATTTATAAATGACCATACCTACAAGGCATTTGGGCACTTAGATGAGAAATGCTGATGAAAGTCTGAGCTTTGAGACACTCCTGTCCATTTGCGGTTAATTTAGGCAGCATCCACAGCTCATGGATTTCTATCTAACTGCATCCAAATCTCTGGGTGGTTATGTTCTGCTTCTTGCATTGCAAATGGAACAGAAAAAAAAAAACCCAAACCAAAAATAGAGAGAGTAATATACAAGAGTATAATAAGAAAACAAGTGAAGGGTCAAAATGGTCTGGATGTAGCACATTTTTCTCCATATGCTGAAAGAACAATGTCTGTTCAGCTTTAGGAGAAGATATACTACAAGCTTGAACATAAAATTAGGTATGTATATGAAGACAAAGCTGGAATTATTCTTGGTCTTTTTTACTGATAGGAGTCACTCCAGAGTAAGGAGTAGAGAAATGTTTAAAAACACACTTTCTTTTGCCCCACCCCTGCCAAGGGGGTAATAATGAAACTCATTGTCTTCCAGATTTCAGACATACATGAGGCTTTATAAGTATCTATTTTCTTATTGCACGAATGAGAATTGTAACACCAATAAAGTATATAACGACAAACCCCCAAACTCAGAATTCCACTATGCAGTGATCTAACTTCTCTTTGTCCTCTTGGTGTTGAGCAAAAGGTCTAGAAAAATACAAGAGGATGTTGCTGGATCTTAATGTACTTTGATGGAGTGCTTCTAGAAGGATTCTTATCATCATCTTTGGTGATTGGGGATAAAGAGGACACACTGGATCACAAGAAAGAAGGGGCTGTGCTTGCATCAGCAGGGCTCACAGCCTGAACTCCAGCTCATGGTTTCTGCAAACTGCCAGAAGTCCTTCAACCAAGCTCGCTGGGAGTTGACAAGACAGGGCTGAACCACAGCCTTAATGAATTTTTTCATTAATAATACTCTTGTGCTGCTGTAAATATCTAAGAGTCAAAATATAAATGAAGACAGCACACAATCAAAACTCAGATACCCTATACTGAGCTCCCTTTATAGCCCATGTGACAAATTAGTAACCTGCATGTCCTTCATCTTCCACACCCAGAACACTGCTCTGTTTCTTTTGGTCACCTGTGGATGTTGTTTCACTCCTCCTGTTACAACCGAGTTCTGGTCTTGATCTGTCAAGACTGAAATAAATTCTCCTTTTTTGTTAAGTAGGCTTGGATCAGGGTCTCTGGGATGAGAATGGTAGTTTAATGGGAGTCTTTGGCTTCGGAAAGAAAGAGGAGAGAAAAACAGCTGCCAATAAACCTGGACTTTCTCAACTGATGGCTATTGTGGGAGCATATGTAGGGCCCCTTGCCGTCACTGTGTCCTTCCTTTTTACTCTTCAGTCTATTCTGAGAAAAGCAGACATTTTTCTCTCTTGGTGAAGGATGTGGCATATTTTTCATCTTGCAGCAGCATACAAACCAGAACCATTAAAACAGCCAAAGACCATCATAGCAGCATGGCAGGACCATAAAAATGAGTCCACGTCTGCTCTGGAAATGGCTCAATTTTATTTTCCCCCTGCCATGTTGCCATAACAAATAGGAGCACATCTACAGACCTGTGGGAAGGGCATCCATTATTTCTTCATCCAGGTTCCGCACAAAAATTGAGCTCAGCCTTTGTGCAGTCCCTTTCAGCCTCCTTGTCCATTATTAATCCAGAGATTTACTGTTGCTCGGGTTGTATTTTTACTACATTAGCTACTCAGGGTCGGATCTTACCAGCTTGCAGACTCTGTAGTAAAAGACCTGCCTTGCCTGCAAGAGGCAAAAATCTGATCCTAAATGTAAACCCAGAATAAACATATTTACTCCTCTCTTAATTATTACTGTATTTATCCCAAACAATTTCGTGAATTCTGGAGGATATAAAGCTGTCTTGAGAGCAGTCAGAAACTGTTTTTTGGTAGATACAATTTCCAATTCTTACCCATAATTTCTTCATACTTCTGTTGAAGAAAATCATGAGTGTTAACACATTGTTAAAGTGTAATTGTTAATGTGCAAAACACAGAGTAACACAATGCTTTACTGAGCTATATCACTCAGGAAATATGTCTACAGGTATTGAAAGAAAAGTATTCAACATGAAAAATACAAATGCCATTTTAAATGAACAATTAAAAACTTTGCATGGGGCTTTCACTGGCTTTCTAGTCTACACTGAAGAGAGCTGGCCTGTACCCTGCCATTGCTCCAGGGTGACCTGGAGGCACTCTGTGTCCTCTCCTCTCCTTTTCCTTTCCTGGCTTTTTGCTACTTCAATTTATATGCACACTGGGATGTGATGGGACTCTGATTAGGCTCTGCTGTAATAGAAGTAGCAGGTTGATTAAAAAAAAAAAAATTCTTTCGTTTTCCTTGGGGAAGCTTGTTATACTCAGGACAGTGGAGAAAAGTTTAAAAGTCCTTGAGCCCAAAATCTAACACCCAGAAGTCAAGTCAAGGAAACTTCCTTTTTGAAGCCAATCCTGTGGTTTAGAGAGCCTCGAATATCAGTTTTACTGAAACAGCAGTCCAAGAAGTCGCAGTGAAAACCATTTATAGTTTATCTTAAATAAAGACTGGTCTATACATGTAAGATAAGTCCACACAACTCCACACTCTTCTGTAAAGCTTGGACGGCCAAAACGTTGGCTTTGCACTGCCTGCTCTGTCTTGGATAAACTTCCCTTCCACTGGGCAAGCAAATGAAAACCCACTTGGGAAGGGCGCTTCTCCGTCAGCCAGCAAAGAGGCTGACATCACCCACCTTACCAGAGCTGCCAGTGTGCAGAAGTGGGACTTTTGCAGCACGTATTCCTGACTGGGCTGCATGCAGCCCGGCATTCAGCTTCCCAGATGTCTTGGGTGCACTGATGATTTGTGCCAATGGCATATCTTGGCCTTTGCAAAGGGAAGACCCCTCCAGGCTATCTGTTAGCATTTCAATGAGCACAGGATTATTCTGCAGTTCTACAGTTTGGGTGAGAAATCACAGCACAGGGTGGATCCCTGTTGCTGGCAGAGACAAGCTCTGGGTGTCCCAGAGGCGATCCGCCTGAGCCCTGCTGCAAACAGCTGCCTCTGCCCTGCCCTTCCCCTGGCCCAGCAAAGGCTGGCTGCAGCTAGAGATTGGGTCCTGTTTTATGGTTCTCCAGCCAGCCTGACACAACACAGTTGTCAGCCAGATTGGCCCTGACAAGTATCATATGCTTTCCTGCACCCGTTAACTGCCTGCTCTTCTCCCCAGCCTGGCTGTCACTCAGCCCGAGGAGCAGGTGCATCAGCATCTCTGTGTAACTGCCTCAGAGGCAATAAATAGTCACATTTGCCAGGTGTAATTGTCATTTGGCAAAGCCAGGCATAGACAGCCTTGTCTTTACACTGCTGAAGATGGGCTTTGCCCCCTCTCTCCTTCTCATGGCCTGTCCCCAATGTGTCATACAGTGGTTATTGAGAACTTCTTTTAAATAATTTCCCTGTGGTTGGAAGATGCCCCAGTGCTCACATTACTCACACTTGTCAAAACCGAGCAAAGATAGTAAAACATCCCTCTGGTGTCCTGAGGCTTTGGGGCTGTCTTTCCAAGCTGTACTTGGTTTAAAGTACACTCTGACTCTGGGTTTCAAGATGAAGAGGATGTTTGCATGCCTGAGGGAGGAATACTGTCCAGACAGGACTCCTGAGCCCTATTCCTGCTCGTCTGAGCTGTGAGGGACTTGTAGGAAAATTAGCTTTTTGACTACAACAGTCTTGCACCAGTTAGCACCAGCCTGTGATCCTGACTTTACATTATCGACCTAGTTCACCCTGGAACTCATTTGGAATATGTTCCCTGTGTAATGTCCTTACATGGGATAACTTTCTGCTTCTTGAATTTATCAAAGTATAGGTATTAAGATATTTGGAGCCTTAGCTTGTGTACATGGAAGCCAAAGGCAATTTTTGGGTGCCTGTGTTGAATTAGGTGTTAAATAATTTAAGGGCATCTAAGATATAGGCTTGTTCAGGTTAAAACATGTTCTTGAACTGCATAATTACACAGCACCTGGTCCAATATAGCCCTAATCACAAGCAGCCTTGCAAGAGAAGGCAACGGTAGCACCCTTGATATTGTCTGCCAATCATGCTGTGTAATTAATAAATGCACTTCCTCCCACAAAGCTATAAAGTAGCTATTTCCACTGAGTCTGATCCTGAGTTGGGACATGCAATTTAAGGGCAAAGTGCTATTATTGCTAAACATTAGTGTAGAGATTACCTTTCCAAAAAGTAATCTCACCTCTGCCCCCAGTAAGGAATCTCAGTAAAGTACTGCACATTACTCATCAAACTGGCCAGCCCTATAGCGAGGTGTTTTGTTTACCCTGGTGCCCTTGCTCCCTCGCCGTTTTTATTTTGAAATAACTCTCATACAGCTCAGCCTTATCTCAGGTGACACCTGAGCTTCATTTAGTGCACTGCTGAAGCACAGGTTCAGTCTGACTCCTTCAGCTCATCCAGGCACCTTTTCCAGTGTAACAATACCTCTTTTGAGAGTGAAAATCGGGTCCCCACAGCTACTGGAACATGGGAGGCCTGTATGACAGTCCAGCTCTGCTCTGAGGCAAACACTCTGTTTAGCTGGAGGGGAGGATGCCACTCAAATGGGAAATGCCTCAGCATGGAACCAGTGCTAAGAGGCCATGGTTCAAACTCTGTGTGTGTAAATTGGTGCAAGAAATTAATACTTCACTACTACCTGTGTTTCTCATGGTGAGACATAATCCTTATGGGACAAAGTCCACAGGGAATCTGCTATTTTTCCACATCAGGACAGTGACATTTACAGCTCTAGCAATTTCAGTGAGTGCTACTGCTTCACTGCCTCATAATGGCAGTCCTTTGGCTCTGCCATGCTACCACAGTGCTGAGAAAAAGACTTAGGATATTTTACCAGCACATGAACTGGACTGATCAGCTGCTTTCTGTTAGTCCTGCTGTGATCCTGGGGAAAGCACTGGTTAAATTCAAAGTAATCCCATTATTAATGGTAGTTTTGTTTTAAGTCATAGTAACTTTCCCTGCAATGTAATGCATCCTTTTCACTAAATCAGATATTTGAGATGGAAGAGCTCAGTACTCACAGCAATTAATAATCAGCAAGATATCGCTGAGCTGGACAGACCTCCCAGCTACTGGCTACCATCAGAGGATGCTGTAACACACTGGAAAGAGCTTTGGCTCAGGTCATGACATTGGCATATGCACTGGAGACATCCAGGTTAATACAGCAGGAGGCTGACAGTGGCTGGTGTTGGGCTGAAACACTGCTGGTGCTGGGCTCCTTATGAAAGGTGGGACTGGCAGGGTGGCTGTGGTGCTGGGGTTGTGCTGGGACATGGGCAGCACCTCGGGTCACTGGCGGGATTGCTGGGGCAGGAGAGGTCTTTTGGCAGGGCTGCTGTGGGCTGCTGCCTGCAGGCACACTCGCTTCCCTTGCATTGCTCCAGTGTGTGCACCATGATGGGGCCAAAGGCTGATGTTTCTGGTTTTTCCAAGAAAAACCGTGTTTCAGTTTTCCCAAGGTGTATGTTTTTCTACAGCAAGATGCTGAAGTGCTGTCGATACAGCAGACAGGGCATGATTTTCCACTCATTTGTAGATACTCCAGCAATCTTCTCTTCCCTGTATCAGTCCGCAGCACTGGTTGATGCTAAGCAGGGAACACTAAGGCCCAAGATCATCTCCAGCATTAAGGGCAGGAATGAGGAGATAAAACCAAGTTAGGAAAAAATGAAGCTAGGAGTTTCTTCTGAATGCATCTAGATGAATAGCCACCAGCAAGGAAGAGAACATAGGAGTGGGGTGTATCATGTAGGTGACTAGAGTGATGTTCCTGGGACATTCCCTGTTGATTTCAGCAAGCTCCAGGTGGTTACTCTGTGGCATATAATTTCATTCCCTTTCCTAATTCTCTGGTAGTAATTTTTTTCCCCAACACACTGCAAATTCACAGACTCCTTGCGTGTTACCAGAACCCTCTCTTTCTCCTACTTGTGTATCTTCATAAATATCCTGCTTCTGTGGTCGTGAGGACAGTATGATACAGTTAGAAATAGGAGGAGGATAAGGATAAGGGTTGACTTGAACAAATATTCGCAGGAATTTTCCTAGGAACACCTGTGAACAAGTGCCTGGGTACAGGATGTCAAGGAGCCAACTGAGTGGAAGAAGATAAGGAAAAAAGGCAGAGAGACCAGGCCATGCTTGTTTGCCATTCTTGGTTTCTAAACTGGCTGTGGAGAGGTGAGTTTGGCCTTTCACTGTGCTCTTGGTGTTTTGTTCCACTTCTGCTGCCTGAACCAGTGTATTTCAGTAATCAACAAATGTGATTTCTAGGCACTGTCACAGAAGAAATGGTAATAACAGAAAGGGTGAGACTTCAGATCTGATGGGCTTAAAATTGCTAGTGCCTAACACTGAGCAAAAAAAGCCAGGTGCAGACAGGATTTGTTTGAGTGGGTAATCCACCTGTGGCACTCCACTGATGGCTGCCTTGTTCCAGCTGTGTACCTTCAGCTAAGAAGCTGTAAATTATTTACCAAGGCAGCAAACTAATGGAATCAGCAGCACCTTAGTGCTCAGTGAGTCATCCATAAAACATGCTTCCCTCTGTGAGGGCATGGTGTGCTGGTGGAAAGCAGGCTGAGGAGGGAAAGACTGTGGGATGAGGAGCTTGGGATGGCAGAGGTAAGAGTCTTCAAGAGAGATTAATAAGAGCGGGGGGAGAAGTAACTCTAAGTCAAGATTCCCAGGTGCCCTCTGAGTTAGTGTGGTAATAAGCAAAGAGAGAAAGGATAAGAAAAGAAGGAGTTTGTAATACTTGGCAGGAATTATTAGAGGTGATAGAGAGAATGGCTTATTTTGTTGTTCCCTCCCTCATAGATGTGTTTCTACACGTATGGAGTGTGATTGTAAAAGTTTTTGCTTTTCTGAAAAAAAACCAGCAGGAACATCAAGTAGCCCTGGCCCTGAAGTGGATGTGCTTCCAGCTCCACAAGCACCTGTTGTGCTTGCCTCTCCCTGAAGATTCTGATTTCAAGTCTGCTGAGCTCTAAAGCACCTTTGCTCTAAAGGCAGTCAACTCACACAGCAGTTCCCAGGTGTGCTGGGAAATCCCTGAAGATCTTGCATGTCCCCTAGTGAAATTCTCCTCAGGGACAGCCACATGAAGATATTAGCCTTTTTTGGGTTGAGGAAGCCCTAAGGAGCTGCTGAGTTTTTAAAATCCTGTGGCTTGGAAGAAGTCACTGCATCCGCAGCTGAGTTTGGAGACAGAACCAGCTCATCAATTTATCTATTGATGTAAGAAGAGAAATATCCTTTCATTTAGGTAAGGTTTGTTGTGGTCCTCAGGCTTTAATGAAAAATTATTTTAATTAAATATCTTTACAGACAAATCTGTCTAGGTGCTGGGTGGATGTTGGAGAAAAAAAATGGAAGCAACTTTGAAAGAAAGCAAAACATTTTTGTCAGATAACTAGCAGGCTGTGGATCAGCATGAAAGGTCTGGTTTAACAGTGCAGGAATAGCAATTTATCTGTGCCATTAATGGGCCACCTTGTGGCTAGAGCAATATTGCCCTAGAACTTATCTTCCTAGCCCTTTGCTCAGGGATTACCTGTAGCAAGGGGTTAACTCCCCCAGCATGTTGTAAGCTTTTAAGAGTGGGGAATTTGTTCTGTGGTCTCCAAGTGCAGGCTCCAGTCACTGACTGGGGCAGCTGGGCCCCTTCCACCCCCACCATGGTCCGTGCTCAGAATAATTTCCAAATTCTCCACAAGACAGTTGTGATAGGCAGTTCTCTGCAGTGTGTACAGCTTTGTGACAGCAATCTAAAGAGTTTTCTGAGTGTCTGGAGGCTTCCCACGAATGTTACAGGCTGGGAAAATATTTCACAGACGGGTGAAAAATTAGGGAAACACCCCAAATGGCAAAAGGAGTATGGAGGGGACTTGTGTAAAACTCTGCATGTTCAGAGCAGTTTAGAGGTATTATTTTCTGCTATCCAATTCTGAAAATCAGAGCAGTTTAGCCAGGTTTTGGGAACCCATTTTCTTTTTTGCCATCAAAGCAAGCTCTTGCAGGAATACTTGAGCATTAAGCAGTTAATTAAATCTGACTGTCCTCACAAATAACATTAGAAGGATGGCACTTCAGAATCCTAGTATGCAGCTGAGATTTGTACGGGCAGTTAATTCCCCTTGCCCTGCCCTCCCATGATTTTCAACAAGTTCTCTCAGGGTTATAATGAGGCTGATGATTGCTGGTGCCTTTGACCATTTAATAAATTAATGATAATAACAAATGTCTATGCATCCTTCATTAGGTGATATGGGAATGACTTTACCCTGAAGCTGGGATTGCTGGAGCTTGACATCTTTGCTGGATGGGTGGATAAGGGGGTTAGTTACTCAGTTTATTATGTGTGCAGCACAGAATTTTTCCTCTCACCTCCTGGAGCTCTCAACCTTGTGAGTATTCACTGCTGACTTTCTGCAGCAATATAGTAAAAAAAGAAAAAGGTAAAATTCCAAAGAAATAAAAATTTTTTTTGCAATGGAAGAGCATGTGATATTATGTTTGGTTTCACCCCCCCAGAGTCAAAGGAAACACAGAATCCCGTTCACCAAGATTTGTCTCTTTTTTTGAGGAATGCTATTTTTTTTATCTCTGGTACAAGCATTTGGTGGGGTGATGGCTGGAGACTTATTTAATCTGGCAACTGTCTAAGAAAATCTCAGAGGATCTGTAAGACCTTCATTATTCAAGTGCAGCAGAAAGGTACAGTCCTGACTTCTTCTGAAAAAGATCAGAGAAAAACAAGGGAAGAGAAATGAGGATTTTGAGTTCTCTTTTACTAATGATTTTGCACCAAGGTGTTTTGGGTAGTTTAGTACATTTGGTGCTCTTAGATTTACAGGGAACAGACTTCAGCTGTCTTTCTCTATAGTTCCAGATTTCTGCAGCTGAAGGTACTGCATTCAGCTGAATACAGTGTTCGGAGTGACCACTTGAGCAAAGCAGGTACTACCCTGATTTGTGATAGCTAGGTGGTTTCCTTTCCCCCCAAACCTCCTAGGTCAAAACTCGCTGTAAAAAAAGAAGACTGAGAATTTAATCATTCCTGTTTACTCTTCCTCTGCAGTAACACCTTTTCCTTCCCATAATTTTGTGCAGTGAACTTAGCTGTACTCAGAGCGCATTTTATCCCATCTTCAGACCTGAGTCCGAGTTACCTCCCGGAGATAGTCTAACACTTGAGCTGACACACAGTGAGAGGTAGCATGAGTCTTCTCCACAAGTTTTTATTTTGCTCTTAAAGAAATATTAAAGTATTTCTTAGAGAAATATTCTCCTAAAGTATTTGATGTCACCAGGATTATTCCAGACTTAACCATTTGGGAAAAGAAGCTAATGTTGGCATTGGGTTATGCTCAGAATTGGTGCTTTTTGGCTGCAGAAGTGCAAAGCTACCAGAGTCTGTAAAAGTTCACTGACTGCAAAATACCTTGATACTCTCCATACTTGGGTTTCAACTCTTTCTGATGTTCTACTTGAGTTCTCCATCCTGTATATAACTTGTGTCCTGGATCACCTGACCAGCAGCATAACATCTGTAAATAGGTGCTCTATTCAGGGTGTACCAAATGGGCAGGGTTTAAATCCTTCATGGCTGTTGCATTATCCATCCTGCACCAATGGACATTTGGCAGTAGCTTGTGACAGTCAATCCAGTGACACCCCACTCACTCTTCTCTTTGCCCGGCAGTAGAGAGGAAGGTGAGATAATTGTGGCACCAAGGCTTAACCATTAAGGTAATTAAAGTCAAATTAATTGTACTGCTGAGGTGCTTTTTGCTTACTGTTTAGTGACGTGGACACTAAGCTGCCTTTTAATCTCTTCTTCATTTTGGAGACCAAGTGTACGGAGGGGAGATCTGAAATATTTTGAGAAGGGAAGAGAGGGAATTGTTGAGTTGCATTGCTCTCTTTCTCCTTATACAGACATACTCAGTCTCTTTGCCCTGTTGTAATCTTAATGGTTGTCCACTCTGGGTCTTCTGTTGTACTTTTATGAGCCAGGAGAATTATAGTTTGGTTTATAGGCCATTATTTCTGATGGTTCCTTCCATTTTCAAGGCGATATGTGTCCTCTACAAATGCAGGCCCTGACCAAATGCCCAGGTATTAAGCTCCAAGTTGATCCTTTGCTAATAGGAAACAGAATTTTAAGAAACTATGAAACCATACTGATTATTTTTGTCCTGGTCCTTATTGTAGGAAATTAATCATGAAGTGCAGAGAAGTGATGGAAGGGAAAGTGTTCTGACTTGAAGAATATCCTTATTTCTTAGTCTTGAGAAAGCTGAGATCTAGTCAGGAGGATAATGTAGAAGCCTAATATTCAATCTGCTCCTTTTATATCCTATCCTCACCAGTCTGCTTTCAATTACACAAACCCTCAGCAATGTCTTTTCTAAGACCTGGTTAGCAAGCACATGGGAAGGCAGAGCTGGCCACAGCTGTAACGTTGATGGGCTTCACATGGACAAATGTGTCATTTCTCCTGCCTAGCTGAGAAATTAAAATGGTCCTTTCCCCCTGCTCTCAATTTTATGGTGTGTTGCTCCATCATAAAAAAATCAATTAAATTGCATCTGATGGAGGCTGGCCCAGAGAGTTGTCTCTATTTGTGTCACCCCAGGCAGGTACTGGCAGCAGTGCCAGAATGCAGGAGAGCTGTGGAGTGCAGCCAACTCACAAGTGGGATATTCTACTAGAGGAAGCCAGCTTACTGCATGGCAGCAGCTCTGCTTTCCCTGGTGACTCCTTATGGCTGGGCTCTGCTTTATCCTAATTAGGCCAGAGGAGGTATTATCTGGCTTTATTATCTCCAAAAATGAGTGACCATAACCTTGTGGCTGCTATTCTGCTCAGAGGACAGAAATAGCATCAACATTGGCAGCTAAAACTGAGGGAGCACCAAGTGGCCTGTGCATTTTAGCATTCAGTCACTCTCTCAGGCTGAGAAATTTGAGGTAGATAGGGATGTAGCATTTTTTTAACTACTTTCTCATGGTGTCAATGGCATGAATTAAATTCTTGTGTTCTTTGATTTTTCTAGTAGCTGCCTGATACTGTGTTCTTCCTTCTTATAAGTCTATATTGTTGCTCAGAGAATATGAAATAATATTAGACTTAAAGTGATAGTGCAGTGGGTTTTAAACAAACCACCCTGGGAATAATTTACTTCTATTAAAAATGTTTTCAACACTTTTAGAATGAAGTTTTTGTAGGGATGCTTCATTGCCCTATTGTTTTTTTCTCCAGGGGCTGTTGCAGTTCCTGGAAATCTTTAAAATCTGGGCTGGGCTATTGCACAAATAAGAGATGTGTTAGTAATAAAATAATATATGAAACATAAAATATGGTATTTTCTACTGCTGCATTGCCTATTGCTCTGTCTTTATCTCAACCCAGGAGTGTTCTCACTTTTACTGTTTTGATCCTCTCCTGCATCCCACTGGGGGAGAGAAAGGGTGTCTGCGTGGAGCTGAGTTCCTGGCAGTGTAGCATAATATAGAGACAGCTTCCAAGTGAGCACTTTGCCTTCATGTGCCTGCTGTGAAGTGGTTGACATGTTTTTGTGGCTTTGTCTTTATTTTTTTCTGTTGTTGTAAAGTCTTCTCTTTAGTGTATGCCCTCAAAACACATTTAGTAGAGCACTTTGGTCAGACAGGTTTTTTAAAATGGATGGAGTCCATCATTATTCTGCTGAAGTGATTAATACCTTCTTTTTTACAGCAACATTTGTTTGCTTGCCATCAATCTTTTTAGGTTTTAGAAGCCATAGATTGCCAAGGTATACATGTTTTCAACATGAGCACTGTATTTAAAGATTAATGTTAGAAGCTCAGCTTTTCAATACTGGCATTTTCTGAACCCAAGTCAGGGAAGATGATGGTTAGTTCAAGTGTTAACTGTTTTCCAGAACCATTCCTCACCTATGTTTTGTGCTGCTGTTACAGCCTCTTGCATCTTCCCCAAGATTGCTGGTCAACAAACAAACCCCTCCAGGCTTTATCTAAAGAAGTTTTTACTGTCACCCTTGACGTGTATCTCTGACAAGCCTACCATTACTGATGCATAGTTCATTTGCCTCAGTAAACTTGAGGCTGAGTCTTCCAAAACTTTTACTTCCTTTTCATTTTGGGGATAGGTGTGGGATCTGGTGTGCCACTTATCCGACATAAGGAGATAAGAAAAACCCTAGTCTTGAATTCCTTCTCTAATGGGTACTTTATTATTTAGCCTGAATCTTATTCTTGTGAACATCTTCTTGACAATGCAGGACACTTTCTGAATTGCCTTCACTTTGATTTAAACAGTAGTTAATCACACTAAGAAAATACCCTGCTTATTTTTTTAAAGAATTGTTAATTAATGCTAATAAATAATCTTATATTGAGTGTCTAATCTTTCTGAGGTGAGAATATGAAATAATTCTGAGGTGAGGATTTTGTTTCTTGCTACCTTCCATCTTGGAGGCATGAGGATTTAAACTAGTTTAAATGGCTAATATGGAGATGTAGGTAAGGATTTACTAAGTAAGCACATCTTTCAGCAGTCTGCTTTTATTTGTCTGTATTTTGAGTCTCAAGTTAACAACACCCACAATGCAAATGTGAAACTGGCCTAAGAATAAATAAGGGACTGTTTTTCAGTTTAAAAATACAGTTGATATTTGTTGGGACCACAACAAACAGGTCAGCAAACAGAGAGAGTGCTGGGCTGGAGAAGTAGGAGCAGAAACCTGGAGAGGAATGGGGCAGGGTAGGATTGCCCTGCACTCTACTGTGGAGTTGGCATCTTGTGGAATACAACCTGGAGAAACTGTGCAGGGGCAATTATGCTTGCCACAGTCCTCAGGGTGTACACTGACCTGGCTGCTTTGAAGCTTGCTGTGCTTTTGAGGTGACACTTTTTCCTACCAGAAGTTTTTCATATTTGAAGATGAAGGAAGACAAAGAACCTGCAGCCACCCCAAACACAGACATGAAGATCTGAAGGGATTTTACAACAGTTCTAGCTCTGCTACTGCTTCTGAGCTTGTTTTTTTCCCCCTCATTAGGAGGGAGAATGGAGACAACCCACCTATGATAAACAGAAATAAATCAGGAAGGGATGTTATTGGTTGCTTTTCAGATACTGCAAAAAGTACTCTTGTCACTGTGAGTGGTTGCAGAAAAGCTGACATCTTAAGATACCTTTTTTCCTTACTACCAGGAATTTAATTAGTCTCAAGCAGTTTGAGTAAACATTGATTTTTAAATTTAAAAAACATCACATCCTGTTTTAAATATTAATCTTTCACCTTTTCCAGGTGGGAGGTAAAAAGAGATTTGCTGCACAGGTTTAAAACATTCTTATTGGTTTTCCTTCCAACTTAGCTAGTAACAAAATCCATATTTATGTACCAAGAATCCATATTTATATACCAAGAAAGAAATGTTCTAGCCTCTATATCACACTGATTGCAGTTTAACAGGAGTTAAACTTGCTGTAGCACTTGCTTTGAGATTTCCATTTTAATTCCCAGGGACAAAAGGGAAGTTAGTGAGACCATGGGTTGGAAAATACACTGAGGATCAAGCTGCTGACAAGAGAAGTGACGTTTTTACTGATAGTAGTAGTAGTAGCTTCAAAAGAATATGCCCCAAATCTGAGCTAACAGGATTCCTCTGTGACAGCCACTAGATATATGCACACAATGGGAGAAAATTCCTTCCCAAGTGAGTTTGCAGTAACAATAGCCAAGATGAACAGAGTAAACTTTTCCAGCCTCATTTTTAGGCAGGATGAACTAAGGTAGGGAAAGACTGAATTGATGGAGGCAGGATTTTCCTGCTTCATGGGGAATCTACAGGTTTGGGGTTTTGTTGTGCATCCTTTTCAGTTGTTTCAACCATAAGAGATTCCCTTTCTCACCTGGAAATGGTAGAGCTGGGTGTAATTCTGCACAGTCCAGCATCTGCTATCTCAGTCTAACCATGTACTACTACCAGTGCAGCTTAATGAGAAAGGGCACTTCTGCCACCAGGGAGAGAATCCAAGTTGTTACAAACTTCCTGACCACAACAATTTTACGAGGCTGCTCTTTTTACCTTGTGGTAATTTTTTAAAAAAATCCACCAGTTAGTCCTGGGCCTCCAGACATTGGACAACTCACACAAGGTAGAAATGCAATCCAGCCTATTTGTTGCAACCAGGCTCTTTTCTGCAGTGTCTTTTGAACGCAGTGAACTGACACTGCCTGAGATAATTTTCATAGCAGTGATCTGCAGCTTTGCTACCATTGAGGTGACCTGGGATGACTCAGATATTTGTGATCGAGTAAAAATATCCTTAAATGCTGAGACCTGTGAGTGCACTGTTGTTCTGTAACCTATCCCTTTCTATTCACAAAAGCATGGAAGATTAGGCCCCTAGGAGAGATGAGGTCTGATAGCAGGCTATCACCATCAGAACAATTTATTTAACCTGTGTTGTCCTAAAAATTCTCTAGGAATGGACTAAAAGCTGGAGGAATTGTCCTTTACTTGCACAAAGTTTGCAGGTTAAAGGATGAGAGTCTGATCTTTGCTGAATAGTCCTGAATTCTCTTGGTTTTTTTGTTCCATGTGCAGAAAAAAATTACAAACTCTTTTTCATGAGCTCTAAAACCAAGAGCATCCTTACAGCTTCTATTTTTTCATGCTGCAGTATTTTTCCAAGAGAATGGATGGCATTTGCTTTAGAAGCAGCCTGGTACATAATGTTTCTAAAGCCTCAGAACTGTGGAGAGCAACTTACACTGCAGCATTTTTGATTGGAGCTTGCAGGCTATGCCAGCAGAATTAATTAAGGGTGTTAATTTCCTGTATTAGTCCTTGGCTTCTGTGGTTTCTCTTCACCTGTACTAACTCTAATTTGTGCAACTTCCTTTAGCTTTGCTTTAAAAGCTATTTAAACCCTGAGCATCTCAGGAACCTGCTGCAGAATATAGATATACTTTGTTGAATTGTTATCCTGTCTCCCAGTAAGAGAGCTTTGTGCTGTTAATTACAGCCTGAAGCTATTGAGTGCTACTGCTGTGTTAAAGTGAGTGGAAGGAATGTTCTATGTCTCTGAACATAGGCCACTGAGCATGATGGGTTCTTTAAAATCTTGTTAATTCTTTTTTTTTTTTTTTGGGTGATAATTTCATAATTCTTAGGAAACATTTTGTCATATTAAATGATGTGGTTGAAAGTCCTGCTTAATTATTGATGCACTGAGAGCATCAGTATGGATCTAACGTACCATCAGATGGAGACTTTTTTGCTTCACAGTGAAAGTTTAAGCTTCAGGAATGGTGCGTTGATGAATTGATGCAGGGTTCATTGCCAGCCTTCTCTTGCATATTTTATAAGGCAAGGAAATGATGGGAAAGATGGCTGATTTTCCTCCTGGAAATTCCACCTTTTAACAAAGATTGAGGCTAAAGGCAGGTTCTCATATCCCTGATAGAAAGTTTTCACATAGAGATCAACTATTTTACCCTACCCTGTGTGCCATTTAGCATTGAGAGGATGGATCTGTCCTTTTCAAAGAATATGTCTGACTATTTTCCTAACTTTGTGAAACGTGTGATGTCTGACAAGATGGATCAGTACTCCTCTGTGTTGGCATACTGCAAGAACTGCTGATATTTTTCCAGATCCTTTCATGGCACACCTGCTTGCTGTACAAAGTCATTTTGAAGATGATCTGACCTCACTATAAGTAAGGCTTGAGAGATAAATGGATGGGTATCCAAAGTGATCATCTGCCGATACTGAGCACAGAAAGATAATTCCAGGGCTCTGAAAGACATTTTCCCTGGGCCAGTGGAGCTATAAGACAGTGAAGAAAACTGGAAAAGCTTTGAGAAACCGAGGAGCTCCTCCCACAAAGTATGCTGTGTCTAGGTGCTTGCATTACCCTTTTCCTACAGAGAGCAAAGAACTTGAAGCCAAAACTCAGAGAAATGGATTCTCCAGCTGGGGCCATCCCCTAAAAGCTGAGCATTAAAAGGTTTGTTGTGTAAGAATTTAATTCTGTGGACCTCAGTTTCCAGTTTCCTTTCTGTGTGTGGGGGCGGTGGGTTTGGCCACTTGATGGTTGTGCTATAATTTCTTTCCATAGGACAATTTAGAAATGGTATTGCTCTGCAGGCTACAGTGAACAAAGGCATTTCCTTCAGTGGGGTCCCTCAGAGGTCGGAGGAACCATGGGCTAGATGGCTCTCAGCCAGCTCATCTGAGACTGCCTTTATTTGTCACTGCATCATGTAGCAATAGCAGTCCTTGCCTTAAGTCTTGGCATGGTGCCCTCTGGTCTGTATTTTGGGTCATGAAGCCAAATAGCTGATACCAATATATTTTTCCTTTGTCTGACAATCCGAACACCTTTCATATTGATACCTAAGCTGAGAAAAATGCACTGAAGATGAGGAGATTATCTATTCTCATGCACTCATCATGGCAGAAGGGCAGCACAAATCCCCTCTGTTATAACCTGCCTCTCCTGAACCTCATAACAAAGCGTATAAACCTGGAACAGCTTCCAGTGAATATATTATCAAACTGTAAACAGACACAAGAAAGCTCTGCAGAGCCTCCCAGTCAGCTGTAGCCAGGTACCTGTGTGTATTAGACCTGGGCAGATTTATTCCTGCATGCTCAATGTTATTTTGACCTGGTTTTGTGCTTGATCTGGCTTGTGAACAGAACTTCAACACTGTGTGTGAACCATTATATCCAGTATAGACAAATCTGATAAGAGGTTAGAGGTCTGAGCTTTCCAAAAAATTTGCAGACTGGAGTCATGGAAAATCACAGTAATCTGCAAACCAAGAGTTGCCTCTATACTAAGTCACACATCACCATTGCAAGAACATCAAAACAACAACAACAACACAAAAAAACCAACCCCCCCCAACATTAAAATATCCGTCCTTTTGACTAACATCATACTGCAATTTAGATACAAAAAAATTTCTCAGTACCCACCCCTTAACCCCAGTACCCTCTGTGAAGAGACTGGCTGGGAATGTGAGAGAACAAAAAGGCTAAGGGATCACAGTAAGCATTTGTGTTTTGTTGAATCTGATCACAGTCAAATTGGGGAACAAGCTTTGTATTACATTTTGAAAATATTTTAACCCATTCCATATATCAAATTTCATAATATACAATTCAAGTTCAATTCACATGGAGAATGGCTACAGATTTTCATTTTGCTTTAAACTGTGCTCTGATTGCTACATATTCAACACCCAGCCTGATTGAATTTATAGGTAAATGCTGCTGTTCTTTTTTATTAATAATTTAACTCTAATCCCTCTGGTTGCTGTTCCTTTGTAGACAGAATATTGTACCTCTCCACACTTTCATTGTGACAAACTTGATTTAGAAATCAAGAAGGGAAAATCTTGGAGGATATTTATTGCACCATGGAGTATAAACACTGTAAAGGTCTGCTTCTGCAAGCTCATTTAAATATTTTCTTCATACTGGGTAGGCCAAATCTGAGTTTGGACCAAACACTGGAATGATTTAGTGAACCCACACTTTAAGCTCTTGTAGTTAACAAGGGTAATTATTTAGAGACAGGTCTACCTTCCATTGAATATACTTTCTACAGTTCACCTTGCCAGCCTCAATCTGGAAGCTGAGGACAGGATACAATGACCAGAAAGGTAGTTCAAAGTTTTATTTTCTCTAGTCATTGTACAATGAATCAGTTTTGAAGGAAAAGCTCATAAACCATAACGGAAGAGAAAACATACCTGAACTATGCAGCCTGTCTATCCTGTGCCCAAAGTGCTCTGTGCTACGAAAGTTAAATAGCTTGGAGAGGGTGAAAAAGTCATCAAGGTGAGTCTGATTGCTGTTTATGAGTTTTTCAGCTTGGGTGGCCCCAAAAGAGAAAGAGCAGGGCAAAAAGGCCATATGATGACGCGTTTGGCATCATCCTTGTGCCCAGACCCTAATGTCATATCCTGAAGTTATAATTGGACATGGCAGCACAGGGATAGTTACAGTGGCTCAGTTGGAAGTAAGAAGGGTAGTGGCTGGTCTGGAACTCTCCCTCACCATCTCTGCAAGCCTTTGTGCCTGAGAAAATGCATAGCTGCAGTTTTATTTTGAGAATGCTGGGATCTGAAGCTTAACTGATGGGGCTGAGGGATTAGGGAAGGGTAATGAAGGTAAATTTGGGCTACATCATCATGTAGGTCCCTTTCTACTGAAATAGTCTATTCTATACCACAGGTAATGAGCAGTAGATTCTGCATTTACATCTGGTTCATCGTGTCACCTCCTCTATAACCAGGCAGTGCTGAGACTGACCTACTTTGGAAACCAGCATGAAAATCTCTTGCTTGAGCACTATTATATAGGTATCTATAAAAATTTAAACAAGAAAAATGAGTGCTTCAAAGTAACGTGCTTGATTGTATTTAAATTCAATCTCTGTCTAAAGGAGATTAATTTTAAGCCTGCCCTTTTGAAGGAAAACAAACAAATATCCCCACAGAATAACTACAGGAATCTGGGTATCTAAGGTTCCCAATAGAAATTATATTTTCATTTATCTCTTCTGGGACTGCTCCTATCAGGAATTTGGCTTGGCTTGAAGCAGAAATTTTCCAGTGCCATAAAATTAAAGCTGTAACCTATGGAACGTCGGACACATTGATGGGCTTCAAATGGCTGGGCAAGATACAAACCACAGTGTATAAAACATCCTTAACCAGCTTGCTGAGGGAGTGGAACCTTTTTGTGTGTGGAACAGGCCGGGGTAACTGAGTCATCCTGAGACTAAGGTGTGGGACCATCACTCTTGCCGCATCCACCTAGAGCTACCTCAGCTTCAGAAGGACGATTCTTTTGAGCGTAAGCAGTGTAGGTTGTGAGTTGGACTGCTTTTTAAAAACCAGCTGGCCTAATGCTCTGCTACAACTTGGCACATCATGTGGTGAGAGCTCCAAATGACAGCTTTCAGCTGGCACCGGCCTTGCTCTCCCTGTCACTCACGGAACAGCAACAAGTGAATATTGACCTTTCTAGAATGGAACAGCAAACTCTTCAGCATGTGTCACCAGCTATGGTTGCCTTCATCTGTCTCTCCCTCCAAGCTGCTGTGTCAGAGCTGAGACAAACAACAAAAAAATAGATATTTCCTTTCCAGAAACTCAATTTCCAAATTTACATTTTTTCTCAATTAAGTTTTAGGAAAGGGAATGAAATCTTGAAAACAGAGAACAAACTGTAACAAACAGTATGGACAGGAGATAGCATCAAATAAAATACAATTGAAAAAAACCAGAGAATTTGGAAATGGAGGGACTACAACAAAATGTACTGTGATGAAATGAGGTGCAGTGAAAGGTCCAAAACTTGCCAAAATTATTCCCATTGAAATCCCAAAATCGGGGAAGAAAGGTATACATAGAGACAGGAGAAGAAATTGAAGAAATGAAATACTAAAAAAATAAAAAAGAGAAAATTCTAAATGAAGTGAAAACACTAAAAGCAAATGAGATGACGTGAAGTGCAGGGAAATGGACCAAAGCTTGCCCAATTGAGCCTCATTGAAATCACAAGATTTCATTCCTTTTCCTGAAAGGAAGCAATCTAAATAAATTATATACTTATGTTGTCACCAATATAAGTGCATATGGATCTGGATTAAAAGCATCATGAATATATTGCAAAGAATGTAGTGTAAGATGTTACTGGAATGTATATTGTGAAGTATCATATGTCAATACTCTCTCATTGAAATTGCGTGAAATTTAAAGTTAATGGAATATTTATGTAAAGTACTTAAACTGCCTATCCCCATTCTTTTTCATGTTTCAGTTTTTCTAACTACCGTGTCTTTTTCATGTTTCAGTTTTTCTAACTACTGTGTCTTTTTCATGTTTTTGGGGTTTGTTTGTGTAAGGATGATATTACTTGCAACCTTAGTGTACTGTAAATTAGCAGTGTCATTTGTGGGGGAATTTAGATAGGCTTTTCAAAGTCTGAACTTTTAGCTGATCCTTTTTAGTTTAGAAACTGTGCTGGGTATCTGTTTTGATTAGTTTTTTTTAAAAAGAGATGTCTGCAAAGAAGGCATTCTGGGGAGAAAGATTAAATTGTTACATGTGAAGATGGATGTTTATTGCCTGCTTTCTTCTGTTTTAAACACGAGATAATAAAATATCTTGGTAGGTTAAGATAGAGAGCTTCATTCAACATTTATTATGAAGATTCACTGTGGTCAAATCTCATTTTAGGTAAAATTATTTCTTATTTGCAGAAGTCATGGTGTTCCCTCTATTAAAAAACAATAGAATTTCCTAACCTTTGAAAGTTTTTAAAAGGCCAATTCTGCTTGTACTTGTGCTACAAATGGTATCACCTTTTTCAATTTTTAAAAGCTATTATGATTAATTTTATTATGTCTGTGTGTTTCCATCACCTACCTTGCTGTGAGTGGAAACATATTTTGCCCAGACAATATGTGCAGGATTAGGACACTACAGCTGAAATTGTACTGCTCCTCATTAACAGCTTTCCCTTAATTTTAAGGGAATGTGTACAAAGTTAATGCCAGAGATAAGCGTTAGTAGCTGAAAGACCACCAGAATTTCCTGAAATAGAAGTATATCACAAAGAGAGGGCCCCATTTCTTTCATCACTTGTTGGAAAGATTGGTGTGCAGTGACAACGTAGTTCAAACATTAGTTTGCAGAAAAGAAGGTTATAGACCTCCTGTCAATAGCAATAGCCATGTGCATTTTATCTTCAAACAAAAATACTTTTTAAAATCCAAATATTCTACTGACAAATTGGAAACCAAAGCACGATACTGATGTTAAAGTGAATCAGTAATCATAAAGGTGATGGGAGACCATCACTTTTTATGATCACTTTCATCACGAAGCTTGTATGCGTACTTAAAACTGATGAAATTGGAGCTGGAGTCAAACAACGGAGCGAAATAAAAAACAGGCTTGGACTATATTTTTCTGCCCTTTGTTGGTTAATTACAGCAGTGAGTTCAACTGTTGAGCTCCCATGCTTACATCTGGTTTATGTGTTTGAAGTGGCAGCTCTGAGCCCTGTGGGATGCAGGGACAGGGGGCTCTGGGGTGTGACATGCTCATCTCGATCCCTGGAATGAGCACCCAAGGACCATGTTTACACCTTCTGGATTCAAACAGCGGAGCAAACTAACAGATATGCAGTACAAATGACAGAGCTGGGCCCTGGACAGGAGTAGTGAGCTGACCAAATCGCTGGTATTAAATGCTCCTTGAGAACCAAAGGGACAACAAACAAGTTACCACAAATTTTGGAAAAGGATCTTGTGAATTCAGTGGGGAAGGGCTGTTGGCATCCCTTGGTGTGTGTGCATTCCTACAGTGTATGGAGACCTCTTGAACTGAGGAGTTCAGTTTATGGTTTTTGAAATTCACTGACTGTATGTTTCACCTCTGAGCCTTGGGCTGGCTGCTGAAATACGTTGTAAGACTAAAACTGTAAATGTGATTCTGCAACCAGAATGTGCTTGGAAGTCCAGAGGATAACTGCACTAGTAATGGAAAGTGTTACAAGGGGTAGGAAACTCAGCTGCTCTCTTTGCTGTAGCTTTTTCCAGGTGAGTTTGATCCTGAACTGGAATGGGTCTCAGATGTTGCTTGTATTTTGTTTGTTTGTTTGCTTTGGTTTTGGTTTGTTTTTATTTTTGGGGGTGTGGGGTTTGGTTTTGGTTGGCTGGGGTTATTTTTTTAATCTGCTTTTCCACCTCAGACCTAGAATCTGATAGATTAGCCAGACACCTTTCCTTTTCTGCATTCTATTAAAGAACCCGAGTGTCTTTGGGGCACTGTGACATGTTGAGTTAAAAATTACTATAATTACCATGATCCCTGTGGAATTTGAAGTGCGCACAATTTATGCCTCAAGGGGCTTGAATCCTTGGGGAGCCTATTTTCTGAGACAGCAAGAGCTGTGAAATATACAACTCTTCATCTGCACTCAAGATCAGAGTCTGATTTGTATGGTTAAATAAAAAAATGCTGATTTATACAATTTGTTCCTGGGTCATAATTATGGTCTAGAATTAATTGAATAGCCTGGAGGTTTCACTACTGTACATGGTAATGATTACTAAAAATTGATTCTCTCCTATATTTCTTTATTAACTTATCTGAAAATGACATGTCGTGAAGAACAGCTTTAAATATTGCTGCGCTGAGCAACTTTGTAAATTGCTATTCAAGCTGTTCATGTTGGTGGTTCTTTGTTTTTTTTTTTCCTTCATTGACTTTTTTAGGTGATTTATTATTCTCTAAGTGCCTGAGCTATACATTTAACCAGAAACACAGTGAGATGGGATGTTCATGTTTCTGACTAATGACGTTGCTCTGTTAGCCTTCTGGAACAAGGTATTTGTGCCCTTTAGAAGGCCAGGCCGGATTGCACCCTCCAGACAGGAGGACCTTGCACCCTCATGGGACACGGCATGGTTGGGCTGGCTTTGCATGGACTGGGTGCACACAAAAGCAGCTGAGTTACAACCCGCTTTTGGCCACTTTGAAGATGGCTTTTTTGAGATATTTGATCTCTGAATGGAGTGAGTTTAATGCATAGCTACAGAAATTTTTACTTTTTAACCTTTTTTAATTTTTATTATTCATTATTATTACCTCAATGGGCCTCTCTGGCCAGGATCCTAATTATGGGCTCTATATTTGTCTGGTGCAGTCACTCAACAGGCAGTTCTGCAAATGTAAAGGCTGAGGCAATTACCTGGAAATGCTCTGGGAGAAGAAAGAAAATAGCTGTGAGAGTAAGACCAATTCCTCTGGAATTATAAAGCAAACAATAAAAATGAAGGTAATGTTACCACTACTCTTTTGATACTATTGTCATCCATGTTTAAGTTTTGTTGATGACATAATAGATATTTTTTCTCATGCTCTGAAAAGCATATTCTCAAAAGGTTTCACTCCAAGTTTGTTCTAATGTTTAATTTAGATAAAGGTTGACCATGGCAAAAGGATACTATTATAATATTATACCCCTATCTTCAATATTATTATTTCAAATATCACTCTAACTTTTAGACAGGTGGGAAATGACACATCTGACCTCACATAGGCAAAATTTTTCCAGTGAAACTTTTCAATCAAGTTTTTACTATAAAACTTTACATTTCATCAGATCAGCACTTTCCTGCAGCCTATTGTTTTACTGGGAAGTTTTCCTGCGGTTCTTAATTTGCATTGAATATTCTAATTCCCAAGGAAAAATGAAAGCACTTCAATTATGCATGTTCTAAATCCCAGAAAAGGATAAGAAATTAGGGAAATAGTCTGGGTTTTTTTCTGATGCACTGGAATAACAGTCATAATTCATTGATTTAAATGCATTTCATCTGAGTTGTCTTGATTTGATAGTGGAAGAAACCCCGTTTGTGCCCTCAGTGGGGCTTCTTTGGCTGCCTCTCAAAGATGGTGAACTTGCTGCCTTCTTCACCTCCAAAAGTCACTAAGACTTGACCTGTGCTGGTGTCTGGCAGAAGCTGCAGGTCAAGACTTGCTGTGCTCACGTCTGTCATAGCTAAGAGGGCAAAGAAGGCTGGCAAGGTACTCCCTCTCCTTATCAGCTGCCAAAATGATGGACAAGAGATAATGAAAATTTCTTGCTTTTTGCCAAATTGGGAAGAGCAGGGCCTGGTGCATGATATTCTCCTGTGTGACAGTAAAGCTCTTACAGATATGTCCATAATCTCCGTGGTATCTCCCTGTCTGATGGCACCACTGAGGTCTGACCTTTTCATCCCTTGAGGCCCCTGTATTTTCACAAATTCCAGCTCTGGTCAGAGGACCTGATTTTACTTTACCTCTCAATGACAGTCTCACTGTGTGCTGCTCACCATATGGCACTTGCAGACTGCTCCTTCCTTGGCTTTGTGAGTTAGATCTCCTCAAGAGAGGCCCTCTTTTATCTTGCAGTAGGCTGTTCCAAGGAGAAGTGAGCTGGGTCAAAGGTGGAGGTGCAGCCCATCCCTACAGCACAGTGTTGACTTTCACCAGAGTGATTTGCAATTGCTTTGGAGAGAAAGGGCTGAATGTGAAGGGATGTAAATAGAACATGGATGTCTTCACCAGTGGCTGCAGAGACCTGGCAACAATTTACTGATTGCTTAGGACAGAGGCAAGGACAGAGTGTGGTGTATGTTGTAAACCTCAACCTCCCTTCTGCATTCTCAGCCTAGAAAAATGTCTTGATGGAGATATGAGAAACTTTCTTTCCCTTTTACACCAGAAAAGGAGGAACATGGCAGAATAACCTCTTTATCATAGCTGAAATGAAATGAGACTCTATTCCTCTTGGGATACTCATGGAAAATTAGCCCATTTTGTCTTTCTGACATGAAGGGAATCTTCACACCAATTATTTACGCTTCCCTGCATCAATGCCACCTCTTCTCTTTCCTCTTTCTAACCCTTTTTAACTCTGCTGCAGATTTCCTGGCTCTTGACATCCTCAGGAGAAACACAGCAACAGAATATTTTTTTTCCCTCTGTTATTGTTTCCTCTGTTTTGTTGCATATAAATGTGCAAGGATGTCTGACTGTTTATCGGTTTAAGTGCTCTGGGCATTGCTAGCATTCAAGCTATCAAACTGTTACAGGTCAGACTCTGCAGCATGTCTTCTAAGAGATGTTGAGATATTTATGTGTTTCTTGATGGACTTGGATGGGTATGGAGGACATTCATCCCTTCAGGCAGAGCTGAGGATCAGGCCCTAATTGGTGTTAAATTTAGGACAAACGGCCACCAGTGTTTAGCAGGGATATGTGTTTGCTGGAGAACAAGGAGCTTCATGCTGTGTTGATTGATGCTGATTTCCATTCCATTATCTCAGGATGTTCACTACATGCTACCAGGAGGCCAATTATCAAAGGTTGTTTAAAAGACACATCTCTCAGTACTGGGATTCATCATTAATTCAGGGGGTTATGCTTCTGCCTTTCCTGAGTTCTCTGTTCCACCCACAACAAAAGCACTTGTTTCACATGTATTTCCAAGTTTCCACCTCTGAATATTGTACTTGGGTTCCTCTGGAACTTGGTTCTGTGCTTGGTGAAGAATCACACCATGTTTGAGAGAGTTTTGTCCTTTGTAGCACCATTAGTACCAGAATATCAGATCTGGCCAAAGAGGTAGCAGCAAAACAATGGCTCATCCCACTAGTTTATACAATAGGCAACTCCTGGAGAAAATAGAACAAATATTTGGTTCACTACAAAAGGGACTAATCAGCACAGAATTATTAAAAAATCTTACTACCAAAAAACCACTCAACTAAACAACAAGTGGGGGAAGGGGGAAAGCCAGTGGTCCCAAGAGAGGAGCAGACGGTTGTGATGCAAAGTTGCAAAACCTTGGCACAGCTCCACTCATGCCATTCCACTAACTTACTTTAGCTGGGGTAGAAGAGATGCCACCCATCTGATTTAATCATACACTTTCAAAATACTGTGTGGAACCAAATCCTAATTTGAATTTCTGTGAACATCTGGCAGCAAGAAATTGAGCAAGTTTGTGGGGTAATAGGAACAGTTTGGTGGATGTTGCTCCAAACTGTACCCTTCCTAGTGGAAGAAATATGGACAGTACTTTGCCAGAGAGGTCACATCCTCTAGGGAGGCCAGAGGTACCGTGAATCAGATGTCCAAACAACTGGGATCACTGCACTGACAGCCAGAGATGTCACCTGGAGGGGGGTGAGGAGGGAGACCGTGGTGAGGCAATGCCATTGGCTTCATCCTGTGCCGGGCAGATGGGATCAGTATGACTTGCTCTTCCACCCTCAGCTCAGACCCTGCTGCATTCCCCAAGCTCATCAAGACCTGATTAAAACTTAGCATTTATCCGAGTCTCTGCACATGCAAACTAATTAATAGTCACAATACCATGGTGAGGAAGATGAAAGCAATATTATTATCCTAATTTTACACATGGGGGCACAGAAGCAGAGGGGAATGCTGAGCTAGCACTAAAAGTGTCAAGCTCCCACATTCACAGACTCTGCCCCTGCTGTATTCTTTATTACATGATATGGATGTATATAATGAGCTATCCATGGGGTTTTTGGGATGCTGACTTTGCTGTAAACCTTGGTTGCAGTCACAAATGTGGAAGTGCTCATCCAGTCCGAGAATGACTCTGTCTTTTCAAATTTCAGCCTATCCCCAGTGCATTTTTTTCATTACATTCAGGTGACTTCATTATTCTTTTAAATGCCATCCTATCATTTTGTGGCCAAAATTAATTCAGATTCCTCCTGGAAAGTCCCTCATTCTGATCTGAATCTACAAGGAAGACTTCTGTAGTGTGGAAGAGAAATTAAATCAGTCAAAGCAAATTCCCTCTAATGGTACTTCCTATATGATTGAGAGAGAGGAATTTTAAACCCTATCTAATAAAATATTGTTAGAAGGAAATGAATTCTGTTTGATTCTGTAGCATTATCTAAAGCAAACTGTAAAAAATAGCACATATTCTAATAACTCTGTGCATTAAGAGAACTTGTTCTGTGTCAGTCTGTCCTTTCCATTGTCACAGTCACTCTAAATGGATTTTGTCTTATGCTTCTGTTACAATCAGTGGACAAAACCAGATATTTTCAGAGCAAAAATAATTCCCTACAAATACAACTTGGGTGAATCCCAGTTAAAGAGTTCTATTTTCCTCTTTCAGGAAAGGGACATGGGTTCAGCTCGAGCTGATGTAGAAAATTAGATGGTGTGAAACGTATACCCTCTGTTCTCCTTTTCTCCCTGTATTACGCTGTGTTGCTGTTTTCCCGTGTGATGTCAGCAGGGATTGACCCAGTCAGTGTTCGTCCTTCCATGGATTCTGCACCAGGTGCTTTGGATCCTCCTGACAACCCCAACACACAACAGATTTAGGCTTTCTCCTTTCTTTTTTAAAGGATCTGCTCTCATGCAGGAACATTCCCAAGATCAGTTTTCTATTTCCTTCTCTGTATTGCTAAGTTTATAAATTGCTGTGGAATCCTCAGGGTTCCCAGTTGCTACAGTGCAGGGATGTGATCCTTGTGATAGCACTGCTGTGAAGTTCTCAGTAGCTAATGGTCACATCCTACAGAGAGATTGCAGGCTCACCTGGCCTTCCTGGTGGCATTTTATGAGTCTCCAGCAATGCTCTCATAGGCAAATAAATAAGAATTCTCTGAGCACTGAGAGTGCAGAAGGCATTGCTCTAATAGGTCTCCAGGGCTTTACAATACAGTTTTATTACCTTGCTAAATATAACCGCTTACTTCTTATTTGCCCAAGAGAACGAACATATTATTTAAGATATATTTTCCTTTTTTTTTGCTCTGCCAGACAGACTGTATGTGTGTGAGTGTATGTTTTTGTTTACACAGTATATTGAACAATTTTGGTGGCTATTTGCCAAAAAAGATAATAATGTTGTAGTTTTAGTGTCTGTTTATTTCTCCCATCTCTTCACCAAATCTGTCTCTCGCCTCCCTATTGATTTAGTGCAGCCAGTGAAGTTTTACAGCCTGCATTTAAGGAGGCTGCTGTTTGAAATCCATGAGGGGTTGCTAATCAGAACTAACTGCAAGCATCAGGTGCAGTCGGTGACTCTGTCCCAGCCTATTGGCTTAAGAGAGCATGAAGGGCTAATTTCATGGCTGATAAAGCTTTCTGTCAAGGAGGCTTCCCAAACAAATGAACATTGACTTTTCTTTACAATGGAAATAAAAATGGTCTTTTATCACAACTGCCCGCTTGTGCAAGGTAAGAAGTCATCCCTGTGGGCTATTGCTGGACACTTGGGACTATTTGGGAGCTTGCTAAGGTACCTAGGCAAGATTTACAAATGAATTTTGGAATTTAATTCCTCATAGGTCATTTTCTCTCTTGGATTTCTTGGACTTTTTTGGTTTTAGGTCCGGAAGTAATAAAAAGCCAGTGACAGGTCATCTGCAGTCTTTGCAGCACTTTCTTAGGCATTTCCAAGGAAATAGGAACTGGGTGCCTAAATCCCTTTCAGAATCTGGATCTTTATGGCTTCTCCTCTTTTGGTTTGCCAATTTAATGTCTCCTTTCTGTATCATCTGACTGATCTCTTGCTATCACCCACACTCTTAGGACAACCCTTCTGTTTCCCTGCTCTGCCAGGAGTATGGGGTTTAACTTCTGCTTGAAGGGAACACCTAATTGATCTTCTGAAGAAAATAATATTGATTATTTTAAAGCACAATGCTAAGGGGCCGGTCTGTGAGAGGGAATGAGGCCAACTTGATATCATTTAGGTATTCTTCAATTCATTCAGAGTCTTCACTCTGGGAATCTCCTTTTTCTATTCTATTTTTCTAGTCTATATTTATTATTCTCCTACTTCTGTTTCTTGGAAGTAACAAGTAGTTAACGGTGCAGTTAAAGACTGATACTTTCAAGGAAATAATTTACTTGCATAAAATTAAAAAAGCCCTCACATACTTCACAGAACATGGTCCTGAAGCTTTCAAAGTGGTATCATTTTTCTTTTGTTCTTTCATGTTTTGATTAAATGTAATTTCAGCCAGAAATGCATTTATAAATTATTGTTTAAAGGACAGGCACTTTTCTATCAAAATTATTTTGCCAGTGTAACTTCATTTACACGGAAGGGGTTTGCCGGAAGAATGATGTCTATACATGCTGCAATTTTCTTTCCTGCAGCTTGTCAGTATACCTGAATGCTAGAACATGGACTTGGCTTTCAAATTAGGCTGTTGAACAACTCAGCTAGACAGCAGTAAAAGTTTTTCACTATAAATCCACAGAGTTTGCTCTGGTCTTGTACTTAAAGCAGTTTCCCTGGCAGGTCCAGCTACGCACCAGCCTGTTCAGGTATGGCAATCAAAGGTGCTGGATGTGATGCAGAAAAGTTCATATTGTGGGTATTAGAAACTGGTGTGCTGTGCCTTCACCCTGCCAACCTCTGAGTCACCTGGCACCAGCTGAAGCTTGTACCTCATTGTCTACATGGTTTTTTTTCTTGCCACCCCTCTTGAGTGGCAAGCTTAGATTGAGACTTTTCTCCCACTCTTTTGTGCATATTGGTGGTGATTTTCTCATACCTGTTCTTCAACACAGACTGAGGAAAAATTCATGTCACAGGCAGACAATTCTCTCAGGACTAGATGAAGACTTTGCCAAGACTTTTGGGATGATGAGGAAGGACAGGCAGTAATGCATTTAAAATATCACATAGCTTTTTGAATGTTCTGTATATTTAGGAAAAATGGTACTGAAACAATCTTGGATTTCTATCCCATTGCATGCTATTGTTAATGCAGGATACAATCACAGGTAGTAATTATAGTTTGTGCTATCAAACAGGGCTGTCTTAAGGCAGAATTATGCCCTGGGGTTTTCACTGCTCCCCCCATGGCCTGTATGAAGACCTTATTTGCAGATTTCTTGCACTATAGCACAACTCTTTACTTTGTGGTACACATTTGTTTTCCAGTTAAATTAACAAACTTCCCGCTTAAGCAAAAGACATTCTTTTGTTGGTGGGCTTTTTACTGCCTCCCTTGCTTTATGTTATGCCTGAGAATTGAAGGCTGCCCTGCAGCCAGGCAGATCAGCATAGCTCTGCTGAAATAAATGAGTCTTCAGAGGACAATCAATGGTCATAATGTGCCTGGATAACTACAGTGACACCTCTAAAAATGTCAAATAGAGATACTGATCCTTTGCAGACATGATCTGCCGAATGGACAAGTTTCATATGGGGTTCTGCATTTCCATTTTAACCACTGGGTTCAAACAAATTTACAAGTTTCCCCTCTTTTCACCACCTTTATGACCTTATTTTTTTTCTTTAAGCCTTTGCAAAATCATAAAACTGGTCGAAGATTAAAATGCTTCATGGTGAGAAGACAGATATGATTACAAATGAGAACACACCAACCCCCAAGGAAGCCCGGGTTCCCCTTTCATCATGATTAAAGAACACTCCATATGAGAATATTTATGTCAGAGTTTATGTCATTGTATCTTGTTTATGAATATGTAGTATACGCTTACATTATCTGGAGAAATACACTTCATCCTTTTTTGCTTCTTCACTTTCCCCTCTGTTATGTTCCCTGTAATATGTTATTGCAAGGTGACTCTTAGGGCTTGCTTTGGAAAAAGAATAACATATTGCTCTGGTAAAGCAAACCTACCTTTGACTTTTAAACAGATGATAAGGAAAGTAAATTGAAAGATTAATTAGTTCTAATAGATAATTTTTATTTCATGTGCGTTCTTCAAAAATGTACTCTGTGAGGTTGGAGGCTGTATGATTTGCGCAGTATAACTTTACAGTTTTGTTTTCTCACTTGAATACCATTTTGTGAGTGCTGCAATCATTCTTATTTCCGGTTATTTGTTCTGGAAGAAAAGCTGGAATCTGCAGAGATTGCGAGAACAACACATTTCCTTCCTAGGCTAATGAATATGTGATAGAGAGGGATGGAAAGCAGTAATGGTTCCTATGAACTCAGGCCATACACTTGCCTAGGATGCATATCAGACTCTAAGGTTTAAGATCAAGAGTCACAACTGATTTAGATCACCTGGGATGCAGGACAGTCAGACACTGGCTCCAAGGACAGTCAACAGAGAAAAGCTGGGGCACCTTGTCAGGGGCTAAAGAAGAGGGTCTGATACAGCATGGAGTGGGGCTATGATTTGGCAGCCTTAGCAATTTGTTCATCACTTCTTCTATGTAAATGCCTGAGTCTGCTTAAAGTGCTGTAAAAGGTGGTGATGTGGTTGAATAGGGTCCTTGCTCCTGGCAGCTGGTGCTAACCCAACAGCACCAACTTTGCAACACCCCTGAGAAAGGAATGAGTTATTGTACCTACTCAGCATCCCAGGGCAGGCTTCAGTCCAGCTTAAGTACACATGTGCTTAAGCACCCTGATGAACTAGGGTTTTAGGCAGCAGTTTAAACATGAGCGTAGGTTCATGGGTGTTTTCTGTGTGTGCTGAAAGACCGAGCTAAGCGGTATTGCCCAGCTGAATACACACAAGTCAAAGGGGTCCTTACTATTCTCTGGACCTTAAACTTCTGTGTGGTGAGGTGTCCAGGAGCCACGAGCTGCTCAACAGGGTCTTTTCAGGACATGCCAAGGGAGAACTACAAGGCAATTGCAAATTTAAACATAGGCCGCTCCTCTTTTCTTATTACATGATATGGAAGGGCAGATGTGTACAGTGTACACAAATGCTGTGTACAGTGCTCTCAGGAGGCAGATGAATCCATTTGATGTGCCCTCACTGATTTTGGTGCATCATTCCAGCATTTTGTGAAACAAACAAAAAAGTGATAAGAAGGCATTTGGATTTCTTGACAATTGTCACCTGCCATGTGCCAAACTTAAAAGCAGGCTTTGGTGGGTTATATGCGCTGTGTCCCCTTGTCAATCATGGCCATTTTAATGTTTTGATACTTTCCCATTTTCCACCTGGCAGATTTACCCCTTTTCCCAATGAAATTGTGTTTTAGCTGACTGGCAGCTTTTGCAATTTGCCTGTGCAGTGTAGAGGTCAGCAGGAGAGAGTAGCAATCCCTCACAACGTCTCAAGGTCCTTTCTCTCTCCAAGGGACAAATGCAAAATGATGTAAGTACAGCCCTTTCTCAGCAACATCTGTAAACTGCAAATATGCTCATTCCAATCTATTTCCCCATGTTCCTCTGAGTATTCCCAACTTTTACACTGTTCATGTGTCAGTTAGTTGCAATTGGACAAAAAGAAACAGCTTGGTAATACCTACAGGGTTATTTTGCAGCACACAGCAGTGACCAGCCAGGTGCACACTGACAAGGATATTTTATTCTCTTTGTTCTGACTGCTGGGATACCCTGACTGGGACACAGTTGAATTGCTTAAATGCAAAAGCCCAAGTTTCACTTTAAAAAAATTTAGCAAAGCCTTGAATGAATTACTGGCCTATTTGTCATCCTGGCATAGAAGGCATTTTCCATCTCTCCTCCTGAAGCTGTTCCATTTAGTATAAATAATGAAATATTCAGTGAGCCACAGAAAAAGACTGGCTCTGTAGCCTGGGGGGCTCCACTGAGTGTGTGAAGTCCAGGTGAACAGCTTCATCATGGGTGTATTGGCTGTAGTGATTATGATCTGATAAAACTGCCATAAAGCATTTTGGCTTCGATCCAGTCAGCCTTTTGTAACGGAGAGAAAGAAATATTGTGGAAAATTTTTCATCAGCTCTATTATAGATGTGCAATACAAGTGACAGTTTGTAAGGAAATGGGAATTAGAAGAAACAGCACTGTGAGTGCTACCACCTTGCAGAATATACCTCTCACTGAGCTGAGCGTTTCTAGGGGAAAAAGAAATTAATTCTGAACTGTAACAGACTCAGGATTTTCTGAACTTGAAGGGGGTCCAGAACACTCCCAAGCCTGTAAGCTATTAAGTGCCAGAGCAGCTTACACTACTAGTAGCCAGAAAAGGAAACTGCATATAAATGAATACTGGGGTGGACTAGTTTGATACCACTCTCCTGAACTTCAGCAAGTGTGAAATGGAAAGTCATACAGAGGATGAAAACTGTTCATTCAAAATATATATTTTATAGAAATAATGTACAAAGATTACTTTTATTCCTTTTTTATAGCTAATTAATTTTTTGAAAGACCAAAATGTCTAAAAAATAAAAATATAATATACCAGACTTACTCTACTCCTAAAACTGCATAAATCACATGGTCATCACAGCCTTTAGAGATGTTCAACAGACCAATACGTAGCCCCGTATCTTCAATTGTAATAAATCTTAAATTAATGTGGAATCAGAGATTCTGGAATAAAAGAGAAGAAGTTGAAGAATTTTCTATTAGTCTGAGTTTAATGAGAGCCATACCATATCTCCCCAGTTAGGGCATTTGTACTTTCCTTGCAATTATCATTACAGCTAATTAACAGTAAATGCTCACTTTCACCAGCTATACTTAAGAGGTGATGATACCAAGGAGGAGTGGAGGGAAAGAGAGATGTAAATTTTTAATACCTTATTTGCCTTACATCTGCATGGGAACCATGAATAATTGATGGTAATGGTGGTTAAACTTGAGCCCATCAAAAGGATCTTTACATGTTATCCATTCCCCAGCCTCCTCCATAGCAGCTCTCCCTGACACAGAGGGTGGCTTTTTGAGGCACTAATCTATGATGAGAGTTGTTACTACCAATTAAGGATGTTGATTGGCAGCTGCTGTCTATACAGAGGTTTCCAGAAAATGCTGTGGCTCCTAACCCCTCTCCAGCTTCTTGTCACGAGGGCTGGAGTTTGGTATCCCATCAGATTTGCCATCTGATCTGTTCAGGGGAAGGCTGTAACTTGCTTCAGTCGCAACCAACTGGCTGAGCAGAAGGGGTGTCAGTAGAAGGTCTTTGCAGCTTTGGTCCCAGTAACTGGAGTGGGTCAGGGATTGACGGCACAGACTGCTCAACTGGCCGGTGACCTTCAGCATGGGGCTGGCCAGAAGTTTCCTCCAGCTGTACAAAGAGATATGAATGAAGACATTGTTCAGACTCTAGTGAAGCCAGCTGGACTCTCAGGTTACATTTGTACAAAAATGAAATGAGAAAGGAACAGCTCCCTTGGCCGAGGGGCAAAATGCCAAACCTTCTTCTTTTCCTCACAAATTGCAGTGGTCCATAAGGCTTAACAGGCACAGTTTCTGGTCCAGTCTGTTTCCTAAGCTTCAGCAAAAGCTCACTGGCACATGGTAAAACTGTGCTAGAGAACGTGGTGAAAAAACCCTAAACCAAACCAGACTGGTCAATGAGTCAATCTGCTAGTATTGGGATAGCCACTGTGGCTCCCAAGCTGTCTAATGCACAGCTGACAGAAGTTGTCCTGTTTGTAGTCTCTACCAGAGGATACTGGGCGAGGATAGAGCTCCAATCACACAGTTTAGCAACTTTGTTAAATTTTTTCTGAACGTCAGGTAGTGTCCTCGAACTGTCAGGGAGCTCCCGGAGCCTGATATCAGAACTAGGTCACATTTGGCTTTTTTCTGCTGAATTGTTGGGCCTATGATAACCTCATGGTGTAGGAAAGTCAAGGGCTGGGACACTGCCTGTGCTGGATTGCTTTGTTAACTGAAAGTGGAAAGGAGAGTGTGCTCTGGAGCTCAGGAACTCTGTTTCAACTGGATCGGGAAGATGCCTATTTACTCTGTCTGGTTTTGGCAGAAGTACCAAAGATATTTATTAAAATATCCCCATCTTGATTCTAAAACTCCATGAAGCTGTTTGGCTATATCTTGCTCTTAACACTCTTTAGGAACAGGCACGATGTCTGGAGGAGTTCTTCACCTCCAAAGCAAACCTTGTCGGAGGGGTCTGATACATTTGTTAGCCTCCCACACAAGAGTGCAGCGATGTCTCATAGTCCAACTTCCCTGGTCTGGCCAGTTTAGGGAGCTGGATTTTAGTGCATTTCTTGAAAAGCTTGTGTAGTCTAAACCCTGTGCAGGCTAAGAGAAAGCTAGGAGCTGCTGGATACAAAATGAATTGACTGGATCTCTGCTGTACGTCGTACAGAGCCAGATGGTTGACTCTATGCATCCAGCAAGATGCCTTAGCTCCTAGTCACTAAGGCACAATGAAGTAAAGGCTCAGACAGTGGGCAGGTGGGGAGCATTTTCGGGGCAGACAAAGCCATTGCAGTTTCTGCTTGCTTTGCATGAACACCAGGTTGTGACTGTTTTGTGCATTGTATTCCAACAGTGTGAGATCTGGGGCAGGTTCAGAGCCTCTGGTGAAACATTTTGCTCTGAAACATTTGGTGTAGGCTGGCTTTATGGAGCTTTTCTGCTCCATAGTAATAAGCGGAATAAGCGGAACTTTGGGCTCTCATCATCTCTTTGGGCCAAACTAGAGCTGTTGGAACAGGGCAGGTTCACCCAGCGAGGTGTCTCCTGTCCTTATCCCCCACTTACTGGCAGACAGTGGCCAGAGGCAAATGGCAGGCAAAACTCACTGCCAGTGTTTGCTGGTCTCTCTGGGGAGACAGGGAATAGAGGTAAGACCTTCACTGCTGCCATTTTCTCCCAGGAAATTTTAACCCTCTTCTGGCCTTTGAAAGCCCCTCAGTGGAGTGATTTATAATTCAAGTCTCTGTGTTGTACCTCTGCTCTCTGGCTATGCAGCTTTTCCTCTCTGGACCAGTGACAGAGCCTGTGGTTGCTGCCGTGTGTATTGACCACGGTGGCAGCTGTAGCCCAACATTCTGCTAAAGTCCGGTGCGTTGAAGAGAAAACACGAATGGAGAGGCCTGACTCGAAGGAGCCAGTGGTATAAATCTCCTTCCCACATCCCACACACCGGATAAGCAGCATCCTGGTGAGATGGGCAGGAGAAGATGGAGAAGATGTGACAAGCTGAATTAAATGGCACACTCGCTACTTACTCCAACACCCAGCAGTCTTGTACAAATAGTTTCCTTTCCGCTGCCTGGTGTTGAGAAAGGTTTTTTTTCAGCAAGTTACTGAGATAGAGCACAATTATTTTCCTCTTTATGTCTGTTTTTTCCCCTTGAAGGGCTTTTTGCCAAACTGGGAAGGGAGGAAAGCTCATGTACATACATAGTATAGCCACTCAGGAAAAAGGATGTGGATTCAAGGGTATTTGTTCAACTGAAAATCCTGGATGCAGAAGTTAAAGTTTCCAGGGCTTATCAAGGAGAAACACATTTCTCCTTTTTGAGAGACACTGGTCTGGAAACTCTTGCTGGGATGGCTCCCTTTCAGATCTCTTCCTACGTGACAGTGCTTGTTCACTATCAGGACCTTCCCCAAAGGGTGGTGAGGGCATGGGCAGATAGCGATGAGTGGGCTTCTCTGTCTCCAGGGAGCTGATTACTTCCTTTTCTGTTTCTGAAAAAATAATCCTGCTTCCTAGAACAGAGTTGAGGGATTACAGGAAGGCCATCAGGGATGGGTGGATGGTGGAAAAGCACACCTGAGACCAACCCTGTCTGGTAGCATTAGTCTCATTTAAACAGCTTGATTCTGCTTTGAATTTGGGTGGAGCTGCGGGGGAAGAAAGCTGTCATCAGTGAACACAAATCCTGCTGTATTTGAGGAAGAAGCGTGTACTGGCTTGGGTGGCAGGCGAGGACTCCAGTGGGATCACAGACCTCCTTGCCATTTACAGTCCCCTCCTTGGCATGGGGCCTGCAGAAAAGAAAACTTTCCACCTCTTTTCTAGATCCACCTTTTGGAGGATCTGTTGTGCTTTGGGCTGTGCAAACCAACAGTGAGGTAGGCCAGGAGTTACTGAGGGGAAGGGAAAACAGGTTTCCTTTTCTCTCTTGCACAGCAGAGTGACTGTTGTAGCATCTATTCACCAGCATGGGTACAAGAGAGGCTTTGACTTTGTGGCTGCACCAACCTCTGAGAGAAACCTCTGTGTCTGGAGAAATTTACTTTTCAGTATTAAAAACAACAGGTAGGACAGAAAAGAAAAGTTGAAGGAAATATTGTGTGTAATCTGGCATCGTCCTCAGCTCAGTGATGTTAAACCTTTATTCTGCTCCATCTTAATAAAGCTGTAATTGGCAGTGACTGTTTTTTGATTTCCCATGTGTGCCAGGTGCTACTCCCCCTCTTTCTTCAAGGGCTGGGTTTCATCTCGGCTTTATTTGGTGAGAGGAAACCGATGTTTAGCACATAGTGATTGTGTAGCCTGCAGCAGTTTGAGTTGTATTGTGGGGGCTGCAGCGCTGTGCTGAGCTGGGAGGATCATCTGCCGTGTTCAGGGCTTCCATGGAGACAGGCTGATAAGGCACCGAGGGACACATCCGCACAAGGATGCAGGATGGAGCAGGGCAGAGGAAAGGGATCAGACGCTTTCGGTTGTTGAAACTGATGTGAAGCCCCCCACACTGTGGTTAGAAAGAGAGAATTTTCCTCTCCAGTGGGGCTAGAGCAGACGCTAAACCAGCTGGAGAAAAGATTTGCTTTGGGCTGATTGGCTGAGCAGGAGTTGGAGGCTGCCTTGGAGGCACAGCCCAGGGAGTATGCAAAGCTTGTGGTAATTTCTGGCACTACAAGGAAAATTTATGCAACAAATAACTCGGGGGGAAATGAGAGTTGCCAAGAAATGCCCAACAACATCCAAGGGCTGTCTAATTTTGGTGGTCATGGCCATGAGAATAAATCATATGCTTACTTTCAAGAACTCTGATGCCGCTCCTGCCACTGCTCAGCCACTCTGGGTTTAAGTTGGATGCTTTCCTTCTGCCACCTCCACCTCTTAGGTGGATGTAGCTGGGAGAGGTGGGATTGACATCGCTCCCTTTGAGCAAAGGTCTCGCTGGCATTTTTCCTGTTTAATGGAATGTTAACTCTGTCTCCAGAGTGTCTGGAGCCATGTGGAGAGCAGGCTGCAGCCTATGGCGAGATGCCTGACTTACCTTTAAACTAACTGGAATGTGAGCTGCAAAAAGCTCAAACAAATTACAAATTCTAGGTAAGGATTTATCAGACCTTTTTTCATTATCCTCTCTTAAGTGGATTAGACCATGCTGGTAGAAATAGAACAGTCATGGAATGAGTGTAAACCCATGCCAGGTCTGAATATATTTGTCTAGTTATTATACACAGAGCAATAAGAGGCAGCAGGATTCCAGTAATAGTCAACTTAATGAGTTGTTAGTTTCAAGTGATTGTACATCTCTTCCCTGCAGAAGAATTGTTTACTACACAAGCACATTACATTTAGGAATAAATAAAAACACACTCTAAATCATAGCATTAGTGTGGACTCATTTTCTGTCTCCTGGAGCAGCACAGATCCAGTGAACTGATTCTGGATGAATTCTGCTTCGTTGGGACACTGTGTGCAGTGCAAGAGCATCTGTAAGTCTTTCATGATGCATTAAATTTAGTTAACAAAGATCAATGCCTACAGTGGGTACCTTTTATCCAAAAAGAGTGAATTTCTTGCCAACTCTCCACTGCAGACTTCATTTTCTCTTTCCTATTTCAGGAGATACACTTAAAAAAAATCACATTGACCTGCTGTCTAAAGGAAAAGGCTCATGTTGAGCAGAGTATTGCTTGCCAAAACCTGAACTGTTTTGGGTCTGCTATTTTTGAATTGTGAATCTTAGGAATAAAATTAAGAAGAGCATGAACAAGAAAGGTACTGATGACTCTGAACATTCTGGGAATATCTTTGACAGCTTTGTGTCTGATTTTCAAAACAACTTGTCCTAGAAACTCCATGTGAAGTTCATAGTAGACGCACTAAGTTCACTAGGAAGGGAATCAACTTTGTTGATCAGTAAATTGAGTTTATTGTCCTAGCAGCAAAAGGAGCATTTGACAAGGTACTCTCCAGTGATCTGGATCCCTAAAGGACTCATCATAGACTATGAGAGATGCATAAACATCTAATAACAATTTAAAGCCTTGTTTTTTATTAAAAAGAGAGAAAAAATATTCTGTCCTTTTTCCTCATGGAAATTGCCATAAAAATATTACCCCTTAGCTGGGACTGACAGTTCTGTGAGTGAAAATAAATAGGTAAAATCACAGTTTGCCTGAAACCTCACCAGCTGTGCTGCTGCCTGATGTCTCCCCAGCTACCACGAAACAACTCCTAAGTCAATTAGGCTCCTGGCAGAGCTGTGTGTGCATTTGAAGGGAGCTGCCACATTTTTGGGAATTTGGGCTCTTTTTTTATATATTAACCTTCACTCTGAATTTCTTGGGGCTCTGATGGATGTTTGTAGAAATAACAATATTCTGTTTAATGGTGTTATCTATAAGGAAGGAACCAAAAGATCAGAAAAATGTAACAGACTTTCTCAACCTGAATTGAGTTTTCTACCAGTGTTTCTTTATATGCCTGCATGTTTTCCCTCTTTGCTCCGCTTAGATCCATAGCCTGGAGCTGGTAGTTTCTTGAAGGTTTAAAAGCCACTTTCCCCCTATCAAAGTATGTTTGTTGTGGGAGACACAAGGAAAGGGCTGGACACCAGTGAATGAATAGCAAGGAACTTCTTAAAATAGAGTAAAATAGAAATACACATCTCAAAAAAAGTCTGCAAATTCAAACCCAGAATTCACAGAATTGTTTTAAAGCTCAGGTTCTGTCATAGCCTTCCTGCTTGGGTTAGGGCCTGTCCCACATTGCTGTAAGGCCTCAGCACGTGTGTTAGGAAATATTTTTAGCCTTAATTTCAGCCAGGAAAATGTCTCAGCATATCTAGAGGCTTGCTGAAGTCAACAGGATCGAGAGCACAATTTAAGCCAAAAAAGTATTTCAGTGAACTGAGAGGCACTACCTCTCAACAGGGAGATCCTCCCCTTTTTGGAGGACTACCCTTCCACCTTCAAAATTCCCAGATCTCCCAGGAACTCAGATGGCCTCATTTCCAAGTCTTCACCCTACCAGGAAAGATAACCTTTGTTTTCTGTTTTCTTTATAATGAGCAAAGTAGATTTTTTGTCTCTGTTTCCCTCACCCTTTAAACTTTTGCCATCCACGTTAATGTGTATGTATACTTGCCATTAAAATTTAAAACACAACCTTCATCTTATTTTATAAGCAGGTTTCATGCTCTTTCTTTAGTTGCTTAGTTCCACTGATTTGGACACTTTGTTTTTCATAATTAGCCCTGCAGATTAAGAGCATGAGAGTTTGTGCAAAGGCTTATTGATTATTGGCAATAACTAGCAGCAGCAGAACTGCAGATGCTTTTAACCTAAGTCTGTGGAGGAAGGGAGGAGGGAAGCATTGGCCGATTTTCTCCCTCTTCCTCTCACAATCTGATACACCCTGTAATCTGAAACATTTATTGACAGTTTAGTTTTCACCAGAAGCCTTAGTGTGCTCTCCTTTAACTTCCTTCTGATCTCTAGCCAGCCGCAAGTGGATACCTCCTCTTGGCAACCTTCTGTTTTGCTTCCTTTTCCAGATTTTCATTTTCTTGTGGCAATTTGGTCACTCCACAGACATTGTTCTCTCAAACTCCTTTTTTCACTGTTCCCTCTCTATCGTTTAAAGGGATAAAATCCTATAATTGCCTTGTCTGAGAGCCAAGACTCCAGCAAGGGACTTGTGTTTTGATGGTGCATTAAACGGTGTCACTGATAGGCCTCTCAAGCAAGAGAGACTGGGCAGCCTGTACTGTCCACAAGGGGAGGTTTTGGGCAAGGGCTTCAACCACTCCTTCACCTGTGCTAGGTCCTCTCTGAGGCTGCTGAGTGTAGATACATCCTGTTTTATAAAAACAATGTAAGGAGGGCAGGGAGAAACTTTACAGCACGTGACATTCTGGGAGATGAAGCGTGAAGTCCTCAGAAATAAAGCAAAGACTCATTTTACATGAAGCAAAAAAGCCACACTTGCAGAAAAAATGTACTTCAGACTCCCCTTGAGATAAAGGTAATTAAAGATAATATATGCCAAGAAGTGAGGTAAAGGATATCCAGAGGAAGCCATTTGTCACGCAGAACAATGACGCCTTATTTTAATTTGTCTCACAAAACCTAGTAACTAGGCTATGTATTTTGACATCTGTCTACTGACACCTTCTTAATCAGTCAGCTGTTGGAATATGTGCAGATATCGTTCTCAAACAGTGGGAACTCCACGACCTTTTTACAAGGTGTACCTGGAGGTATAATCAGGCTCTTTCCCCAGGTGTGAAGGGTATGGGAACAGGGTTGTTGAAGAGCTGCCAGCTCTGTAACACAGGCTGAGTGTGCAGAGGACAGTGCTTCAGTGTGAGGACAGCAGTGCAAGGAGGGAAAAGGAAAATACTTCATATTTGCTGAAGACCCCCATTCCCAGCCCTTTACAAACATACACACCTTCTCTCCTGAAAAGCAGTCATCCACCACTGCACAAGTGAATTCTTGTTTGTGGCGTGCGTTGTGAGATGCAGGGACATGCACAGGCTTGAGGCTGCTGGAGCACTTGGCACTAGCCATGTTTATACAGTTTTTTGGTGTCATTCCTTGTTTGATTAGGGAGAACTAAAACGGTGGGGGTTTTGTTTGTTTGTTTGTTTGTTTCCCAAAGAACTACCACTATTAGTATTATTCAAAAATGACGTGTTTCATTACATAGAGCCTCTTGAGAACAAAATGTGTTCTTTGGCTGTTGCATCCCAGTGACAGCACCTTCTCTGTATTAATTTCGTCCTTATAAGCCTTGCTGGCAAAGTGAAGTACATGAAGTAGGAACAGCCATTTGATATCCCTTTGGAGATTCTCCCAGAAATAAATGTTAGGACTTTTATGTCTGATGATCACTAAAATCTACAATTGTGCTGGTGCCTCAGTGCCTGCTGGCAAGAGAAATGAGATTCGAAGCTTGGAGCAAACTGGGGAACTGAGGAACAGCAGCAAGGAAAATGAAGGAAAAACTTCAGAAACTTCTCTGGGAGCATATAGTGAGAAAGCTCTCCTGACTCGCTGCACCAGCCTGCGGTACCTGGAATAAGAGTAGGTAATGCAAATGCAAAGTTGACTAAGTTCTTGTTTAAAGGTGGTGTTACAATGTGTCTCTCTTTAAGTAAATATATATATATGATAGAGATTTGAGACTGAGATATTCAAAGAACACCAAGGATATTTTCAAGATTAGAGAACCCCACATTATCATTTAACAAGTAGATTTTTAAAATCTCCCTTTGCCTTTGGTAGATAAAGTCCAAATCTGAGAGTAATACACATGCTTAATTATCTTCAAAAATCAAGGTCTCAGAAAAAAACGGATGGCGATAGCAATGGAGGGGACAGCTGCTGTTACTGTGTCCAGCTTTCTGGCTCTGCAGGCAACTGTTTCACATCATTTTTTCATACACTGAATCATATTTCCTCCTGCACCAGTTAGGAAGTTAGCCTTCCCTATGGCTGACTGTTCTTTCCAGCTTCCTTGCTCTCTTGGACAGGAAAGATTTTTTTTTTATTTTGCAGCCTAAGTGTTTTCCTGGAGAGGCCACAACTGTTGCATGTTACAAAGATCAGATTCAGAGGCTTGAAATTGCCAAGATCCCTTTTTGCTTCTCCTCCTGCCTCTCTTTCCTCCATACTGATGGTACATTTGTTGTTGTCAAAGCATAGAGTCCCATTCGTAAAAACTTGTCAGATTTACTAAAAATCCTTGTACCTGCAATTTCCAAATGGTGGGATGAAGACAGTCTGAGTTCTTCAGTTGTATCTCATTGAGTTCCAAATTTTTCCTTTTGCCTCAGGTATAGCCGTGCTGTCTCTGCACTCTCGTCCTCACCCTGCATTTGTCCCCACAGCCAACACCACTGCCCTTATCGAGCACCGAGACAAAGTATGCAAGGACCGTGCCAAGCCCGTCTTTAATCTCTACTCTATCCTCACTGCTTAGTGGCCCAATTTGTTGCCTGTCACCTGAAGGAGCATCTGAGCCTTAGGATTATTGGTTGCATTTATTTTTCAACATATTCCTGGGAGCCAGTCTACCTTAATGACAGAATTCTCACTAGTCTGTCTCTTCCTCTAATAACATTACAGAAATTGCTATTCATATCCAACTCTGAACCTGGAGGGGGAAGCATCTATAACAAACTCCCAGCACTACTCAACAAAATCTCTTATGAACCTTTCTGGAAGCAATTTCACACAAATGTAGTCTATTTTATCCATCCTACTCGTTCTCATTCACTCTGTTGCATCAAGTAAGGCCACTCGGCCTTCTTTGCCTTTCTTTCTGTTTCCAAACCCATTATAACGATGGTCATTAATTTGCAATGTTTATGTTACTCCATTTATTTCTGGTTTGACATATAGATACCGTCAGTGCTCTAGGACCCCTGCTTTATCGCCCATGTACCGTACCTTGGATTAACATATGAAGTTTCACTGGTAATCCTCAATGTCTTGACCAGACCAGACAAAGTGATTTTAACAACTGTATCACCATCCTGACAACTGGGGAGTCTCACAATGTGTTTGTCTGATAATATGCCTCTTTTATTATGCTCTGATGGAGCCAATGGATACTACCGTGCAGTGAAAACCTTTGCTGTAGTGCAGGTGATCCTTATGCTGTGCCAGTCCCAGCAGTATTAGGCTCCCTTTCTCTTTGCTGTTCATTTTCCTACTGACTTCTATTCCATTCATTTCTATTTTCTTGTATATTTGATTTTCCTTTCACTCTTCAGTAAATGCAGGGGTGGACTCAGCACACATAGCTCTCTTCCCATTATCTAGTTTGAAGCTTATCTACTTCATCTCATCTGCCTTGACCCCATGATGACTTGGCAGAGGTCAGCAACATCCTGACTTGCACTGAGAATACTACCGGCAACTGTGCACAGTTCAGAAAACAAGGAGGCAGGCCATGGAATTGTGAGGCAGTGGACAGAAAGTAAATGAAAAGATATATTTAATTCCCCACACTGCACCATTAAACTGTTGAACTCAGGATGTATTCAAACAGAGGAGTTCAAGAAGAGATTTTATAAGTTCTAGGCAAAAAAATCTGCAAATGCTTTTATGCCCAAAGAAGCAAACTGAGGCACAGGATTCTTAGATTTTCAGGGAGCACCACCCCAGGGATGTGTTACCCTGTCCTTTTAATCCATCTTTAAGCTTCAAATCATAGCCATTAGCTGGGATGGGACCCTGAACATGTAATTCTGATAATCTTGAATCAGTTGGGGAGAGTTTACCTTTCTGTGCATCCCCAGTTTGTAGACGTTTTTCTAGCGATACGGCTTTGATGATGGTTTTGACTCTCCTGATTATAAACCACCTTTTTTTTTTTTTTTTTTTTAAATGAGGCAAATGGAAAGGAAAATACTCATCTTGCTCTTTCTGAATGTGTTGACTATGTATTCTGCAGCCAAATCTGTAGAGCTGGCGCACAACAGTATAAAGTAATACTTGAGACAGAGAGAGGTTGCATTTCTCATCTGGCCAGGTTCATTTGTTTGGCTACTCTAATGCATTCTGCAAAGTGGGGAGAGAGAGACTGCTTTTGCCCTCTGAAAAGCAAAAAGCATTATGAAAAATAATGAAATACAGTACGGTCCTGATTATTCAGATGCCATAGGGAAAGCTAAATAAGCCTGGATAAGAGAGGTTTCAGAAATTCAAGGGACTTGTCAGCATAATTAATAGAAATCAGTGGGCATGGCCATGTTTTGGACAATAGAGAGTTCTGGACAGCAGAGAGGCAGATGACCTAGGGTTATATTGCAATACCAAAGCCACATTGTAGCTTCCATAGCTCTCATCTTAAAAGTCTTTCCTAGTATCTGATTTCCATCAAAAAATGCACTCTGTTTGAGAGAGACAGTAACCATCCTGAGTAATGCAGTAAAATAAGACCAAAAATCCTGAAGTTACAGAGGAAGGGAACACTAACTAGTGATGTTTTTATGTTTTTTTCTCCAGATGTGATTAATTTAGTCAAAGTGAAACTACACAACAACCTACAAAAGGGATAAGCTTCTGCTTGCTTTAATTCTCTAGGACTTTCCCCTTTTCACAGCATCCATTCATGCAGCGCATTTTTGTCTCATCACAAAAGGTACCCTTGCATGTGTTTAGGTACCATTCACAAACCACTGTGAGGTAGCAGTTGGCAGAAGCTGATATTAAAGTAGAAACATTTTAATGGCAATTAGAATAATTTATTCCCATTCCATTTGCAAAGTTAAGCTACGTTCTGCTCTAAACATAAGGCACACAAATAGATAAATGGATATTTGTGCAGGCATCACACTGTCAAATCTAATACTGGTTGATCACAAGGTAAGATTACATTCGGCTTCTCACTCTGCAAATGTTGCACTTCCAGAGATATCTGAAATATTTTTCTACATCCTCAGGAGAATTTTGTTCATTGTTTTGTGAGAAAGTCCTCATAAGGAAAGAAATATTTTCCATACTTGGGATCTGAAAATAAACCTTAACTGGTTTTAAACTCTGAAACGTTAAGAACTGATAGAGGTTTGGTCAATCTGTCTATAAAGCTGTTCAGAGACCAGTTATTTCTGACGAGGCCAATGGCAAGTTTGCAAATAATGATGTTCTTTTGAAAGTGCTTTCAGCAATTACTTTTATCTTGAAATTTATTCATATATGTAAAAGTTCCATTTTTAAACAAAAATCCCAAACAAGCATTCTTTTCCCTCAAAATACATCCAGTCAAAATGCTATTACTGACAGACAAATTCTGATCATATCTATTTCATTATTACTTCATGGTTGAATATTTAATCCTCTCATAAGTAATGCAATGTTTTAACTTATTATTTTCAAAATCCCCCTGAAGAAAATGCCTCCGCTTGTTCTTGTCTGGATGTTACAGCTGCACAGCAACTGCAACTCTGTGTCCTTTGCTGTGGTCCTTTTCCCCTCCCACTGCTTAGATTTGTGTGGCTAATCCTGAGCTTCATAGGGAAACAATTCCAGGCTAAAATTAACTTTTTTTCCCTCCCCCGCTCCAGGAATAGGTTGGAACTGCTAAGTAATTTTCTTGTGTTTATCATTAACTGTTTCATCAATAGTGACTCATTATCTCTATTAGCAATGAAGTTAGGAAAAAGCATGGGAAATACAAGGATGACCCCTTGGCAGGTGTCACCGTACCAACACAAATTTGAGAATGCTTTGCTTTCTGTGAGGAAAGTGCAGAAAGGATCAGTCATTAGGACTACACACGTCTGTGCTTGAAAGTAAAATAAGACAAAAGTTTAAGGATGTATAAAGCAGAACTAGAACATCCAGGCTTCACAAGGCAGTCAGTTCAGGACCCAGGGCATTTTATTTGATATATTCATTTTGCAAGTGATCCACACTGAATTTAAATGGTGATAACTCATACGTCTCTCTTTTCACTTACTGCACTAGAGCAACTGCGAACTTCCTACAGCAAATCAGCTCAGGTGATGAACATGCATAAGGTGGGTTGTGCTGGGTTGTTTGTTCTTTCTATCAATAATATATTGCTTGCATCAATGGGTTTATGATATATGAACTGTGGTCTCACACTGGTGGGCAGCTCTGTGCCGTGTCCGGGGTCAGGGCAGCTCTGGGCTTCACTGACATACAAGGCAAACCTGGAGCTCCAATTACACCGTGAAAACTGTTGTGTGGCATTGCTTCCTTAAGGGTAACAAATGGATGCTTTTAGGGAAAACAAATAAACAAAAAAAAAAATCTCCCAGCAAATGCACCCCAGGAAAATTTCTGATTGCATTATGAAACATAAAGACTATTTGTGTTGTCAGCCAAAGAACATTCATGATTCATTTGGATTCCATAAGAAAAAGGCTCCAACCAGCTGACAGAAAAAAAGAATTACTTCAAGCATGAAAGGAATATTTCATTTTTATAAATATACAGGAAATTCAAACCAGCTGAAGTTAAAAATATCCTTTTTTGCAACTAGCCAGTTGAAATTTTGTTTTGACAGAGTTTTTATGCAAGTATTGTAACCACTGACTGATATGAAAGCCGGACATAATGACAAAGTCTTTATGTGCCTGTATGCCAGGTGATCCTCATCTCCTTCCAACACCCCTGTAACTAACATCACACACACCCTAGCCCCTCAGGACTTGAGATACATGTAAATAGTTAGTTGTGTATTTGTTCTGGAAGTCTTGTTATATGCGTCGATACATATACTATTAAAATATAAATCAGTTATTCACAATTGGGAAGGGGATTGCTTGCCTTCTATTGCTATTTTCTGGATAAGCCAATCTACATCAGGATAAAACATATTTTGCATGTCTTAATCAATTTCTCCAAGATAGCAACATTTTTTTTCAGTGATATTTTCAGACTTCGACCAGATATTCTGTTATTACATCTGTCCTCTTGCACGAAAGGGTCTTTGTAATTCTTGCAGGGAGTATTCAGTTGACATTGTGGTCCCAAGATGGTATCGGGAATAAAGGACCTGAGGGAGAGGACAGGTGCACAGCAGCCTGCTAAACAGCATAGGAGTGATCGGAGCAGTGTGGGATGGTGCTGGAGTGGGGAGGTAGGTCAAATGAAGGCTGAAATTGGAGAATGGATGGATGCGGGAGGAAAGCGGCCAAGAGATCAGCAAGGAGGCTGAGAGGGCAGGATGAGGGAGCCATGGAAGAAGGGATAATGAGATTAGAGGATCAGAGAGTTCAGCTGCAAACTAGCTTGGCAGGATAGGTGTGAGAGAAAGTTCAAGGAGGTCAATGTGTTCTTGTTGGAGAAAGCAGTGATGCACTGCAGGGGAGTACTCAGGTCTGCAGCAGCCAGGAAGTGGCCTCTGAAACAGACACAAAGATCATGAGCTCAATTGCTAAACTATTTGAGCAAATTAATTACGTAAATGCTGCATGTTCCTTATTTAACGAATAAAATTAAAGAGGCTTACATTGCAAAGCAAACAGCAATTAAACCTGCTGCATCTGCACATGTGTATGTGCACCTGGATACCAAATCACTGTTACCCAGGGCCAGGACAGTTTGCTTCAGTGGTAGCAGCTGAGAGGTAAAAAAAAGAGCGGTGAACTGGTGAGAAAAGCAGTAGCTGCTATAATGCTTTTAGGGGACACACTTTCAACTAAAACATAAATATTTTAATTGAGTTATTTGCTACAAATCTATGGATTTATTTTCATAAAGCTATGGAAAATAGATTTCTATTTTCTAGAAATCCATTTCTAATGTATATACATGAGAGAGAGTACTGGAAGCCAAAAGTTAAATCCTGTGGTACATAAACATACACGCATGCATGCAGAGTTGTTGGAGATAAATTTGATGTAGAAGTGGCTCATTAAGCTGCTGTAGTTTTTAATTAAAACAAAAAGTAAGAAGGCTGGATGCCATAAACAATACTGAAGTGAGTAGAAAAGGGTCAGGCAGGGTGTCAGCCTTGAAATTCAGATTAAGGCAATTACTCAAACAAGAAAGCCAGATGTAGTGAGTACTCAAACAAATACCTTCTCCAGAGGAGAGCTAGCAGAGTGAAAAGCTGCCATTCACCCGCTGTGTGATGTCCTAAGGCTGAAATATAACAGCTGGGGAACGACTGCAAAATTTCGACTGAAGTGCAGATCAGTTTGGTGTCGTGCCTCTGTGCATGGCATGAGGAATGGGCTCAGCGCTCCCAGAGTGGGGACAAAGCAGGTTCTCCTCTTGACAGAGGTTCCATCCATACCAGGGTGCTGCTTAGGCAGGGTCAAAGAACACTGATACCCAGCTGCAGAAATGCAATGCAAACTCAAAAAAAGGTTGATTTTATGTCTTGTGACACACTCCTTCTCACCTTGCGTCTAATAAACTTCTTCTATGTCACAGGTGCTAACTTCTGTCTCTCTCACCTCCTGTAATCTCTTCTCCCGTGCTAAATGCATTTCTACTTCTCTTGCTGCTAACCTCCCTTTCCCATCAGGCACCTGATTGATTAAAACATTTAGTTTAACCTGAGGGCATAATTTCTAACCAGCGGTCACAGCTTGACTCTTTCTGCATCTTTGTTGCGACTGATGAAGGAACAGCATATCTCTCAGCTTGCATGCTTTTCTACCTCTAAAGGGTGTCAGCTATAGACTGTCACTTAAAATGCAACAGCTGCCTTTTTGACCCATTAAGGTAAATTTCCTCAGGAAATCCACTAAGATTTTAACCTGAACAGAAGAAGAAGAAAAAATGCAGAAGATGAATATGTCAAAGTCATACACTTTCCAGCCTACATTGAATCGCCTGTGTGGCAATTCTCTCTCTTTTGACCAAGGGAATTACCAAAGCAAACAAAAATACCTGCTCCACTCCAGAAATGAATGTGACCCTGGAAGAACCTGCGGCTCCCCTGGGTAGGAATGACAAAGATTTACTGGTAGCCTTTTTGTCAGCTTCCAGCCACGAGCACAGCTGCCTGTGTTTGCAGTGCTGAGCAGCACCGATCCGGACTTGAAAGGAACGACAGTGATATCTGGGCATCAGCCATTGCCCTGTTCATCCTGCTGGGTCAGCCTGACCTATCTGACCTTCTTTCTGTCTCTGGTCAAAGCAGGGGCTGTCTCGCAGCTCCTCAGTGACTGAAGCACCTTATGCAGGCAAGTGTTTTGGTTTTACTTCTTGTATAGTACTTGAACCCACAGATTTATATCTGTGCAATGTACAATGTTGAAAACACATTAGTGCTCCGCCTGGCCACAAAATGCCTCATCACCTTTAAAAAGCTGAAGGACAGTTTATAGCCTGTGAGAGGCCACGGGCTGACATTGGGGCCCTGGTGCAAAGCTCCCAGCAGGAGCCAGGTGGGAGGAAGCAGCCTCTGAGCATCCCCACAGAAAGGTGTATGAGCCTGAGTCCTGGGGAGGGAGTCCCCAGCACCCTGCGGGGAAGTTTCTCAAAATGTTTCTAAATTTGGCTTCTGATTCAGATCAGTTCTTTGCTGATTTAATTTGGGATGAATGAATAAGTAGTTTAGTGGATACTAAGAATCCGTCTTGACGCTCCCACTGATACGTTCTCAGACACAGCAGCACTGGGTTGTGGTGCTCCTCTGAACAAGATTTATCCAAAAATGGAGCTGGACACCTAAGAAACTGTACGGATGCTGCTGTCATCCTATTGATGTTTAGTGAATCTGTGCTGGAGTTGTGAGGTACCAAACTTTGTCTGTTCCTGTACTGTGCCTGAACACTGTAAGTCTGGATTCCCAAAAGGTCCAGAATCACTCCCTTCAGTGTGCTCAGAAAATGCCTTTCAGTCAAGACATTAGCAGTCACAGGTTATTTGCAATTCTCTTAAATGTAAGGACTTTAAACGGATCCTCTCCCTTTTGTTCTCTCTGAGCCTCAGGGCTTTTTAGCGCAGAGCTGCTACAGTTGTTCCTTTTGTTTACTCAACTGTGTAATACCCTCAAAGAATTTCCTTCGCAGAAGCACGCACAGGAAAAGTCCTGGTGCGGCTGCTGGAGAGCAGCGCTGCTCTTCTGCGCTAAATTAAGGCAAAGTCAAACACTTCTTTGTAACCCGAATTTGAGCTTACGTGGGGATTGTAAAGGCAGAAATATCCCTCGCACTAACAAAGCCTCAAAGTGCTGAGTGCTGAGGCGATAATAGCATTCCTGTTCCCTTCCAGAGGGCTGTGTTACTTCAGCTACGCAGGGAGAGATAGATGGATGGAGAGGGCACACTAACCTAGTAATGGGTAGTAGTCTGATAAAAGACTTATCAGGATCAGTCTTAAGGTCAGTCTTCCACAATTCCTGCTTTTCCCAGCGTGGCAAGCTGTCTGTGTGAGCTCTGCAAAACCGAGGGATAGAAATGACCTGCTGCCTGATGCCATTTGACCAGAAGAGTGAAATAAAAGTGTCTTCCTTCAAATACCAGCTTCTGGGAAATGCAGTCCCAACAGAAAACAGGAAAATTGCCATGGCCCCTGAGGCAAAAGTTTGAGCTTCGTTTTGTTCTCTGTTCTTCCACTGACTGATGAAGTTGCATGGTGTTCAAGGTTGGGATCAGAAAGCTGGATTTCTCTCTGATGGGCCATCAGGCCTGCTTCCTCCTCTATTTTACTGGGAAAAACTATTTGAGTTGCCTAGAGGATCAACCGTGTCTCTCTGCCCCTTCAACACCCATGATCGCTCCACTCACCTGGGATGCTTGGGGTTCTGCTTTGACATATACAGACCTCATAGCTGAAGTCTGCTTTCTTCAAATCATTTAGTAAACCCCAATTTTTTTGCAGGTTACCTTAACCTTTTGCCCCACATCCAAACTGACAGCCACCTTGTTAGATGGAGAGCACTGCCATTTTAAGGCCCACTTTCTTGGAAAGTTTTAGTAAAATCAGAAACAGACTCAGTGCTTCATTTTTTTTTTTCACTGAGGGGGGGTTGTAATTCACCCTAGAGGTTTAGAAAGCAAGGCCAGGGAGTTCAAGCTGTGTTAGGTATGCTCTAAAAATGAAGGAAACCAAACCTGATAAGCAAACACAAGTGAGCCAGAATCAAAACCTGCAGATCAAAACACTCTTGGGGAAATTCAACAGGCTGTTATGGGGATATAGATCTAAATCTTGCAGGTGGCTTTTCTTTCTTTTCTGATAAGCTGAAACAAATCCCTACATCTAAAGGTGTCACGTCTTTCAAATGCCCTAAGCTTGGAGCAGTTCTGAGTTCCATGGTGGGAGCTGGGCTCCATCCAAAGATACGTGAATATGCTGCTCGTCTACAAACACATTTGCCTGCACTGACTCAACTTGGGGCTATGTTCTGCATAAGCCACCTCACATGTTTATATGAAAAGGTGCAGAACACTTCCTTGAGCTCAGGGGTGAACTGTGAGTTATAAGGCTGATTCCCTTTGAACAAGCTACAACTTACATCACTGGCTTGAGGGTGGTGGGGAGAGAAGCTGTGAAAAACATGTTGCTCCAGCTGTAGAATACACAAACTGAGATCCAAAGACGTGTTTCTGACTTAGGCCACCAAACATGGAGCAAAGGATAGGACCTCAGGCCAGAGAAGTTTCACAAGCACCAATGATTTAAAGTCTGGACTTAACAACAGACAATAATGTCTTCATGTGTTTGGAAAGATGAGTGCCAGTTTCAGGAGGGAAGTTGCCAAGGAGTTGCAAAGAAACCGACACATACATGTGGTTTGAGCAGCAGCTGTTGTTGAAGCATCTCAATCACCATTTTCTTTAACACAGTGGCTTCATCTTACCACCCAGGAAGGAATACTTGAAGGAAAAAAATTTTTAGAAATACTCAATTTTATTTAAGAAAGGGGTTCCAGTGGAAACTGATGAAAGATTTGTTCTTTTCTTCTAAATTTTCTTTGGAAAGGTAATTTTTTTCCTAAAAAAAAAATCATAAAAATCTCTTACATTTTCAGTCATGTGGCAAGAAATTCTCCACATTTTTGAGAGATGCTGGCACTTCTACTGTAATCTCAACCTCTTTTTAACCTTTGATGAAAAATTGTGGCTTGGCGGATGATTTCTAGCTGGAGACCCCATCAAGAACAAGAGCAGCAAAAAAATTACCAGCCTCAAGAGCAGAAAAAAAAATTAATTAAATGACACCAATATGTCCAGTAATTACTTGCAATCACTCTTCTCTCTGTTTTTCTCTCTAGTAGTCAGGCCATGTTTTATTAATTTAATTACAGCTCTCTAACCTCCTCAGGTGGCTGCCACGTCTGAGTCTGAGTGGCAAAAGGAGTAACGTGGCAGAGAGGTTCCCCCAGCCCTTATTTTTAGTGGTTCAAAGCATGGCATCTTATTAAATAACAACTTAATTGCCAGCAGCTCCAGTGCTTTCATAGATCAAAGGTTAATTTTTATTTTCTCTCCCTTGCAGCAAAGCATGCCTCCCTGCAGTCACTATGTGGTGGTGACCCTGGCTGGAGGGAAATGGTGTCTCAGAGTTTTGGGGAATATCTTATCTCTTTTTTAATTTCAGTGGCCTGGTAATTATAAAAATCTATTCCCATCCACATTGTTAATTTTCATTAAAAACAGACAAGGGTAATCAATCCTCAAGCTTGTATTTGAGGACCTCTTATAAACGGCCTAAACCAAACTGCTCCGAAATGCCGCAGCTTTTATTAACACTGGAGAAATCGAGAGTCCAACCAGAAAGGTTGCAAGGCCTCCCAAGTCCTCAGCACTGTAGAGGAATTGGCCTTTCAGTGAGAATAGTAAAATGCACCCTTTTCACTCTGTCTTGCTCAACCTAAACAACTGATGTCATCTCATCCATCAGGATACTGAAAATTATATAAGCCCATCATTTACCATCAGTAAAAACAGATTGAGTCTGGCTATGCAGCCTGAGTTTAGTTCAATATTTAATGACTCATGTGTTGCATTTTATTTCATCTGCAGTAGTTTTCTGCTTCCTTATTTATTACAATCACCTTTATTCCCTGTAGTAGCACCTTGCAGTCAGACTGTATTCCCAGCTACTTTGAGGGGTTAAAGAAGCCAGCTCCAGAGCTATGATGACGTGAACAGAGAAAATGAGAGGGTGGAGGACAGACAAGATGAATGAAGAGCAAAGGAATGGCAGAAGTTGTGCTGGTCTATCTGCTTTATGTAATGAAGTAGAGGATTTTTCAAGGTCCTTTTCCATCCTTTTTGTGATGGTTCTACAGTTCATACTAAACTTGTGTGTGAAGGTCTCAGAATCTTTGTGACATTTTGCCTTATTTGGTTTCTGTGAGACGCAGCAGGACTCTTATCCTGTCGTGCACTGCTCCCCATCTACCTGAGGTATCTCAGCTGAGTTTAGGAGTGGTGTTCCTGCAAGTGGGGAAGTGAATACCAAGGAAAGTCTCCAGGTAAAGCAATTTCTGGAACAGATGGCAAATGTAAGGAAGTTGTCAGGGTCACTGAAACAAACAGCAGCTTTGGGTAAGAAACTTACCCTGTGTAATATTTTAAATCCAAACAACTAATATGAAGACCATGAGGATGAAATCAAAGGGCTCCCTTTTATCTCAGGATGGGAAATTGGGAATGGTGTCAGGGTCTGCTTAAGAGATTTCTGGTAAAAGAGGCTCCCAACAGTAATAAATCCTGTGCAAGGTTATTTGCCACACAAAGCCAGAGCTGAGCCAGCCCCATCCAGCTCTGAGAGTTCAGGTTGGTTCTTCCTCAAAGGAAGGACTGTCACATGAGCCTGGCACATATGGATACATAGTGCCATGCCTAAAGGGGCAGAATATAGTGAGTCAAGCAAGCTGTGGTCTGTGAAGACAGCCCTGGAGTCAGAAGCCTGTCCTTGAGAAGCATTTGGAAAGTTGGCTTTACTGTTGATATAATTATCGGGGGGAATGGAAATCACTCAAAACTTGCTATGAGGTTGATGCGTTTGTCTGCCAGCAGGGATCCTGGTGTGGGAACTGCTGAGACAAACAGGATTGTAGAACAGGTTTAGCTAAATTTGACAGCACTGTGTTTGTCCTATTTTTTTTTTTTTTTAATGTCTGCACCTTGTAGTTCACTGTTGTCATAAGTTTAGCCAAAGCGTAAGAAAGATGCTAGATAATTTGCGTGATCTAGATAATTTGTGTGATTTGTTTGAGAACCTAGTGTACCAACACAAGGGAGATCACGGTCTGACAGATTCCTGCACATCAGCCAAGCTGTGATCAATATCCAAAGGCAAAAGGCAACTCACATCTTAGAAAGTAAGATACATCTTCTATTAAGAGTGCTGTTACACCAATCCATCCCCTAATTACCACACCCTTACTTGCATTCCAGGCTCACATTTGTCCTCCTGGTAGGAGCTCTCCTGTGGACTTCTGCAGGGCCAGTTTAGCACACGAAGTTGAAAACAATCAACTGTTTCACCAGTTTTTGCCACTACTAGGTAAAACAACTTTCTGCTACCTAGCTATATTGCTGTAGGTTTCTGTGGCAATGCTGCTCGAGGCTGTGGCTCCAGGAATATTTCTTCTGGCAACTGGGTGAGCTGGGGTCCCTCTGCTTGAGCTCACCACGCAACTGGTGCACTGCTGTCCTCCCATGAAGAGCTGAAATGGGCTGGGAGGAAGTAAGATTTTCCATCACACTGGACAGCAGGTAGTAACGCTCACACAGCCATGCAGTGTAGTTTGGATGATGTGAAATTGCAACTTGTTACCTGCAAAACTCCCATTTTTTCCCTAGGTCTCTCAATGAAAACACCCATGTTTGAATAGCAATTACTTTTCAAAAATCTGTGATTAGTTCAGTGCCTTGGAAGTAGAAAATACAGAGGAATCAATCACGAGAAAATTCTTTCAAATGGATCACGTATCATGAAGAATTTGACCACTTCAACAGATAAATGTAAGCAGCCATAAGCCATTGATTTTATCTGTGCTCCTGACTAGAGTGATCTTTACTTCAGTTTTATCCATTGCAGTCAGGCTTGCAGAATCCTTAATGGCTAACATACAGCCTGACCTGGAGAAGAAATGATGAGGATCTCTGGTGTCCCTGTGCTCCTGGTTCTCCTAGAGACTCTTGTGGGATGCTCCTGTGTGTGTCTGACACTCACCCACCTTCGTGCAAGAGATGTGATTTTTCTTCTCTCTTATTTTGGTTGACTGCTTTGCCAGAGGGAAGGAAAAATACTCTGTGGAAAAACATTTTCTCGGTAAAGGAGAATTAATTAATTTTAGCAAGAAGGTTGTATTATTTAGATCAAGACAATTTGTGGTGTCTTTTGGGGACAAAAATGTGCATCGTTATAAAAACCAGAAAAATCCACCCCTAAATGTAATCATCCTCAACCAGAAGACAAAAGATTTTGCTTTATTAATTTTAAAGGATTCCATTGACTTTCAAAGCCTACTGTTCAGGAAACTCAATCTTGGGAAAATGAGATTGAAAAACTGTTGCTGAAGTCTATTTTTTCCAGTGAAGGACAGCTTGTGTATAGATGTTTGCTTCAGAAGATGAACTAGTGACTTGAATCTTAGAGAGGCAGGTGATAATATGGTGTAAATGGGCCACCTTTAGAACCAGGATTCATTAGAATATGACTTTACGGGATTTATGTCTATTTGTCATACATGGAATTTAGAAACTGTACTGTGTCCTCACTGAGAAGGAGTAAAATTTCTGCACAAAAAGAGATAAAAAAGGGTCTGCCAGGGACTGAGCAGCCATATGTGGGTGCCCACTGTATTTTACCTTTATGCCACCTGAAGCTGCCTGGAAAGGTCTGTCCCAGTTCAGAAGGGAGGAGGTAAGAGCAGATAAGAACTCTGTGTCACCAATGATTCTGTGCTGTGGAGGAAGCAGTATGGCTGTAGCCACAAGATAGACCCTCAAATTCTTCATTATACCTTTCACTGATGTAATTGGAACTAGTAGTGGCTGCTGCCTTGATTAAATCTGAACAGCCTTTGGGATCCTCTGATCCCAAGATCAGTCCTGTACATGGCACAGAGCTGCATGCCACCCACGGGAACTTTGTTTTTCACAATGCTCCCATGAAACAGGAAAAAAAGAAAAGAAAAAAGAAAAAACCCAAAGAACAAAACACTCTTCGAAGCAGATGAAAGGAAAAAATCAAACCCTAACAAATTGGTTAGTGAGACAAATTAAGCCTTCCAAAGTTTTTTGAAAGAACAGGTCTTTTACCACAAACTGTAAAAAGTAGAAAGAAAGGAAGAAAGCAACCAACCAATGTGATGTAGAAACAAATAGACTGACGTGTTTAAATGAGCATTTAGTTACCAGGACTTCAAGGTCAAGAGCACTTAAGGATCCAAACTTTTGTCTTGAGTGAAGAATTGACCCAGGAAATTTATAAATATGCAGATTAACTGGGTTACTCACTTTGGAATTAATATAAAGTGGGTATAGTTCTCAGTCTAACTCATTTGGAGAGTTTTTAGTGACCTCTAAACTGTAGATTGTTCCTAAGCACCCAGTGCAGACAATAAACAGAAAGTAAAAAAAAATTATCTGTCTCGGTGTTTGCTCTGGAGATGTGGGAGAAATCCCATTCCAATACAGGGAATGAATCTGGAAAAAAACTTCTAAAATTGAAGTTTTAGTGTAAGAAAAAGTTATATATACCATAGTTCATTGAAGAAGTCAAGGCATGGGCTGAAAATAATGCCTTAGGCTGATTAAATATGCTTGGGTTTTAGGATGTTTTGGGAAGGTACAATCAAATTACTGGGGTGAAAAAAAAGTGCAAATAATTATATTTGGATAAAGCATAAAATCATTGTGAGATAAGACAAAAAATCTTATAAATTAATACCTGTTTACTAAAGTCATCACTTTGCAAAGACTGCTGTTAAAAGGAGTCGCAACACAATGCAGAAGAGTGAAAGATACCAGGGACCTGGAGCTACTCAAGATATTGATGAATGACCTGAGAAAAGCAGGGGGCAGTGAAATGACAGAGTTCATATTAACACAGAACTTATTTAGGTTTTACCATCCTGAAGTTGATGGTGCAGATAAATAGTTGTGGATGGATGAAATAGAGAGACTGAGTAATGAAATGGTAAATGAAATTCAGTGTTGCTAGGTGCAAAATAATGCACAACACGAAAAATAACTTCAGCTATCTGTGCAAGTTAGATCGAAGCTAGTCATTGTAGATTTCCCTGAAAACACTACCCCTATGCTTGGCAGGGGTCAAAAATATCAGTCAAATCAAAGTATAGAAATGTCTGTCAGAAATTATGAGGAAAATGGTAAGAAAAGGGCAGAAAATACCATTAATTCAGTCTCTAGATCTTCAGTCTCTAGATCTGGGCTATGCCCACGTTTCCTGTCTACAATATAATGTGAGCAGACACAGTTTGGGTACATGGACAAGAACAGGATCAGTCTGTTCAAGTGTTGTGCTGGAACCATGAATTTCGCTGGGACACAGCTGAAATATGACCTCGGGGACAGGAAAGAGGCATACACAAGGCCTGTCCCCTCCCAACACCTGGTTGAGATGGCAGAGGATTGTGAATGCCATGAAATGCTGCTGGCTCTCTCCACTTGCTGCTGACCCCTTATGGAGGCCGAAGGCTGGAGCACGGTCACCTCTGGTCCGATATGGCGGGGAGGTTTGTTTCTTCCTGCATTTCCAGCTGCTTCAGCTGCATAGCAGATTGCTGTTATTTAGCTTTGGTAAATTCTTGACTTTGTAATATTCAGATTATGCAACCAGCTGCATTATAGACTATTAGGCCAAAGCTGCTTCTCACTCGCTGTGGCTCTGCTGTAATAAATATTCATAGCTTCATTACAGGCTATGGTTTTCCAACCTGCGTACTAAGGGATTATTTGGGAGTTTTGCTTTAATGATGCACAAAAACTGTAATAGTCCTTTCAGAGTCTTATGCAACAATATGTTTGCTTCTTCTAAAAGCTAAATAACTCTTGTTTTGAATGATTTAGTAGCAAACTCACTTAGTCATTGTGCTGTGGTTCAATGATCTGCAAAATTTTCTTTTTAGAAATACAAACCCATTATGTAAATACTAAGGAGCATCTTCAGGAAAATTAACTTCAATTTGTTTTTGTCAGGGTTTGTTTTTTTTTTTTTTTTTGTTTATTTCAAATTTTATAAGCTTAAGATCAGTTGTACAGCCGTTTTTTCCCACTTAAAATATGCAAAGTAAAATTGTTAGCTGACTCAAATAATTGATAAAAGTTTTAGCCCTGAAACACTGCTGAGAGTGAATTTTATATCCCCCCAAAAATAGGGGATAGAAGTAGAGGGGTTTGCAGACCAAATCCCGGAGAAAGGATGTTTATTAGATTAGGAATTGTGGTTTCACAACCTGGTCAACTTCTATTATTTCATCCCTCCATCTTTCTCTTGAGTTTCCTACTTCTGAATGCCTTCCATCTCAAAATACTATCATCTGCAGAAGGGAGGGATCTAAACTTAGTATTTGTTTAAAGATGTGAGAATTGATTTTTCTGTATGTCCAGCTTCTTCCACACAGGTATCTTGATTCTCTCTGGTACGTTTATATACTTGTGGAATACAGTTCCTGCTAAAAAATTTTTAATGCCAGAAAAAAATTACCTCATCATAGATCCTCACATTTTAATGACTATAAAATCTTACACTGAATGAATTTTGAGACTTAAAGATTCCCTCCCTCCGAGGGCTCTCCTTGGAGAAAGGTTTTGACCTTACAGAAATGAAAGGGTAGGTATCTCCTAGCATGTGCTAAGCCCAGGATTCATATTTCCCTAAAATAGAGCCCTAAAGCTAAGAAAACTTTTTTGTAAGCAGCTGGGGGAGATTGAGATACTGACTGAACCTGTTTTTCACCCAGTGGCATTTTTTGAGCTATTAAGTGCACGTTATGAAAAGTCAGGTCATAAGAAGAGCGGTGCTGTGCTGATAAAAATAAAATGTGTGAGAGGTGGCAAGGGCTGGGAAGGAAAGTCACATTTTGGTTTGTTTTCCCATTCTAAAGAGCACAAAAGTAAAGTGTTTAATTAATTGTTTGCTCTGCATTTAACAACTTTGCATTAGTTCATTTGCTTAAGTGCAGCAGCAATCAAGAACACATTAGCTGATGTTGCTGCTCTGCGAGGGGGGAGGCTACAGGCAGGTGCTGGGGTCAGCGTGTGCAGAATCAGGGGACCATCAGTCTCCTCCTGTTTTAATTTGTCTGCACGAGTTTTCCAGAGTCACAGCGGCACAGTTGGAGTCACCAGCCATTTCCAGCTGGAGCACTGGGGGTTTTTATGAGTAGATCCAGCTGGAAAAGGTCTGAAGTCAAAGAAGTGTATACTGATGAATGACACGTTGCACTGCCCTCCTGCCAGTCTCTATTAATTCTGCTGTGTGCTTCATCCCCTGCCAAGAAGGATGGTGAAAAAATGAGGGCACTGTGCAGGAGCCATGGAGATTTGAATTAATTTACTTCTCCTCCCTAAACTCCCTTGAACAAATAATTCATGGCAAGATTTGAAAAGGAACATGAAGGTATGGTTTCAAACTTTCAAAAGAAGGTTTAAAAGATGTCATTGAATTATCCTCATTTGGCTTCACTTGGACCAAGACTCACAGTCTCACACAATTTTCAGATGAATAATATGAGACATTGAGACTCAGCTCAGGTCTGCCAGATGCATTGCAAATAAAGTTTAAGAGAACTCTGTGGGAAAGAACCTTTAACAGGGGACCAGGAAATATTATTTGTCAAGGGATTTTTCTCAGAGATTTTCTTTTGCTTTGCTTTCATCAGAATAACGAGGAAGATTTTGGATTTCTGGGATACATGTATTCCAGATACATCTGCCCCAGAGAGGCCAGCTGGGGAGAAGCTGACGTGTCCAAGGTTTTACCTCAGTCATCCAAAGCATGAGCTAAGGTGAAAATTTAAGCTCCTGTTTAAGAGCAATGAAAAGTGTCTGAGCAATGAGGAATTAGCATTAATTTTACCCCCCATCAGCTGAACAGTAGCAAGCAGCCATATATATACTTCAAGCTCATTGAGAATGTGACACGAGTGCCTTGGCTTGAACCACCACAGGAGGGCTGTACATCACATTTGCTGTGTACAGGAAGAAGGCACCTGGCCAGTGTAGTGACACCAAGATGAAGAAAACGCACTGTATTTTCATCCATATGTCTGTATTGGGGAACTTTGGGCCAAATATCAATGCATTCTGATATTTTATAGCTTGTCATTTTGGTCCTTTGGGTCTAAAACTATCCCTAAGCTGTATCCCAAGTCTGTGACTGGGGAGCAACAGGGAGAGACCCAGGAAAAGGGCCCAAAGGGGTCTGGATAAAACTGTTGAGGCACAGGAGCTCAATGATATATTTGAATACATAAAACAGACCTCGTAGGCAGAAACTTCTCTTTTTTTTTT